>CM024240.1:36681831-37281831 GCA_013421045.1 Propylea japonica
TTCACTCTAAATAACCCAGTCTAATCTCCCTTAACAAACAATACATATATAAATAAAACAAGACTGTAAAAAAACAATTAGTATTACATCAAACATGGGATTTTATGAGTTCATTACAACTAACTATGGACAAAATACAACAGATATTCTGAAGAAATGGAGCAAACTCAACATAAAAATAGGAACATCAAGGAATAGATTGAAGTTTTTACTTGAGTGCAAAAGAAGAGGACTTTGTCCAAACCATATAGCCTACAATCAAAAAAACATTCTGAACATCCTAGAAGGAAACAACAATCACTACATAGGAAAAATGAAAAAACTAAGTGACCACATTACTGCGAAAATACTGAGGATAGAGATCTCACAAACAAACAGAACATTAAATAACATGGTAAGAGAGCTTAAGAGAATAAAACAAAAGGCAAAAAACATGATACCTGAACACACAATGAATGAATACCAAAGACGACAAAAAATCAATTATAACAAGGAGTTCCATAAAACAAAGGCAAGAAACCTGAAAAAGATCCAAAATCTAGAGAAAAAACAGTTAAACAAGCTTATTACACAAGAAAACTGGCTGGTTAATCTTACAGAGACAACAATTCCAGATCAAATTAAACAGATATTATCACTAGGACCAAATTTCGCTCTACCAGTAAACACTAGTGAACTAAAAATAGATGAATTGCTGTCTGATGTTGAATATATAATAACTAACTTAGAAAATCAAAAACAAGACACATACAGAGCAAAAATCACCAGTGTTATAAACAAATTATGTCCATCTAAACAGGGATCAAAAATATCCACTAAATAAATATTTTAACGATACCTATCACTACCTAAAAAATAATAGAAACCTTTTAGTAACACAAAGTGATAAAGGAGGAGCCACGGTAATAATGGAAAGAGAGGAATACCACACCAAAATGATGAAAATATTAGGTAATAGAGAAGAATTTGAAGAAATAAAAAAGGATCCGACAAGCACAATACAAACAAAAGCAAATAAATTTTTCAAAGATCTTAAAACAAAAAATATAATAACTGCAGAAGAAGAAAAAAGATATAAGGTTTATAATGGAACATGCCCTAGAATTTATGGAAAACCGAAAATACACAAAGACAATATACCTCTCAGACCAATAATATCAGGAACAAATTCACCCACTACAAAATTGGCAGAATATCTGGCCACGATACTAAAAGAATCATACGAGAAGAATAATGAATACTATATAGCTGACAGTTTTGAGTTTGCAGAATTCACAAAAAACCTATCAATAAAAAGAGATGAAGTACTACTCTCACTAGATGTAGAGAATTTGTTTGGAAACATGACATTCAATTTAGTTAAACAGGCCATAGAACATAAATGGGAAAAAATAAGCATACACACAAGTCTGAACAAACAAGACTTTTTAAATTTGATCAAGTTCGTTATGGAAAATAATGTATGTATGTACCAAGGCAAATATTACAGACAAATTAAAGGAAGTGCAATGGGATCAAAACTTAGCCCCATATTAGCACAATATTGTATGGATTACGTTCTAGAGAAAAAATTACCAAAACTCAGCTACAAACCTTCTTTTGTTAAAAAATTCATGGATGATATTATCATGGCAACACTTGAAATGAAAATAGAAGAACTAATTGCAATATTCAATGATGGAGAAATAGATGTAAACTTAAAATTCACAGTGGAAAGAGAAAACGAAGAAAAATGGGTGCCCTTTCTAGACACAAAGACCATAAGGGACAACAATCAAAAAATAATACTAGACTGTTACAAAAAAACCAACAGCAACAAACAGGACAATCCACTACATGTCCAACCACGACATCCAAATCAAGGTAAACACAATAAATAACATGAAAGATAGAATAAAAAAAATAAGCCATGAAACATTCAGGGAAAAAAATTTGAAAACATTGAAGCGAACACTAGAACAAAATGGATACCCAAGAAAATTCATAAATAGGGTGATGAATATAGAAACCAACATAAGGGAAGAGAGAGAACAACAAGATCAAAATGAGAGACAGGTATTTTGTTCATTACCAAACTTAGGAAATCTAACAGAAAAGATCATAAGAGAGTTCAGAAGTGAAAACATAAAAATATCAAAAAAATACACACACAAGACAAATAAACTATTCTCGAAAACAAGGATAAAATAGAGATACAGGAAAGATCCAACGTTGTATATAAAATACCATGCGCAGAATGTGAGGAAGTATACACAGGACAAACATCACAATTAATGAAAAATAGAATAAAAGGACACAAAAGTGACATCAAAAATCATCCAGAAAGATGCGCATTGGCTAAACATAGTACAGAAAAAGACCATAGAATTAACTTTGAAGAAACATCTATAGTAAAAACAGAAAACAATCTGAAAAAACGTTTATTCCTCGAAATGTATTACATAAACAATGAAGATGCTCCGATGAACAAAAAAACAGATACAAACTCATTAAACAATATCTACTCATATTTGATGACACAAGAATGGAGGAGAAGGAGAGAAACCTACATGGGACCTGTGGACGAGTAAAGAAAGAAAAAGATAAGACCGATGACCAAAATAAGAAAAAGAGTCTGACAGATGAGACAACACAGCTGAGATGACGGATAAGAAATATAAAGGTTATATGTTCTGTGAATGTGACGTAGACGTGAGATTTTATTTATTTATTTAAGATATTTGTAAAAAATTTTTGATGTTAAATTAAGTATGAATGAACAACTAATTACACTCAAGGAAAAGATTATATACAGCTAAAAAACACCGATGAAAAAGAGTAAATAACCTCGATTGTGTAAGTTTAAAATATTTTAATGTGAATTTTAATGTGTAAAAATACAATTTGTTGTTATTTTGTAGTAGACCCTGAAGAAGAATAAAATATTATTCGAAAGCTAGGTCAAAAAACAAAAAGAGAAAACCACTTCACTCTAAATAACCCAGTCTAATCTCCCTTAACAAACAATACATATATATATATATATATATATATAGATTTGTTCGGCCGCCTACACAGACCCAAATCGGTATACTCGACCGACTTTCAAACCCAAAAGTGACGTGTCCAGACCCGGCTCCGGGTCTGGTAACGTTTGACCTTAGAATCGTTTTGAGGGGGATGAAGGGATGCTAGGGGTGAATTTTCAGCCGGGTCTGAAAAATCGGTTATACATGTGATTATATACAAAAAGTTTCAGGGAGTGGCCAGTGCGAGGGCGCTTCGGTCGACATGAGTTCGATGTATATAATTTGTATAATAGACCAACGCAATGAGTCCCTAAATATGGCAACGCTGCTTGTTGAGAGCGTTATAGTTGTATTTGATCTCTTTCTAATTCATACACCTTGAATTCACTATTCGAGGACTTATACGATCCCGGTATAGACAACCGCCAGGGCCGTCGGGTGAAATTCTCAGCGAATATTCCGGATAGACTCGTATATTGTCATTAGATTCTTTTGATATGAACATGAACTGAAGATTCACCGGTAACCTCATATTATTGATTTGAAAAATACCTCTTGTATTTTATTGCCAAATTAAATTTTTTTAAAATTTTTTTCACATTTAGTACGATCGGGTAATAAGGGTCACTGCAGTGCGGTTAATGGGAATCAACTCCCATTATCATTTACGAACAGTAAATCCGCTTATTGCCTGGATTCTTCATAACAATTTTGATTTTTTCTGAGGATTTTTTTGAATTTTTTTTTTAATCGATAACAGATATGATAAAACTAACAGTGATTAAAGAATTTTGTGGAAAAACCAAGCTGTTCTCTACATTTTTTCAAATTAACGTTTTCTGGAGGTAAACAGGGGACAGTGTTCCAGAAAATATATCATTCTGTAGATTTCCAATCGAAATTCTTATGTCACATGGTGTTAACTATAAAATATAACATTTATGCCAAACTTCACTCGACTATCTTGTGTAGTGTGAATACTATAATTTTCGAGGTCATGTTTCGTAGAACGAATACAGGACAGCACTCTCCGATGCGACGCCGCGCCGCGCCGTCAGGCTGCTTATAACAGTCTCGAATCAAATAAATAAAAAATATCTCCGATAGTTTTGTAAGGTTCAAAAAACTCTTAAAACACTTTTTCATGTCGTGTTAGTGGAAGTTTTTTTCTCTCTCATTTTGACGAGTTGTTTCTGTACCTATTGTAATATTAAGTGGATGCTTTGTTGTTAAATGAGAAGTTCAATCATCACAGATTGCATGCTGAAAGCACTGATTACTTCATCTTCACTCTTTGAGATGTTAGCAGTGGCCCTACATCAGGGCCTCAATGCAAGTTTCTCCGAGTGATGGAAACACCCAATATTTTTGGCGACTGCGAAGTCAAGTAATTTAAGAAAAAAAATGACAAACAAAAAATTCCTTGCCTTTAAGAAGGCTAACCTAACTATTTTCAATTTATCTATGTTTCAATAATTTTACGTGCCGTTATCTACGAAGTTTAAAGAAACAGTTTTTGAAGAGGGACTATAGATTGTTTGATACCTCATATAAAAACTCCACATATCAGCTTCGTATTTCTGTATATTTCTCGAAAACCCAATTGAAGTCGATTTCAATTGTGTTTTCGAGAAAAATACAGATTATTATAGGATGATCATAATCTTCTCTGATTCGTGTTAAGACCTAAAGTGTTTCGATTATCCTGTTATTTCAAAACTATGGTTTCATGGAGATTGACTTCAAGAAGTGGAATAGCCAGTGGGTTGGCTACCCCTCTGGAATTTTCAATAAGTAGTATTAGCCATGTGATACATCATTTGAGAGCTACCCACTCCAAAAATATTTCCTGATTCTTGATCTTGCATGAATCGTTTCTCCAAAATGATAGTAAAATTTCTCGTTTTTTTAATATATTGTTTTCTGAGATACTTAAACAAGGGAATATTTGATTGCGGGAAAGTAGAAAAGTTCTTATGTGAGTAAAATTGAAAGAAATTTAGTTGAACCATTAATTGAAATTCAGTTCAATTTTACAGGAGGCTGCAAATTATCAAAACCTGATGAGCTTAGCTTTTAAATGATATATCCCACGCCAATCTTTCCCTATTGAAAATTCAAAAATGACAGCCATCCCACTTAAGAGGATGACAATTTCACTTATGAAAAACAATTGCTGAAAAATCATAGTTTAAAAATGAATAAATAACCACAAATTCAAGAAAACATTAATGTCTCAACACGAATCAGAAAGTATTCTCATATGATATTATAAATATATTAATGTGTTATTAAACCAATTCTCGAAAAAAGTTCAATAATAGAAAGCTGGCGTGAAAAGCTTTCATTTTAGGCATCACAACCTGTCTTCTTCATTCAAAGTTTGAGGGTGGCCGCTGCCTCATGCAAGGGGTGGATATATCTCTAATCAGTTGCGTCTACCCTCTCCAAACAAAAATTGATCTTCCTCTACGTTCTAACGACTGTGGCCAATTCGCTAGTAAGTGGCTCTATTTTGTTTTCAAATGGCCAACCTGTATACGCAGAGTACTTCCGTATTTTATGGAGATTTCAATTTTTTGAAGCGTTATAAGAAAGGATATTTCTGAGGTAAAAAATATGGAAGCAACTTTCAGAATGAATTTGCTTCAATCGGGATTCTTCAATTCCCTTGAACCAATAATAATAGTTTATTGTTTTTTACTGAACTATCGTGGTTTACTCAACCACTTTATCATAGTACGTATCTGGAAATTGATTTATATTCCTGAAGTTATAATACTGTCGTAGAAAAAAACTAAGACGTATGAATAGATTAATAAGAATATAGGAAATTTCACATTCCTTTCAAACCATGTTTTCAATATAATATTAATTTCTTCTATCATAGTTCTGAATCATTTTTGTCATTGCCAATTTTATAACCCCCAAAAAATTTTATTTCCCCAGGAAAAAACCTGGCGACGCACTTGATTGATTCACCCCTTATCATTTTGCTTCAATTGTCTAACTAAAGAGTTCGTTTCAAGATCATTGAGAAATGTGTTTTCATTCGAACAATTACGTCTCCTCATGAATGAACATTCAGCTCATTGTGAAAACATGAAATTTCGATAAATGAAACTTTCTCAGTACAAAAATCTCAAAATCACAAAGAACCTTCAACGACCAGAGTGAATGGATTTTTAAAGTTGGGTTCTTTTTGAAAGTTTTGATACCATACAGTGAGTTGAAAAAAATCCATCAATGCACCCTAATTGTCGATTACCGAAAATAAGAAAATTTTAAGACCTCGGAATCCAGGATCAGTCATTTTTCAGCGAATGAAAATGAGAAATTTCATCTTCACGGTCAGGCAGTTGTTCCCTTCCGAAGGATATTTAATCTTTTCGTCGACTCATCATTACATATACAAATTCTTTTATGGCACCTACTCTTTTGATCCCTTTTATACACTGAAATTGTAGCGACCGGTCCCGGCAACCTGGCAACACCGCTTGGATCGAAAAGGTTGGTCGTATATACCGATACTGTATAAGTGGGATTGGAAAGGTGGCGTAATGTTTCGGGACCGAAAAGTTATATTGATTATACGACTTTTTTAAATGAAAAAAATCCTTTCCCCTCTCAGTATGCCTAGTGAGTTATATTTGCAATAAGTCCATTTTTTGCATATATACAACTGAAAAACTGCCGGATTATATGGGTCTTAGGTCGCCTTAGAAACGTATCGGGACTGGATACGTCTGTCAGATAAATATATATATCTACATGCAGCGGGACATATGGGGACCGAACGTATATATCGTTTGGACCGCATACATTGATATACATTTGCATTTGGAAGTGTACATTATCGCTCATTTGCTTATGTATATTGCAAAAACGGAATTATATCGATTTTTTCATTCCATTTATACTCCGGTACATATCGGGACCAGCCAAAATAGACACAGCGGTAAATATGGGGACCGCATAAATGGGGACGATTTTGAAATATACATTGCTACGAGGATACTTATTAGGACCAGCCAGCAAAACAACAGTGGTAAATATGGGGACCGCATAAAGGGAGGCGATTTTAAAATATACTTATTAGGACCTTACACCTTACTGATTAAAATTATGGAAGATGTCAAACTGACTGTTTTATTTGTTTCTAATGACGATTAGGTATTTTTTTGGATCAATATTTTATTGAAATTATCGAAATCCTTCCTTTTTTCGATATGAATTTTTTTTGTGTGAGTATAATGTCAATTATAGTAAATGAAATAGTTTAATCCGGAAAACCAGAAATGGAAAAATTTTTCCTCAAATGGCACTCTAGGTACCTATATTTCATACCACTGTAAAAATTTCTTATCGTCTGTGAAAACAATACAAATGAAAGTAAATTCTATGATGAATTTCTGCATACGTGGGAAATGCCGAAAAATTATCGCAAACAAGCCTTTTGCTAGTTTATTTATGTGCCATGCCATTTTTTCCAGAATTCGAAATTGCTATTTTCCCGTTTTTCGGACATTTCCTGGTGGAAGTTTCCATTTAATGTATAACCCTTATTATTTTTCACGTGAAAAAAATAAAAAATAATATTTGAAAATGATTTGATGGCATGCAGACGGATACTTGAATTCTAAAAAAGAGGCCTTCCTCGGGCGGGACTCGAACCCACGAACTCCTTATTGCCGTTCCAGTGCCCTGGAAGGAATAGTTTGAAATGACTTTTTCTCGTTTCAAAAATATACAGTTAAAAAGAAGCATAATTCCACATTCTTCTACTTTGAACGGTTAACGCTTAGGATTCTGAGAAAGAGGGAAATGAACATATCTAATACTGACGACGAATGGGTATTTGAATTCAACCTTTTTTTCGATATTTTCAAAACTATTCGAATGTATCAACCAATGGTTTTAACAGAAATGTATTCAGCATTGAATACTCAATCATATAAAAGAAAAGATTAAAAAAATAATTTATTTTCACTCCTTGTATAACAGGGCGTGCTCAGGCTCCAAATATATTCAAGCTCGGTGGACAATTTCGAGATATTTCATAATCCGACTTTCCAGCTTTCAAATATGTCTAGTTCTCCAGAAACGTCTGTAAGAATTCGAACTTGGGACACCCTGTATATCATCATATCAATCTAGGTAGTAGGTCTGAATGTGCGAACCAGCAGCGCCGGCCGCGGTTATTCTTTGATGACGATCGTAAATGTCGAAGGTTCCTAATTTATTGCATGCAGAGTAGTTTTTGGGCGCTTATGTGTAACAGGGGTATTCAATCCAGTGCAGTACAGTCCAAATATTTCTTGAATATATTTCAGAATAATAATAACACATTTGAAGTATGTAGAATATGTAGATATAAAACAAATTAAATTTTGTGGAATTTTTTAACCTGTCATTGAAATTCCTTTCTTTGCTGAATTGTCTCTGGGTTGTGTTGTGATTTCGGTCTTTTTAATTTCATACGGTTCTAAATGGAGCAGCCAAGGAATTTTTGGAAAAGTTTTATAGGCCAGTTTTGAAATTTGGTCGATTTCAACTTTCGTCATTATTCCCATTTCTGTTTGTGCTAGGAAGTTGAAATAAAAACATTATATAGACACTCTTTCGATATCAATCGAGTGGCGTACTCTGATTTTTTCTGAGAGGTTTTCTTGCTGCGCTATAACATGAAGTTGTGTTTTTTCTTATGGAAGCAATAGTTTGAAAGAATAGTCCTATTTTTCCGTTTCGAAAATAAACAAAGATTCCCAAGTACGAGTGCCTATTAGACGATCCTGGTAAACTGGACATAATTGTAATCTGAAAATTGGGATTATGATATTGTTCGAAAATCTCTACGGAGCTAAAAAAAATTTTGCCTGAACACTCCCGGTTATACAAGGAGCGAAAAAGAATTTGTTAAAAATTTTTTTTCAATTTTTGCGTTTCTTGTGTGATTGAGTATTCAATGCTACATACATTTCTGTTGAAACCATTGTATTCATTCAAATAGTTTTCTAAATATTGAAAAAAAAACGGAAAGAAGTCAAATATTCGTAGTCAGTATTATGTTAATTTCTCTTATTCCCAACATCCTGAGCGTCAACCGTTCTCATAACACAAATGAGGAGAATGTGGAAAGGTCATGCTTCTTTTGAATTTCAGAAATATTATCATAGGGTGTGTCAAAAACTGTTATCGTAAATATCGAAAATCGGTTAAAAAGTTGTGGTTCATGTATCACCAATTTTACCCATCCTGTACAGTCTCATTTTTTGTGACTCCCTGTATGTTTCAAAATATTCAGGTATCGAGAATAAAATGCTTGACTGAATTTTCTCCAATTTCTACTTCTTTCGAAAATTTGCATGATTTCAGTGCTTTTTTGTCTATGTTATCATTGAGAAAAACAGAATTGTTGAATTTGAATTTTATTAAATTTTGCAATTTCAGCACGAAATTTTTCTATCCATTTGTGGAAAGAAAAAAACGAAAGCACTGGGCTAACTTTCCCCTTAATGTATGACTAATCGAGAAATGGTACAAGTTCATCGAATTATCGAAAGGAGTTGGTTAAACTTTTTTGATTTATATAAATCCACATCTAATGATATCAGATTTAGAAACATCGCATTAGTTCAATTAATAGTACATAGTTTAACTTTTTTCTGTGACGGGAAAAAAATTTGACATTTTATATCTCTTGACAGATCACAAAATATAACTTTTTCTCCAACCATCAAAAAATGTTGACATTTTTGTACTATTTTCAGGTGCAAAAGTCATAAATTTCCTTACCGTACAAAAATTCACTCGTTACTTAGCAACACTTTTAATCCTAGGATTAAAAACGCTACTTTTAATCCAAGGATTAAAAGTAATTGTATTTGACGTCTACTTGACAATCACTGTCATTAGTATGTGTTCAAATTTATAACCAAATTATTAACGATTTTTGACTAAAACCAATTCATTGTAATTTTGACTTGGTTGGAGAAAAAATAATATATATTATTCGGACTAAAAGTGCCTATTTTAACTTGCAATTTTGCATTCGCTCAACTGCAAATATAGCTCGTAAAAAAAATATGCACTTTTAATCCTTATAATATAATATACTATTTTACGAAATTACTCACTTTTTGCCGGGGCAAAAAGTAATTTCGTGAAAAGTTATATTTCTTTCCCTATTGAATGGTCGTTTTTCCTGTCACAGAAAAAAATAGTGCATTAAACACGGGAAAAATATTAGATTTTAGCTCACGGTTTTTTGACAACATGACCTCGAGCTGAAATCTAATACTTCTTCCCCTTGTATAATAAATAACTATTTCACCCAATTGAACAAATTTTTTTCGATAACACACAGAACCTAAAAGTGAAACCTATAATTAGATGTGAAATGTCAAACTAATACCCTAATGCTTGGATGTTTCCCATAAAGACTGCAATGAGAAACAAACTAACGAATACGAACAGACTGTCACCTTTACTAGTATACAGGGCCGGTGCGGAAAGTTAAGGCACCTGAAGTTTATCAGAAGCTTCAGTACTTGTCACTATAAAATGTCACCTTAACTTTTCAAGGCTTCGTTTCCAACATCTTTTTTTGCAATATTCTATAATTAATCACATCATTTTGGATAATTTTATACGAATTTTTGTACCTACCATTCTTTCATTCCTGAATATCAAATATCATGTCGATTTCGTTTGCAAGTTCGAAATTATAGTAGAAAATGGAATGATCGAGAAAAACGCTGACGTGTATTCGAAACATTTCGCGCGATTGTTCATTCATTGCATGCTCGACAGTGCTTTATGAAATGTTTCGGGAATAGCTATATACTTATTCAATTCCCTTCATCAAACGATTCTCCTCAAATATTGCACTTTTGACGATGTCTTCTTTTTTCTCTAATCCGCCAAAATTTCACTTTGGTCGAATGTATTGTGCTAAAACCTTCGGGGAAAATATGAACAGAATTGAAATGTACGGATAGAACATGCTTTTTATTTTCTAATCACACGATCCTCATGAAATCTAGAAGAATTTTACGCGTCAGCTTTCTGCTACATAATTTTGGTCGAATGTATAAATTTTCGAAAATATAGTAAAAAATTTTATATACCTCCCAAAATACTCGTGTAATTTGACCCAATGAAGTACTTAGCGGATATATGTAAGACTTACACGTACTTTGAAAATTTAAAATCTTTACTCCTTGTGTTAGAAAGTTTCACGGAAGGACAAGCAGAACTATTTCGGTACACGCATTCTTCATATGGAATATTTTATTTCAGATTTATAAATAATGCTGGGTTTCCGAAATTCATGAAGCCTCAATTTAGGACCTCCTCAAAAAACGGTTTCAAAATAATTATTTCTACTACATTGATTAACTCATTACTGTTAACACCGAATCGTTACAAAAATGCTTCAATTCAAAATCAATCAAGTTTTCATCCTACTAAAATGTACTACGCCACTGCTAAGTGGACTCTTGGACTTCTTGTCGCATCTATTCGAATTCGAGCCTTATGATCGGTCTTGTGGTACTTTATTCAAAGCTGAAAATCGAGAAATGAAATAATATTAATGAATTAGTTGGATATGAAAATTTTCCATGATTTGACAAATTTCGATTTATTTATTCCAAACTTCAAAATTCACTTCAATTTCAAATTATTCATTGAAAACTCATGGCAGTACTTTGCATAAACTTTCTGATCGTTGTTTAATAGTTTGGTAACAAAATTTGTTACAACTTCATTACGAATTGTTTGAGTAATGTATAATATGCATAGATCGACAACCATTCACAAAAGTGAAAAGAAAATATATTATAGTTTTACGATTTTAACCGCAATTTATTAGAATTGCTTATTGCAATGAAATAAATTTACTACTAGTATTAGAATTCCGCTTCGAGTAACTACACGATTTCTGTAGTTGAACCATTGAGTTTAAAAATATATTTTTAAACTCAATCGTTGAACATAACTAGGTAGGTATTCAATAAACTCAGGAAAAAAACTCTTTCTAATAATCATTAGCTTCAATAAATTATTATTGCATCCGATTGTCATATCATAAAAAAGTAGGTATCAGCTGATTCCCTCAGCATCCGACGTTACCAACAATAATCTACGCTACTGCCCAGAAAAACATCGTAGAGATCATCGGCTTGCCTACAACCACCATGCGAATTACAAACATGTGTTTCTGAATAGGGGTCAAAATCGCTTACCCTTCTTTCAAGGGTATGTATCTTGAAAGGGTGCGGGACGGGACAATTCTTTTCTATTCATATTAAGGGGATCAATTATACATTGAATGAAAATAATTCAGCCAACTGTTTGGCTATTTATCTGTAGCAATTTTTCAGATTTTTGTGAAGAACACTCGATTTTATTTTTCTTGGGAAATCCAATATTCTCGGATGATAATTCATTTTCTTGATTCTTCGCTATCGAAGGGATAGACGTAATATTTTTTATGAATTTTAGCCGAAAAAATAGTGTTCAGAGAAAAATTAAACTACATATATTTGTTTTTCTATGTTCTACAAAAGTGTCCACCGCCAATATCTTCTTTGTTTCTTTCTACCCAGGAACGTTTTCACATTTTTAAAATTTCACAAAAATTAAAAAAAAATGTAAGACGCATTCTTCATATGTTATACAGGGTGTTTCATGGGAAAGGGAAATACTTCACAGGTGCATAGGTGGCACCAAGACGGTTCTAGAGATACTCCATTTATTGGGTCTCACTGTCTGCGTAGCCGAGATACAGGGTGTTTTATGAATTTTGCCCGTTTCTTCCTGAGGCCGTACCAGACGAACCACCCGGTATATTTCTTCATATTTGGCAACTATGTTTCTAAATGAGAGCCCAAACATATCATGCAATAACCGCCTCGAAAAGCCAGGTCCGGGTTAACAAAAAATTATGAATCGTTTGAATACTTGAAACAACACCCTGTACATTGGAATTTTGAAAATCTTTTTTAATATTCGAAAACACCACTAAAAATTAAACTGAGACGTATACTTCAAATTTTCGCGCAGAAAGTTTTACTGCACAAATTTTCAAGGTAAAAGTGAAGTTTTTTGGTAGGTATTCAGTAAATTTTAGAAAAAAACTGTTTCTAATAATCATTAGCTTCGATAAATTATTATTGCATCCGATTATCATAGCATAAAAAAGTAGGTATCATCTGAAATACTCCCCCAAATAAAAGTCCGATTCCCTCAGCATTTGACGCCGACGTTCCCAACAATAATCTACGCTACTGCCCAGAAAAACATCGTAAAGATCATAGGCGTGCTCACAATCAGCATACGACTTACAAACATGTGTTGCTGAATAGGGGTCAAAATCGTTTACCCTTCCTTCAGCGGTATGTGTCCAGAGGGGTACGAGACGGGACATTCTTTTCGATTCATATTAATGCGATCAATAATACATCGATTAAAAATAATTCAGCCAACTGTTTGGCATTTATCTGTAGTCATTTTCCAGATTTTTGTGACTTTTCTTAATTTTATTTTTTCTTCATAGTAAAATCCAATATTCTCGAATGATGATTTATTTTCTTGATTTTTTGCTATCGAAGGGGTAGATGTAATATGTTTTTATGAATTGTAGCCGACAAAAAAAGTTTTCAGAGAAGATTTCAACTATATTCATTTGTTCTTCTATGTTCTACAATAGTGTCCACCGCCAATGTCTTCTTTGCTCCTGTATACCCAGGAACGTTTTCACATTTTTAACATTATAAAAAAAATTTAAACAATTTGAATTTGGGATTCAGCAGATAACAATCAAATTTTGGTGTCGTTGTATTCATATTGGTGCCCTGAACATCATTAGTGGAAAAATCAAGTGGCGATCTGTCTATGTTTAGGAATTTCTAAAAGTATTTCTCCTTCAAGTCAATTTTTCCACTTCGGAAACGATGAATTACCGATCTGTCAAGTTCATATCCTCTTTAAACATTCGGCATAAAGACTCGATGAATTTTCTTTGAAGTATGTATATTCAATAATTATTGCAAAAATACCGAAAATCTAGAGACAACATACCACAAATTCGAGGGAAAGCTCGCCGCGAGTAAGTTTGGCACAACCGTACACTCTTTCGGCAAGTAACATATGAATTTATGGCGAGAATTATCCTAGAATATATGTAAATAATATCAAAGGGTTAGTATTATTATCAAATATAATGCACGATTGTCGATGGCATTTTACTGCCCCTAAATGCCAAATTTTCAATTCCGTCGAATGCGAAGCTTCGAATAGAAAGATTAGAGGTTTTGAAATTCACATCGGAAAGATACGATATACAATGCATCAGACAGAAAAATTTTTCTCCATTTGGACAGTTGTATATAGTTATGAGAGATTCACCCACAGTATGATCGATTGCAATAATAAGGTGTTGTATTCCCCTTCATCTCTTGGAAGTGGCCTAATTCAAGCAGTATGTTAGGCAAACCGAAAGTACTTATATCGAGTACTTACGGGCAGGCTGACACAATATTATCATGTAATTCATTATAGAATATTGAAAAAAAAATTTTTAAGTTGTGATCAGAGCAGCTATTGAAAACTGAAGATGTCATTTTAAAGTGGCAACCGTACCGAAGCTTCCGATTCTATGTTTTCGGTGTGAATTTCCGAACCTTTATGAGGATTACACAAAGTCTACAGCAGTAAAAAATTGACAAGACATTTGACACCAAAATAACACCTGGTGGTTTCGATATCCGTACACACCATGTTGATGTCTATTCAACACCATCGGTGCAGTTTTCAATAAGAATAGATACTGTGATGGTGAATATATTTTACACCGGCAGTGGTTGATATTTGTCTTCATATGGTAGCAATTTGACTTCCGGAAGGTGTGAAAAATTTTTTTTTTGCGATGTGCGAAGAACACCTCATGGTGCAATAACTTTACCACTTAATGTATTTTTTCACACCAGATAGAGTATAACTCTTTTACAAAGGTCGTTTTAACACCAATAATTATTGAAGATTTCTACACCGAATTGGGTATTGAAATTTTGTAATGGTTATTTTCGCACCGAAAATAAAACCAATTTTAAGGTATCTTGATTGAAATGAAAGCAGCCGAATTGATTTGTAATGTGTTAAAAACATCAAAATCGAAAACATGAATAATATATTTATATTCTTTTAAATCAACAGCTAACGAAATATGAAACATGAATAATAATCATATGTAACTATACATTTATTAGGTAATTTTTGTTAAAAATTAAGAATTGTGCTCAAATGAACTAACTCACATCACAGTATGGTTAAGTTGTTCGGAAGAAAGAAAAAAGTTGTTGATTTGGACTTGATCTACATTAATTCTGATCAGCTCACTTAGGCAGCCCCTTTCATTTGCCAGTTAACCAGTTTTAAATTGGAGATTTCTGTTTCCACTCTAGCTGCCAATTTTAGTGTTGTGAATTTTTTAGGACCTCAAACACATACACACATACCTATATCTAACTAACAACGGCCATTTGAAATTAACGAGACTATTATTTAACTCACTCATCAGAATAAAATTATTGATATCAGTATTCTTGATGATACCTAAACATTCATTTTTGAATGTTTCTGTACGATTTTTATGAACATAATATCTTCCTTCCTTATTCCATTCTTCGAGCCCCTGTGTTGGGGAATATGATAGAAAAGTATCGAAAATCTATCCTTCTCTTCGCGATTCCGTGAACACCAAGAAATAATCAAGCTTCAAATATTCCAGATTTCATTATTTCAATCTGTACCTAGGTCTCTAGCTCAAGATAAAATAAGTATATATTACAAGTAGTAAAATGTTCGCAGGGGTATTAACCCTCAACTGGTATCGTCATATTTATCTGCGTAACTGGTACCATCGGGTCAAATTGGACCCAAGGCTTTCAGAGAAAAATAAAATAATCAAATAGGGTTTTTCGCTGAACTTACTATTTTTGACATTGCTTCTGAAAGGTTCATGAGCATTTTCAAGTATTTATGATAAATCATATTTTTGTATACTTTTAATTGAAAAATAAACTATTCCGAAATTCATAGATGAATTTCAATTTTCTTGGAAAATACTGTTATTTTCCCTTTCATATATGATATTCATAAGAAAAAATGATATCTGTATAGAATTTGTTCCACGAGAAAAAATATATAAAGTTAGGTTATGGTTTTGATTTATATCGATATGAGCAGATAATTGGTAAAATGACTCGAATTGCCAAAAAACCGTTAATGAATTATAATATAATTTCATATATAATTACAATTTTATTCAGAGAAATATTTTTTATTTGAAGGTGGAATCCCTTATATTATATACACTGGTCCCAATAAGTACCGTTATATCTATTATGAAACGGTCCTCATATGTACCCATTCACCAAAGAAAACATATGGGGACCGGTCCCCACAATTACCGCAGCATCTATAAAAATATGGGGACTGGTCCCGAAAGTACCAAAGGTCCCCATATATACCCCTACGTCTCCGAAATGGTCCCCGTAAGTCCCGCTGCACATAGATATATATATATATATATATATATATATATATATATATATGTCTAACGACAACTTCCGGGACATTTTTAAGGTATATATATCTACGTATACATAGGCTATATATCACCTCAGGAATTCAAATCTTTTTGAATTTTCAGAAAATTCCTACAGGAAAAAAAGTTTTGTTCTAGTGGCATTTTCCGGACCATTTGATAATAAAAATTGTTAAAACGTATACATTAATTTTTTCTCTGTATACGTTGGTTTCGGAACAATAAAAAAACAGAAAAATAGTGTTTTTTCAACGAAAACCCATTTTCTAAGTAAGATAATTCGATATTTTTACTTCAAGCGAAAGATGTATCGACGACTTCCGGGACATTAGGAGAATTATAAACAATAAAACATGAAACATAATGAATTCACCATATACATCAGATTGTTACATTTTGAGAATCATAAAAATCATAGAAACTATTGAAAAATGTATTTCAAGTCATTGTAAAGTGACTTTATCTTCTCAGTTCCTGATATATCGACAACTTCCGGCACACAGTGAGGATTCACTTCAAATATAACAAAATAACTACATACGTCAATCACAAATTCACTCAGGAAAGTACAATACATACAAAATTTCTGATAATCCAATTTTAATTGAAAAAAAACAGGAAAATTTAATTAGTTAGATATATATCGACGTTTTCCGGGTCATTTGATGGTTCAATGGTAATAAAAAACATAAATTAGTCGAATAAATTCCTTAAGATTCCGAAAACCATAAAAATAATATAATATTTTTTTAAATCATTCAAGGAATAAGGATAAATTTTATAAGAATGACGGACCTTTATCATAGCTTTTAGAGATATATATCGGTTATTTCCGGACCAATTAAATCTTTATATAAGAGTTACAAATTCGAAGAATACCTTAGGTCAGAACACAACTAAAAATTGAGAATCTTGTAGCTTCCATGAAAATTGGTGGGCCATCCCTAGCTTTCCACCCCAAATTTGGAGCTCTGGGATGGAATAACAAGAAAACGCTCGGACAAGTCAAATTATGTTGAAAGGGGTACAATGAAGGGTGTTCAAATGAGTTTGATTTCACTACCCCTCTAGCCGCAACCCCTAATAGCTTCCATTTCTGAAAAGGAAAAAGTGGTCGAGCAGCACCTTGTTGGACAGGCCAATTTGATGCATGAGTATATTTTTTTCTCATTAATTTAATTACAGGGTGACTCACTATTCCTCGATAACTTTTACACTCCAAATTTGAATCTTTGAGATGGAAAAACACTCGAACAAGTCAAATTTTATTTACAATAGGACATGTTAGTATGTTGAAATGAGTCTTATATCACTAACCCTCTACTCGCTACCGTAGCAGAAATTATTTCAATCTGAACGAAAGCGCATGATTTAGTTTGTGAAAAAAATACACTTATCCAGGAAGTTGAATTGCCTTTCCAACAAGGTGCTGCTCGACCCCCTCTCCCTATATCCAAAAATGGGAGCTGTTAGGTTGCGGCTAGCGGCTAGCCCTTATTTGTCCCCTTTTCAACAGAACTTAGACCTGTCCGAGAGTTTTCTCGTTATTGCATCCCAAAGCTCAGAATTCGGGGTGAAAAGTTGTTTTCGATGGAATACTGAGTCACTCTGTATTATAATAAAGCGATGAAAAAAAAATACACTCATATAGGGAACTGAAAGGCCTTTCCAACAAGGTGCTGCTCGGCCCTTTTTTCCTATTCAAAAATGAGAGCTGTTAGGTGTTGCGGCTAGAAGGGTAGTGATATCAATATGGGAAATAAACCACTTTTCCAGACAAAAAACTTAAGTGATCTTAATGACTCAACATGTTTCGAGCTATAAGAAGCTAATCTTTAGGAGTAAAAACACAAAAGTGAAGCTAAAAACAGAAAACTCATGGAGAGACGACAGCAAAGCCAAATATAAAACATCAAAAATTAACTTGAATAAATAATCTAACTTTAAGAACAAAGACAAAGAAGGAAAAGTTAGAACACTTATAATAGATATAAAATCAGTTGATTCTAAGTCAGTGTTTCCGAAAAAAATAATAAATACAAAAAACAGTGACATAACAAATCAAAAAATTTAAAAAAATGAAAAAAAAGAATGTCACCAGAATTAACTCACAGGTAATCTTCAGAAAATAATCCACTGGATGCTTGCTTGAGTCATGCAAATGGTCTGAAAATGAGTCCTATCATATCACTAAAAAATCAATTTTAGTTCTTCGAGAGCCTCAATTTGTCAGTTATTTTTTAGTGATATGATAGGACTCATTTTCAGACCACTTGCATGACTTTAGCAAGCATTCAGTGGATTATTTTTTGAAGATTACCTGTGTGTTTATGATGGTGACATTCTGCCTTTTTTCAATTTTTGATTTGTTCTGTCACTGTGTTTTGTATTGATTATTTTTTCCTTAAACACTGACTTAGAATCAACTGATTGTATATCAATTTTAATTGTTTTAGCTTTTCCTTATTTTTCTTTGTTCTTGAAGTTAGATTGTTTATTCAATTGAATTTTTGATGTTTTATATTTGGCTTTGCTGTCGTCTCTCCATGAGTTTTCTGTTTTTAGCTTCAGTTTTGTGGTTTTAATCCTGAAGATGAGCTTCTTATAGCTCGAAACATATTGAGTCATTAAAATCACTTAAGTTTTTTATCTGGAAAAGTGTTTTATTCCCCATAATGAACTGCCCAGATATATGGACATTCAATACTAGATAGTGATATCAAACTGACTTGAACACCTTTATTTGTCCCGCTAACAACAAAATTTGACCTGCTCAAGCGGTTTTTCGTTATTTTACCCCAAAGCTCCAAATTCGGGGTGAAAAGTTGTGATTGATGGAATACTGAGTCACTCTATAATAATAAAGCGATAAAAAAATACACCCTTGGAGGAAATTGAATTGCCTTTCCAACAAGGTGCTGCTCGAGTACTTTTCCTTGTTCAAAAATGACAGCTGTAAGAGGTTGTGGCTAGAAGGGTTGTGAAATCAAACTCATTTGAACACTCCATTTGTCCTCCTTTCAACGGAATTTGACCTGCCCGAGCGTTTTTTTTGTTATTCCGTCCTGAAGCTCAAAATTAGGAGTGGAAAATTTCAGAAGCCATTATCTGAAATACAGTGCTAATAAAAAACATAGTTTTTCAGAAATAGAAAATACATCAGTGTTACTTGCTAATATAATATTTTTGCCGGGAGCAAGAATGCATTACAAAAATACTTATTATCAATACAAAATATGAAAGAAACTATTGCACAATACGCCTATACTCCGTTCACGAAAGGTTGAGCCGTCGGTTGGCCATGGAAATTTGGCATATTCCACTGTGTATATTAAAATTTAGGTTATGTTCTTGTCAGATTGATACGCAATGTTGTCAATATTGCATAGAGTTGTCTGATAACTCGCAATCTCGTCGAACGAGGCCGGTTACATTCGGCAACGTTGACTTTATTTTACGTTATGACAGCAAATACTGCCAATTTCAGATAAATAAAAAAACGCCTACTATGTGCTCAACCTTTCGTGAACGGACTATAGTTCATTATTCGAAAAAAATTATCGCCATCTATTATCGAATGGCGCAAACTTTCACATAACTTCATATAAATGACAAATAGATAAAAAACTGACGGTGACATTAGGTTATAATAAAATCTCTTCATAAAATTGAAATTATCTGTCTTATATATCGACATCTTTTTCAAGTCGTCAACATTATTTATTGGATAGTAGTTGGGTCGACATAAAACACCTTATACATCTCGTAGAGTCACTGTAGGGTCGACGTTATGATTAACCATAATTGTGAAATAAAAGATGAATAAAGAGGCAAAAAATCGTTGATTAGAGAAACTTTAAACCACAAAAATTTAGAACGTATGATGTAGAATTCACCAACTTTCTAAAGGATAAACAATTAGCGCATCCACCATGAGTTTTCAATCTAGAACATTCATTATAATTGAGAACAAAGATGTGAACATTCAATCAGCATATTTCTGATTGGATTGAAAACAAATTAACAAATCTTCAACATTTTTTGATTATGATCTGTTTAAAATTTCATTAGGCGTCCACAACATAAGAAATGAAAAACATTCCACAATGTCTATAATTGGCTATTTAGGAATTACTCTCGAATACTTAGGGTTTTGACGTATGTATAATATTATCGATTCAAGATCACCACAAATAGTGAAAGTAGGTACATTATTTTCCTGAAATATCGTTCTAGAATGAGAGTATTGGGCTTGAATCATGTCTGGGATTTATCGCTAGCTTCTGGTCCTCTTCAACGATTAATTTCATAATTGAATTTTTCTTCCTTAGCGTTTTTGCAACACAACAAGTACAAGGAAGACGGAACGCTCAAATAGGAGAGATTTATTATTGATTAGAAATAATAGAATAAAAACAATAGCTCTTGTAAATCAAGAAAAGATTTATCCTTTTCGGAATATGAACAAGCGCGCAAAAGCATTCGACTTCCCGTCAGTGCTTTTTTTATTTATTTTTTCAATATGAACAATTGGTGAAAACCGCATGAAACCCGTCCTAAAGATCCGATTGAACGTCAGAAACAGATTTCTGATTTTTTTTACGTTCTTTTGAGAAGTTCAAAATTTCCGTCAAAATTTTGGCATACTTCAGAAATACCACAATTCCTGTGAACACTACTGAAAGAAAGTAGACGCCAAGCTCAATTAAATTTTTTATTCGTTTCCTATTATCATCTCATCTGAACCATTCTTTGTTCGCTACGGACCTGTTTATTTTACAACATCTGGTACTTGTTAACATGAATCGGCACTGTCATGCCCCAGCTGTTACAATCGTAACAAATTTGTCACGGACAATTCTAAAATAATTGACGAAAGTGTAACAATTTACGTTTTAGGACCTTAACAGAGGATAAATGAGTTTTTTAGGCCATTTTCTGGAAAAATTAGACTTATTGCCTTTTGTGGACCTAAAAAAGGTCTTCACTCTTCAAAAATTCCAGTTTCAAGTCACTTTTGGGTAATGTTACGAAATGTTACCATTTATAATTATTGAAGAAATAATTAATGTGTAACTGAACTTAGTCATCAGGGAATGTGTATTTTGAATTGGACAGTAAAAATATACAGATTGTTTCAAGGGACGCTTATGATAACTTGGGATTCACGAAGTATTGTCCGTTAAGAATATATAAATCCGGTCAATTTAGACATAAAAATAGTAATCAAATGAAGGTTTGCCATCGAAAAAAAAAGAGCCAAGAGTTTTAATCGATCCCATGTGTGCCGAGACAATTTTTCAGGGTAAATTTCCATAATTCCAACCATTCTATAGAGATTTTGGAGATCTTAATTCAACTTAGGTCTGATTTACGTTCTCGACAAATCTCGCCATTTTCGAGAAACATCCAAATATTCTTAAACGATTACCTTTGACCCTGAATAAGTGTCTCAGCAAACATGGGATCGATATAAACTAATGACACTTTTTTTTAGTGGTTAACTCAAGGTTTTCAGTTGGCTCAGTCGAAACTTTAGTTATTTTAATTGTCCAAATTGATCGGACTACATAAAGACTTCAGTTTTCGCGATTCAGGGAATTTCTTTAATTCAGTCCAGGCGCGGATCCAGGCTTTTAGATATTCAAAAACCAAAAGATACTGGTATTTAAGTCAACGTCAAATTGACTAAATTGAGTAGCCTCCAATCAAAAGACTATTCAGAATTGATGTCAAATTAAATTTCTGCCCGTCCTGTAATTATTTCACCCTTAGTATGTCAGCAAAATTTTAGGAGGTCGATGGACCCTGGATCCGTGCCTGATTCAATCTATACTGATTCAACCTATAGTTCGATACTTAATCAGTCGATTTCATTTAAATCAATTACATATCGACATCAAATTTTTTGTTATACATATCAGACGATTTTAATCGAATGTTATCGATAAGTACGCCTTTATATAAATGTACCGCGAATGCTATTGATTATTCAGTATCTTACGGAATCGCTGTAGAACAATAGATTTCTTCAGTATGAGCTATGTATATGAAGTTACTCTTAACGCAATTGAACACTTGAAGAAATAAGTTCCTGAGGTTCAGTACAAAAATGCTGTTATTTCTTTATCTATATGATAACATCTTTGTTTAGCGCATCCACCATTTTTCATATTGAAGGAAAACGTGATACTTTCTATTATCTATATTTATTATCGCAATTGACTTAAAAAGTGGTCATTCTAGAACCTTACCCCTAGGCTGTTTCAAAACATGTTGATCGATTAAAGCCTATATGCTCAAATTATAGGAAGATTGTTATTGGAGTTCTATCAATTATTATTTTTATGAGATCCTTGAGAACAACTGCGTTTGCGAAGTATTTGTGATATATCCTAATCGACGTATAGTAGTATAGGCTTTATTCAAGCATAAGCCTTATTTGTATATCTGGTCGTATCAATAACATTAATTATTGCCTATTTATTTGTCTGTCAATGAATAAAGCAATGATTATTAACCGAATATTTAAAATTGGCATGATTTACAATTAGCTACAAATCTTTCTTTACTATTTTTTTTACCCTAATTCGAAAATAAGTTCCATTTTTTCCTACTTAGAAATGATCTGATCTGTATCAAATTATTCCAAGAAAGGAAGCTATGACTTATAATACAGCGCCTGCGCCATCTACTTTTAATACTTCCAACTTTGGATGTTCATGGTCGCATATTTTCAGGAATCCTCTAGAATACAGAAATACGTAAACCATTGTTTAAGAGAACAACTTAAACAATGCTAAAACGGTTACATACCAATACAGACTAAGGTAGTTGCGTATAATTTCATGAAGCATAATTTCATGAACAGAGTGATAATATTGAATGTTATATATATTTATGAGGTTAAACTTGAAAATTGACATTTCATATTTTTGAAGGGATGATATTCATTTACAATGTGATATTATTATTAATTATACAGGGTATTTCATTGGGAAACGGAAAAAAAATGGAGGATGAATGAAGCACCACTAGGTGGTTCCGAATATACTATATCTTATGAGTCTAACAAGTTTTATTTCAGAGATACAGGCTGTTTTATCCAAATTGATAAAACAGCCATAATGGCCATAATCTATGAACCACTCCGAATATTTTAATGATTTTTGGTACAAACATTAAAGTACTTCTAAACAGGCGACTTGATTCTCTGTCCTCTTGAAAATCCAGGTCCGGATCAACAAAAATTTCATATGCCTTCGCATCCCGAAAGCAAAACCCTGTGTTTTCGAATTTTGGAAATAAGATTTGATGTTTTGAAACAAAACGAAGAACTGAAGCGAACTAAGTACTTTTCATTTTTGAACATGTTCTTTCTCTATTATCTGTTAAACTTTGCATCTCACGTGTATGGATTTTGGGAATATTATTATGATATTTCGTGCACACATTCTTGTATTGCTACATTGGCGACCCCAGTTACTCAAAAATTCCAGGTCCGGTCTTTCCAATTTTTTTTTCGGGTTTATTGCATTTCGTGAATAATAGGTATATGTACCTAATGAGGGTTTTCAACTATAAACATGAAATTAAAATTGTGCATTGTCTGCATCGATTGTTATCCTTAAGTCAGTTCAAAAGACCAGACCCGGATTTGGGAATACAAAAAAAATAAATACATTGTTTGCGTCAGTTTTTATGTTATTTCGAATTTTATTAAAGATTCTGAAATTTGAGAAATACCAGACGTTTTTTAAACCCAATAATATATTGAGATTTCGCTAATCGGTGCTGGATATTACACTCTATTTATTTAGGCTCATGACAGTTCGACCATGAGTTTCAAACAATATGGCATATATTCTTTGATTCCATGTTGGTTAGTGGAAATTTGTAAATATCCAAATGTCTGAAATTTCGAATTCAAATCGAGTTAGCTACTTGATGAAAAATATGCGGAAAAATAAAAAGTACACTGTTAGTTTCAGATTTTTCTGGTGTCTCAAATATCAAAATTCTATACATATATCTCAAAAATCCGAATAGACAGGGTGTTTTCTGAGTATCCTGAGTATTCATCATTTTTGAACACAGAAAGTAGAAAATCAACTTATTTATTGTCAAAATGCATAAACCTGAGACGTGAATTATTCAAAAAGATATTAGACAAAGAACATGCGCGAGAATGAAAAGTACATAGTTTACTTCTTTTCCTTATGCTGTTTCAAAACATCAAACCGTATTTCGAAAAATAAATACAGGGTGATGATTTCGGGATGCGAAACATGAAATTTTCGTTAATCCGGACCTGGATTTCCAAAATGACAGAAAGTCAAGTCGATTGTGCTGAAGTAGTATATTGTTCGTACAAAAATCATAAAAATATTTGGATCTTTCATTTTTCTGTTTCCCAATGAAACACCCTTTATAAGAAGTTATTAATTTGTAATAATAATTTCTGGTCGAATAATCTACATCAATATATTCTATACATAAATTACGTCGTGAATAATTAAATGTACCGGAAATTGTCAATTAGCCTATATATAAGAAAATGTACCGGCAAATGCCATTGGACATAAAGCAACTACCGGGACATTTCAACTGTCCCGGAAGTTATCGACTCACATATAGAAATTCCGGACCAGTGCCGGTAATCACCATTTGTCCCGGAAGTTGTCGATAGGCCCCTAAAAATGACCCGGTAGTTGTCGATTGACATATATATATATATATATATATATATATATTTATCTGACAGACGTATCCAGTCCCGATACGTTTCTAAGGCGACCTAAGACCCATACAATCCGGCAGTTTTTCAGTTGTATATATGCAAAAAATGGACTTATTGCAAATATAACTCACTAGGCATACTGAGAGGGGAAAGGATTTTTTTCATTCAAAAAAGTCGTATAATCAAAATTCCTTTTCGGTCCCGAAACATTACGCCAACTTTCCAATCCCACTTATACAGTATCGGTATATACGACCAACCTTTTCGATCCAAGCGGTGTTGCCAGGTTGCCGGGACCGGTCGCTACAATTTCAGTGTATAAAAGGGATCAAAAGAGTAGGTGCCATAAAAGAATTTGTATATGTAATGATGAGTCGACGAAAAGATTAAATATCCTTCGGAAGGGAACAACTGCCTGACCGTGAAGATGAAATTTCTCATTTTCATTCGCTGAAAATTGACTGATCCTGGATTCAGAGGTCTTAAAATTTTCTCATTTTCGGTAATCGACAATTAGGGTGCATTGATGGATTTTTCTCAACTCACTGTATGGTATCAAAACTTTCAAAAAGAACCCAACTTTAAAAATCCATTCACTCTGGTCGTAGAAGGTTCTTTGTGATGCATAATTTTTTTTACTGAGAAAGTTTTATTTATCGAAATTTCATGTTTTCACAATGAGCTGAATGTTCATTCATGAGAAGACGTAATTGTTCGAATGAAAACACATTTCTCAATGATCTTGAAACGAATCCTTTAGTTAGACAATTGAAGCAAAATGATAAGGGGTGAATCAATCAAGTGCGTCGCCAGGTTTTTTCCTGGGGAATTAAAATTTTTGGGGAGTTATAAAATTGGCAATGACAAAAATGGTTCAGAACTATGATAGAAGAAATTAATATTATATTGAAAACATGGTTTGAAAGTAATGTGAAATTTTCTATATTATTATATATCTATTCATACGTCTTAGTTTTTTTCTACGGCAGTATTATAACTTCAGGAATATAAATCAATTTCCAGATATGTACTATGATAAAGTGGTTGAGTAAACCACGATAGCTCAGTAAAAAACTATAAACTATTATTATTGGTTCAAGGGAATTGAAGAATCCCGATTGAATCAAATTCATTCTGAAAGTTGCTTCCATATTTTTAACCTCAGAAATATCCTTTCTTATAACGATTCAAAAAATTGAAATCTCCATAAAATACGGAAATACTCTGCGTATACAGTTGACCATTTGAAAACAAATCAGAGCCACTTACTAGCGAATTGGCCACAGTCTTTAGAACGTCGAGGAAGATCAATTTTTGTTTGGAGAGGGTAGACGCAACTGATTAGAGATCAGAGCTGTGCCGAAGCCTTGTGCTTAGTGCTCGTGAAAGCACTCGAAGCACTTTTGAGCTCGTAAGCACTGTGCTCGCGAGCACTTAATTGAACCAGTGCTTAGTGCTTGGTGCTTCGCGAATTTTTCGAAAGGGCTTAGTGCTTAGTAATTCGAAAAAGTGCTCCCGAGCACCAAAGTGCTCCAAAGCACTTTCAGGAATTACCAAGCACTAAGCCCTTCATAGACTTGTTGGAACATGGAAATGACAGACTTTCGCGTGCTTCAAATAGACAAAAAATTAACGTTTTTTTCTTTCGTTTCATTTCTTTAGATAAAAAATTTGTTCATTTTCCCTTCATAATTTGGACAAAAAAAACAGATTGTTTTGATGTAATGGCGGATTTTTTTCAGAAAAGCTCTAAGCAATGCAATATACGATTCAGGTATCTTTTATCATGATTTCAAGTAATTTATTGGCGAATATTTCAGCTACAGTTTGTTAACTGAATGAATGCCATATAGAGCTCAGAAAACCATAAGAAACATTTTCATCTAATTCGTTGACAAGACGTCACTCTTTCTCTGTAACTTTTTTTGGTATGTCGTCATGGTAACCTGTCTATATCCGGAATTCATCGAAAATAATTATTTCTTCGACCTAAAAGGTGATTTTAATATGTACAAAATTGAATATAAATGACCAATTTTAATGTTCAATTGATGCTGTTTCAGTGTGCTATTTCCATGAACAAATGTCAGTCACTCAAGAGTAACATAGAAATATAGAAATTTATATTATGTCAAATGTATGTTTTGTAAAAAATAAGTGTTTATTTCAATCAAGAATTTATCTACAATTCATATTGATGTCATCGGAAAAATCTTGTAATCAACCCAGTTATCAATAAAGCGACTAATGGTCTTGAACTATTAATGCATGAGCGGAGCGAACGCTCTAAAATATCTTGACCATTAGTCGCTCTATTGAATAACCTAGTTGATAAAATATCTATTAAACGACTCGCTAAAAAAACCTATTGTCAATTTCAATTATGTCCAGTTCAAAACACGATAACATTAAAAAGAAAAAATTAAAATTCCAAACTGAGAGATATTTGTATGGAAAATATTAAGTTTGATTTTGAAAAGTGCTTAGTGCTCGTGTAAACGAATTACTTTTCGAAAGTGCTTAGTAATCGCGAGCATTTTTCAAAAAAAGAGGGCTTAGTGCTCTGTTAGAGATATATCCACCCCTTGCATGAGGCAGCGGCCACCCTCAAACTTTGAATGAAGAAGACAGGTTTTGATGCCTAAAATGAAAGCTTTTCACGCCAGCTTTCTATTATTGAACTTTTTTCGAGAATTGGTTTGATGACACATTAATATATTCATTATATCATATGAGAATACTTTTTTATTCGTGTTGAGACATTAATGTTTTCTTGAAATTGTGGTTATTTATTCATTTTTAAACTATGATTTTTCAGAAATTGTTTTTCATAAGTGAAATTGTCATCCTCTTAAGTGGGATGGCTGTCATTTTTGAATTTTCAATAGGAAAAAATTGGCGTGGGATTTGAAAGCTCATCAGGTTTTGATAATTTGCAGCCTTCTGTAAAATTGAACTGAATTTCAATTAATGGTTCAACTGAATTCCTTCAATTTTACTCACCTAAGGACTTTTCTACTTTCCCGCAATCAAATATTCCCTTGTTTAAGTATCTCAGAAAACAAAATTAAAAAAAAAACGAGAAATTTTGGATTTTGGAGAAACGATTCATGCAAGATCAAGAATCAGGAAATATTTTTGGAGTGGGTAGCTCTCAAATGATGTATCACATGGCTAATTCTACTTATTGAAAATTCCAGAGGGGTAGCCAACCCACTGGCTATTCCACTTCTTGAAGTCAATCTCCATGAAACCATAGTTTTGAAATAACAGGATAATCGAAACACTTTAGGTCTTATCACGAATCAGAGAAGATTATGACCATCCTATAATAATCTGTATTTTTCTCGAAAACACAATTGAAATCGATTTCAATTGGGTTTTCGAGAAAATTACAGAAATACGAAGCTGATATGTGGAGTTTTTATATGAGGAATCAAACAATCTATACTTATTTCCTCTTTAAAAACTGGTTCTTTAAACTTCGTAGATAACGGCACGTAAAATTATTGAAACATAGATAAATTGAAAATAGTTAGGTTAGCCTTCTCAAAGGCAAGGAATTTTTTGTTTGTCATTTTTTTTCTATCTTGAAATCACTTGACTTCGCAGTCGCCAAAAATATTGGGTGTTTCCATCACTCGGAGAAACTTGCATTGAGGCCCTGATGTAGGGCCACTGCTAACATCTCAAAGAGTGAAGATGAAGTAATCAGTGCTTTCAGCATGCGATCTGTCATGATTGAACTTCTCATTGAACAACAAAGCATCCACTTAATATTACAATAGGTACAGAAACAACTCGTCAAAATGAGAGAAAAAAAAACTTCCACTAACCCGACATGAAAAAGTGTTTTAAGTGTTTTTTGAACCTTATAAAACTATCGGAGATAGCCATTATTTGATTCGAGACTGTTATAAGCAGCCTCACGGCGTCGCATCGAAGAGTGCTGTTCTGTATTCTTTCTACGAAACATGACCTCAAAGTTTATAGTATTCACACTACACAAGATAGTCGAGTGAAGTTTGGCATAAATGTTATAATTTATAGTTCACACCATGTGACATAAGAATTTCGATTGCAAATCTACAGAATGATATATTTTCTGGAACACTGTCCCCTGTTTACCTCCAGAAAATGTTAATTTGAAAAAATGTAGAGAACAGCTTGGTTTTTCCAAAGAATTCTCTAATCACTGTTAGTTTCATCATATCTGTTATCGATTTCAAAAAAAAATTCAAAAAAATCCTCAGAAAAAATCAAAATTGTTATGAAGAATCCAGGCAATATGCGGATGTACTGTTCGTAAATGATAATGGGAGTTGATTCCCATTAACCGCACTGCAGTGACCCTTATTACCTGATCGTACTAAATGTGGAAAAATTAAAAAAAAAATTTATTTGGCAATGAAATACAAGAGGTATTTTTCAAATCAATAATATGAGGTTACCGGTGAACCTTCTGTTCATGTTCATATCAAAAGAATCTAATGACAATATACGAGTCTATTCGGAATATTCGCTGAGAATTTCACCGGACGGCGCCGGCGGTTGTCTATACCGGGATCGTATAAGTCCTCGAATAGTGAATTCAAGGTGTATGAATTAGAAAGAGATCAAATAAAACTATAACGCTCTCAACAAGCAGCGTTGCCATATTTAGGGACTCATTGCGTTGGTCTACTATACAAATTATATACATCGAACTCATGTCGACCGAAGCGCCCTCGCACTGGCCACTCCCTGAAACTTTTTGTATATAATCACGTGTATGACCGATTTTTCAGACCCGGCTGAAAATTCACCCCTAGCATCCCTTCATCCCCCTCAAAACGATTCTAAGGTCAAACGTTACCAGACCCGGAGCCGGGTCTGGACACGTCACTTTTGGGTTTGAAAGTCGGTCGAGTATACCGATTTGGGTCTGTGTAGGCGGCCGAACAAATCTATATATATATATATATATATATATATATATATATATTGATTAAACTGTAAGGGTCTTTAGGCTCGGGTTCTGGGAGTAAATGATTGACTACTCTTTATTCTATGCCAAGCTTTCGCATTAATTAATGCTTCTTCAGGGCTTCTGCAAAAAGATCAATAACATACAATTAACAAACAACAAATTTTAAAATACAAATTACTCACTGAATGTGAGGTTTTACATGGATAACATCTGCCACAAACGTTGTAACTAATAAAAACAAAAGTTATTTTTTGGTATCATAGGAATTTTTCAAAAACATATCTTATTTATAAATTCACTATCAAGTAACCCTCATCTAAGATAACACAATGATGTCATTTAATTTTTGATGGTTATGTTTCTGTCATTCAAGGAAACTAGTCTCCTACTCCTCTATGTTCTTTGTCTTCTTTATTCATCTATTGGGCCGTCATAAAAATGTTCCATTTTTATCCTTTCCAACAAAAAAAACAGTAGTTATTATATATATATATATATATACAGTAATGTCCGCTTATAACGAACCTCAAGGGACCGACAAAAATGGTTCGCTATAAGCGAAGTTCGTAATAAGAGATAAATGATAACAACTATGAGAAAAACATAATTTTTATTCATATCAACATACATATTTCATATTCCAATAATTTTTTTGAATCAATATACATTAGTTTTTAAGAATTCACTTTAAAAAAATCGTTTATCTTCGTCTGTTTCGTTTTTGTGAAATGAATGTCATTTATATATAATTCCACTTCGGCTAATCGATCGTGTACATATTGTGGAGTATTTCGTGACTGTAGGAAATGGCGAACACTGTCGATATATTTTAGTGCTTCTGATGAGGTTGGAACTGATATACATTCCCCATCCACAGAATTTTCATTTTCGTCCTCCTGATCTTCCTGCTCATCATCAACAGAAGAAACGGAGGCGACAATGGCGTCATCATCCAAGTATTCAACAGTAACAAGTTGGTCATCAATATGAACGAATTCTTGGAAATCTTTGTCTTGCATATTGCTGTCATTACTTCTTCCTGTTGATTTTTCTTCAGCCATTCTACTAATGGAAGGTCATCTTCTGAATCAAAATTATCGCCATTCTTAAGAAAACCACCGTGTCGAAAACAATTAGCAATTGTTTGTCCAGAAACCTTTTGCCATGACAAATGAAGGAAGTGAATTGCATCCAAAAGGTCAATAGAAAAGTTTTCCCTGCCACTGTCAATGTATTCTATCATTTTCGAAAGAATGAGATGGCGATAATGGCTTTTTAAACTATGGATAACACCCTGATCCATAGGCTGCAGTTTCGAACTGGTGTTTGGCGGCATGAACACTAACTTGATACAGTCCAAATTTTTAACATCTGGATGAGCTGGACAGTTGTCCACTAACAATATGATTTTTCGGTTTTCATAGCGTAGTTCATTGTTCCATTTCCGTAATTCACTCTCGAAAATCTCTGAAGTCATCCATGCCTTTTTATTGGATGTGCAATTCACTGGCAATTGCATAACGTTCTTGAAACATCTAGGGTTTCTGGATTTTCCAATTACCAATAACTTTCTTTTTTCAGTTCCTAATAAATTTGCCACTATGAGCACAGTTATCCTTTCTTTGGAGAGCTTTCCACCTTCACATTTCTCCCCTTTGAATCTTAGTGTTCTATCCGGTGTGAGCTTATAGAATAACCCGGTCTCATCTCCATTGAATATGTCCTCATCATTAAAGTTCCTCCTTATTATTGGCCACTTATTTTGTAGCCAGTCTTGAACACAGTTCATGTCGACTGCTTTACATTCTCCAACAATTTTTCCGCTGGATATGTTATGCCTTTTTTTGAATCTTTCGATCCAGCTTCTATTAATTTTAGATTCTTCTGCTTTGAACAACTTTCTATCTAATTCTTCAGCCTTCGATTGCAAAATAGCACTATTTATGGTAATATTTTGTGCTCTCTGTTGAGAGAACCATTTCAAAAGTCCCTGATCAACTTCAGAATTCATTGGTCTTTTAATCTTTTTTACATTCACATTTTGGGTCTTTTCGTAGGTTGCTATTATTTTGTCCTTATTTTTCCAAATTGTACCAACCTGAAATCAAAATAAATATCGAGTTTCAATTTGACTTCATAGCCTATTGTATATTTTTAGGTATGTATCCCAATCGCTTAGGTTTATTCATTATGCAGAGGTAACCTACTCACCGTTGATTTACTTAATCCCATTTGCAAACAAACTTCACTTTGCTTAACACCTTGTTGTAACTTTTTGATAATTTCATATTTATTACTTAAAGTAAGAGCTTTTCGAGATTTCTTCGAAATCACTCCACTCATGTTTTCACGTCGCCAAAATGATTCGCTTTTGTTGATAGATAAACAAACACTGAACACTGGGCACGCTATTACGCCAGTAACTGGCATAATAGCGATCCACCGAGCTTAGGCGCGGACGAATTATTTCGGGGAATCCCCTGCTTGCCTGGTTAAATACGAATTTGTTCGTTATAACCGAAATATTTTTCGAATGGACCGAAAATAAAAGTTCGTTTTATCCGAAAGTTCGTTATAAACGGGTTCGTTATTTGCGAAAAAATTAATACATGATTGATGATATTATTTTTCGTACCCTGAAAGTGGTTCGTTATAAGCGAAAGTTCGTTATGAGCGGAGCCGTTATAAGCGGACATTACTGTATATATACCTGATCTTTTTTCGGGCGTACAGTGCTAAGTTTTTTTCTTTGAAAACCTTCGCGAAGACATTACGTCCCAATGGATTTATGTCTTGTTCATTGCAAAATTTGTTTGCATAGACTCCATGTAACTGTGCCATACTTTGAAACGAATATTCCAAGTATAATTTCGACGTATCACGGCGGCAATAATGTGATGGGAGCCTTGGTTATGTGTCAAAGAATATCCCCAAGAACTTGTAGCTTTCAGAGTGACGTCTTCTCACAACATCCTTCACAGACATTCCTTCAGAAATTCCTTCAGCCATACCAAAACTATTGTCTACCCAATACCGGACTGTTTTATATCCTACTAGCTTTTACCCGCGACTTCGTCCGCCTACCGACCCTCTAAGTTAGAAAAGTGATCAAATACTAACTTGAAGTCTTAGTAACACTCAGTTAGAAAAATCATCAAAATCATTTCAGTAGCTATGGCGTCATGCGCTTCTTGACATGATCACGCTAGATTTCCGCGGGAATGAGGTATTTTCCCGCCGTAAAAAGTAGCCTGTGTCCGTGCCTAGGATCCTATCTTTATATTAACCAAGTCTTATAAAAATCCGTTCAGACGTTAAGGCGTGAATAAGGTAAACTTTTAAAACAAACGATTAAAAATCACTAACTTAATTAGTTTTCTGCCTACTGCCTACGCCTTAAGTACGATAGCATGAATATTAATAGCCCATATCCCTTCCTAGGTTACTATCTATCACCTAACTAAATTTCATCAAAATCCGTTCAGCCGTTTAGGCATGATAGAGCAACTCCCAGCACAAACCATAAAAAAATCACTAACTCAATTCAGTTTTCTGCCTACTTCCTACCGCCTAAGTACGATGACGTGATCATTTTGATCTTATATCCGTTTTTGGGTAACTATCCATTATCTTACTAAATTTCATCAAAATCTGTTCAGCCGTTTCGACGTGAAAGAGCAAAAGTCCCAACAAAAAGGACTAAAAATCACTAACTCAATTTAGTTATCTGCCTACTGCCTACCCCCTAAGAACGATGGCGTGATTATTCATAGCCTATGACCATTTCTAGGTTATCATCTATCACCATACCAAAATTCATCAAAATCCGTTCAGCCGTTTAGGCGTGAAAGAGTAACAGACAGACAGACAGAGTTACTTTCGCATTTATAATATTAGTATGGATATCAAGGGTGTTTATAAACATAGTTCGGCATACTTTTAGTTTTTCATTCCCGTCATTTGAATAGTACGAATAAGTACCTGATCTTCTAGATTGCTCCTTAGTCTTTTTGTGAGTTGCTATTTTCAGTATGTGAGAGGATACGAAAGCTTTACGTTGGTCCCAAGTTAAAGTCCAGAATTTCCTGAATATGTTCTGACGACAACATTCTGTAAAATGCTAGCAATATCTCAACTTAGAATGTTGGCACTTGATTGAATTACACGTTTTTTCAGAAATCTTGCTCTTCTTAGGCAATCCTGTTTGATTTTTCCTCCCTTTTGACCAAATTACATATAGGCTTCACCCTTCATTCTGAGCCGCTTATTTTTATTTCTTATCCACTCGCTCTGATCTGGATTTTTTCTTCGCTTCCTTACATTGTTTTGAGATTCCATTATCATTTCTTCGAACTCATTCCCTTCTGAGCTATTACTTGTACTAGTGGGCACGTATGATCCATCAACTTCTTCATCTTCATTCGAGAAGACACATTCCGATGTCGTTATTCTATTTACTATAGTTTGATTGAATTCATTGAATCAACAAAACATGTATATGTGTTCTCAGATGTTTGCTAGGCAATATTATTTTCGTTCTGGTAAATATCTGAATTCTTACTTTTATCTGAAGCCTTATAATTGCCACTAGACGATTCGTATTCGTCGCTTGAAAAGTCGCATGGAACTAAAGAGTACCCTATTGATGACTCTTTTTCTGCAGTCACTTTGATCGGTGTATATTCATTTGTTGCAAATTCATTTTCTCCAATTTGTGTATAATTATCACAGTTGGTATGATTTATATTATTCTCATCACAGGTAATAGTTGTACTGCAGTCTTCTGAGTCTAAGTTATTTAAGTAACAGTGTTCAAGATCACAACCTTCAGTCTGGCTCTCAATGAAATATCCATCTGAGCCAATAGTATAATTTTCTGCCAAGAATAAAGAGATATTTTCCTTATTTTGTGGATAAAAAAGTAACGGAATATTTTCGATATCTAATGTATCCGATGATTGAAAGGATATTACAGGTACACTTTTCTTCTTTGCTAGTAACGAATGTTATTGATTTCATTCAGAAACACACCAAAAATAAGGAGATGGGAACAAAAACGTTCAGGCGTATCATACGCGTACCTTTGAGCAGGGCGATTACTTGGTAACTGACGAGATAGGACTTTTTGCATCTAAGTTTTCGCGGTCTTTCAGCTGGCGGAATTTGCAATAGGCATTTTCGGCATGTTACAGTTTATTTTCAGCTGGGACATTTAACAGAGTGATGCGATGTCAAATGAGCATTCCGAATCTATCATTAAGTCATTTTCGCTCAAAGAGGCAGATAGGAGGTTTTGCCAGGTCACCAGCGATTTCTTCCTTGGATGAGCTGACTTACAGACAGTAGATTTGTCATCATACCAGGAACATAAAGAATATCACGAATTGAAATAGGATTCTGTTTTTCGTTAATTACAGTAAATATCTCAATGTCACCTGAGCAATCCACTGATTATTTATTATCGTTAGCCACAGTGATTTCTGTCAACACCGGATTCCTTTTAATGTTCTTCAGCCAGTCCTTTCTGGAATATGCGTACTGCACCCTGAATCAACATACCAGTCTGTTTTGTTGAATGCTTTGTTGGCAAATGCTCCAGCCGTAGAGTTTTCTACAATCCCAACGCCACCTAGTTGCATACCAATAATCTGGATTTTATGGAATCTGCTGTAACGTCCATTTCCGAGTGTTCGATTGCGATACCATGGGTTCTAATCTTTCCGTTAAACCGCATTAAGCTTCCGACCAATTCTTGGCTAAGTTTGAAACCAGATCTATCTAACTTTTGAGACGTGTCTATCACTTGATTCACATAATGTTCCATAGATTCACAATTGTTCAAAGGTAACGAGATCAATTTTCGGGGCAAACCAATTTTTCTCGCGAAACCGCTGTCCTCGGACAAATTTTTGAGTTTGTTCCACACTTCTTTAGCCGAATCACAATATTTCACATGGATGTAAAGTGAAGTGTTCAGCGTAAGAATGATTTTGGCTTTGGCTTTACCGATCAACACAGTGTCTGTTTGTGTACCATTGATAAAATTCATGAGACCTTCTAAAACGAACACATTTTGCAGGGTGAAAGCCCAATCTACATAGTTCTAACGACCCATCAGTTTTGGAACAACTCGTAGCCATCTTAGCACTCGAAATGTTCTGGGCACATAACCTGTAGGAAAACGGTAGATACTGAATATTTTAGCTCAGGATTGAAACTAAAACGACATGAACTTTGGAGTCTGCTAACGCTATAACTGCCATTTATTAACTGCTCAAATTATGACAGACCACAGAATATTTATCATGTGTCATTGTTCATAGAAACATATCTCAATCTCACATCCGGATGGCGTTAGTAAATAAAATTTTTAATACAAAACTAACACTTTTGTGATATCCTTATAAGTACAAGACAAATTCAACATGCCAATTGGTCTAAATTTAAAATCTCCATAAGATACCAAAGTAACATTACATTTGTTTAGATCAAGATGATTCTTCAAGTTCAGGACATATTTTTTTGGTAAAATACTACAATTAGACCCTGTACTAAGTTTAAATTTCACCTTGCTATCTTCTACAAGAATTTGCTCAGTCCAGGAAGATGCTTTTTCTGTACGACATTCATATACAAATAATTCCTCTGGTTTGTCTTCTACTGCTGCACTTCTAACTTCTCGAACTGGTTTCTCTTCATCTTGCTTTGCTGAAGTTGTCTCACCAGTTGAAATAGTTGACTTGGTTTCATTCTTCTTCGAGTTATCTTTTGTCTTCACATTGGTTCTGCACATCTTGGTGAAGTGACCCTTCTTCTGACAGATTGCACAAGTTTTATAAAATGCTGGACATCTGGATGGGTAATGATCGTAAGGACAGCGAGTACATTTGATTTTGTTTTTTGGTTGAGCATTTGATTCCTTTTGTTCGTTTCTTTTTACTGCATTGACCTCTTTCGTGTGGTTCAGAACTTTGCCATGTTTCTTACTTAGTTCAATACTTTTGCAGCAGTCAATAATCTTTTTAACATCCAGGTTAGATTCACGGAGCAAAGTTGAGATTCCTTGCAGTAAAGTCCTAGAATGAGTTTGTCTCTAATCATTCTCTCTTCGTATGATTTCTTGGAGGATTCATTTTCACATATGAAGTCGCAGAGCTTGGCTTGATTTTCAATTCAGTTACATATTGATCTACGGTTTGATATTCTCCTTGAACAAGCGTGTGAAACTTAAAAGATTTCATGGAAACAATTTTCTTCGGAAGGAAATATTCATGAAACGCTTTCAACAGCTTCTCGAGAGTTGGAGTTTGATCTTCGGTGAATGTATTATAAATATCGATGCCTTCGTCACCAATGCAACTTAACAAATTTGCAGTTTTTACCTCTTTTTATCTTCATTGGAAGTAGTCAAATAAATTCCAAATCACTGTTTCCATCTGTTCCAATTGTCGACAGGGTTGTAATTGTTAGAATCAAACAGGGGACTTGGTAGTTTGAACTCCATTTTGAAAGATTCTGGTCTAGAATGTCTGTATTCTAAGCTTCAAGATTTTGTTATTAAGCACAAGTTAATAAGCACATCTGACACCATGTTACTTTTAGTCAAGGTTTAATAAAGTTCCAGGTTTTAATTTAATTGGTTTATTAACCACTACGGCTACAAAGCCATACAACAAGCGGCAGCCAACAACTAACTGACGCCAAACGACGCTTTACCTTTTGGCGGGCGGGAATGACATGACCTCTGACAGTCAATGTTACCAACATATACATAACACTCGGGTCATTCTCGACTTCTGTAATTTCTGTATCAGGAGCTCTTGACAATGTATCGGGAATGTACATATACTTTCCTGGTACATATTCAACAATTGGATCATACATTTCTAACGACATCATCAATCTTTGCAATCGTGGTAGCATATCATTCAAAGGTTTCTTGAAAACAGACACCAATGGCCTGTGGTCCGTATGAACAATGATCTTTTGACTATAAATATACTGATGAAATCTCTGACAGCCAAACAGGATCGCATACTACTCTTTAACAATTTGCGCATAACGTTGCTGTGTAACTGTCAAAGACTTAGATGCAAAACCAATAGACCCTTTGTTTTGTGCGATGAGAGCACCTACTGTGACTGAGACGCATCTAACGCTTAAGTTTTTGTTTTCTCTGAATCATAGTGTGCAAGAACTGATACCGATATTATACAATTTTTCAGAAGTTTTAATTTTGACCAGGTCATGTTCAAGGAATTCTACATGGAATACGGTAATTATATTGTGTGTAATTGGATCAATTTGCCGGTAAGAGTAATGTACCCTTTTCTCTTATCATCCAATTTTCTACACTTTTTTACAGGTATATGGACGTAGGCATGACATCTAAAAATTCTTAAATGGGAGAGATCCACTTTTGTATTGGACCATCTTTCCTCTGGAGTCTGTCCTGAAATTTTTTTGCTGGAGATCTGTTAATGATATATACAGGTGTGTTTGCTGCTTCGGCCCACATCCTGCTATCAGAGTTTGAATCAAGGAGCATACAACGAACCTTTTCCATGAACCTTAGGTCAATCGGTTTGATTAGGGTTATATGCTTCAGAATCAACCTGTATAGACTTCCTGAACAAAGTCAACTTATCGCAATATCTTAATCACGGAGGAATTCAACTGTCCTGAAATCGATTGGTCCTTTACAGTGATGCAGTCGCAAAACTCATCATCCTATCCGTTCATTCATAACTCTGGTTCAGCAACTTGTCTCCCAGCCTACACGGTTCAGGACAGGGCAAGTTCCTTCTGGATTATTTGCCACCCCTAGGAAATTCCGACCACTTGGTGTTGACTTCGGAAATACAGTTTTCTTCACCCTCCGAACATAAACGTGATAGAAACTTGGGGTTCATTGATTACGACGGAGTTTCCACCTACCTCAATGCTGTGGACGGATTAACATCATGACCCATTCTGATCAGAGAGAAGAGAACACTTTGGCGAAGATACGTTCGTAGCCGGTCGTGACTTTGAAAATCATCGATCTTTCTCGAACTTTGTGACCTAATCTATAAATACCGCGAGGATTTCATATGAAAAAAAAGTCCAAAAACAAAAAAAAATTATTCAAGTATGTAAGATCCTCGATGAACAGCAAAGTTAGCATTCCAACTGTTAGGAACCAGTCCGGTAGTAGGTATGTGTGCCAGTCCTAGCGAGTCGGCTGATATGTTTTCCTCAACGTTTGCTTCTTCGTTATCCATCGAGCCTGGTGGTGATGTTACCGTTTCTTCTGTGGACCGCGTAACGCAGGACATTTCCGACATTCTGGTGGACCAAAAGCTTATTGAAAAATATGTTTCCCAACTATAGGTAGAAACGGCCCGGAAATGATGTGGTCAACACACTCCTATTACAGCACTGCGCTAAAGCTTTTGCTGCTCCCTTAATCATTCGATTTTCTAGACCACTCGCTCCTTCTTGTATCCCTTTCTATTGGCTCTCATAATCAATAACTCCAATCTTTAAGAAGGGTGACTAACTCGACTCATCTAATTATCGCCCCATTAGCATTCTCTCTTATGTTTCTAAGGTTTTGGAAAGAATCATATTCGACGGTCTTCAGCAGTGTTGTTCAGGAATGAAACTGATCCCAAATTCTCAGCATGGGTTCCTTCCAACCGTTCAACCACAACAAACCTATTTCCATGTATCGCTGACTGGAAAAAGAGCTTTCGATTCCGGTTCTCCCGCCGTTGTTCTCTACTTCTGTAGGGCGTTCGATCGGGGACCCCACAGGCGGCTTTTTGCTTATTTGAAGCATCTTGGAATAAGAGGTTAACTTTCGAACTGGATTAGGACATTAGGTTTCGCATGAGGGTGGGGGATATCCACTCTTTCACAGAGATAATTGTAACCTCTGGTGTTCCATAGGGATCTGTTTTGGGCCCCATTCTCTTCCTCTTATATATTCTTCGGTCTACGATACTGGGGACTGCAACTGCTATGATTGGCTGAGATTATGGTCTCCTGAAGCTTCTCAGCTCCAGTGTCCAACTCTCTCGAAGTCCTAGGTTTGAGATGCACCTGTCCCAGGTTTTAAGAGAGGAATGCCAGCTATCTGGACCAATCTTTTTTCTGGGGTTCCTGAAAATTACCGGATCTCTTATCGGGCTGCTTCCACTGATGGTGAAGCAGATGTGCCGGTGATCAGTCAGTGAGATCACCTCCGTTTCTACACGCCAATCCATGATGCAATCAGCGATGGAGCTGCTGCACATAGTGACGTAAAAAACCTCTTTTCTACTTGACGTAATGAAGGTATCTTCGTCACTCCTATTGAGAAGGTGTAAACTGGTTGAGAACAGGAAGTCACCTAGAGCCTCACCCCTGGGGTTTACGTCAGTGCTGCCCCACAGAATGTGATTCGCATTTGCATCACATCCAATGAGCAGGGGTCAGCCTTTCCGCTCACAGAATGTCACCAGCTCCTTTATTTCCTCCGATGGTGGTGGATCCGGAGAGTCGTATGGAAGGTATGCCGAGCATACCACCAACTTTTCCAGCGGTCCCCTCAAATCAAGAAACCGGGCCGCTACTAGATCTCTGAAACAGAAATTTGTTTATAATTGAGCCCCCAAGTTTGAAGAAGCGAGTATGCACGCCCTCGGATTTGTGTCCTTGGGCGAACAGAAGAGCCTACTTTCACTAAAAGAGAGACCCCTCGCCACCTCTAATCCAGGGCTCCTGAATCAGAGTTATAAATGTCTGCACCATCGCCAGCTGCAACCGGGGAATATCGGTTGCCGCTTTATTTCCTCCGATGGTGGTGGATCCGGAGAGTCGTATGGAAGGTATGCCGAGCATACCACCAACTTTTCCAGCGGTCCCCTCAAATCAAGAAACCGGGCCGCTACTAGATCTCTGAAACAGAAATTTGTTTATAATTGAGCCCCCAAGTTTGAAGAAGCGAGTATGCACGCCCTCGGATTTGTGTCCTTGGGCGAACAGAAGAGCCTACTTTCACTAAAAGAGAGACCCCTCGCCACCTCTAATCCAGGGCTCCTGAATCAGAGTTATAAATGTCTGCACCATCGCCAGCTGCAACCGGGGAATATCGGTTGCCGCAATGCAGTGGTGCAAGTTGGCGGACCACTTAGATATTTTTAATATTTCCCAATAATAGGTAAAATGAGATGAACACTGATGTTTTACTAATAGACCAGGGTCGATAATTTTTGAAACAAAAAAAAATTGCAGTAGAATGAAACCCATTGAAAAAGGAGGGGAATATAATCAAAATGAAAGGAAAAATAAATTACGGTCGATCCGAGTCCGGGAAGTGGGAGGGGGTGTGTTTTTAAGGGTGAAAAATGGTTTTCCTTGATTTCCGGCAAAACTACAAGTCCTATGGAAAAAAATTAAATGGCAAAGTTGTAGCTAATGAAAGGATCTACAACTTTTGTATCAACAATTTTTTCACATAACCTCAAAATTTAGGTGAAAAATTCAAAAAACCAAGTTTTTGGTTTTTTATTTATATCTTTTTCAAAAAAAAACTTTTTTTTCACGAAATTTTGTGAAAACTTACCTCATTATGTCCCAAATACACTGTAATTTATTTGATTTAAAATATTTATGTTTTCGTCTTATTTTTACTTAATATCAAAAAAGCACCCCAATTTTCAATCGAAAATTCTGACGTCAAAATATCAGCTTTCTTCAAAAAGTTTAAAGGCTTTTTCTTCATTGAAATATCTACTTTCTGATGATGTGAAAAAAATATACATTACTATAAGAAGTGTTCTCAGAATCAACGATTTATGAAACCCACCATTAGAGTAACTCAGTCCCCACTTCCCTATGAAATAACTTACAATGGGTTAAAAACTAACCAAAAGTCACTCAGGTATATGAATTATCTCAAAACAGCAATAAATAGTCATCTTTTTTGATATTAAGTAAAAATAAGACGAAAACATGAATATTTTGAATCAAATAAATTACAGTGTATTTGGGACATAATAAGGTAAGTTTTCACGAAATTTCGTGAAAAAAAATTTTTTTTTGAAAAAGATATAAATAAAAAACCAAAAACTTGGTTTTTTGAATTTTTCACCTAAATTTTGAGGTTATGTGAAAAAATTGTCGATACAAAAGTTGTAGATCCTTTCATTACCTACAACTTTTCCATTTAATTTTTTTCCATAGGACTTGTAGTTTAGCCGGAAATCAAGGAAAACCATTTTTCACCCTTAAAAACTCACCCCTCCCACTTCCCGAACTCAGATCGACCGTAATTTATTTTTCCTTTCATTTTTATCATAATCCCCTCCTTTTCTAATGGGTTTCATCCTACTGCGATTTTTTTTCATTTTTTACCATTTTTGAAGGTTTCTGCCCTGGTCTATAATGAATTTATTATTTACGAAATAAATAAAGAAAATACATACTGACAGTGAAAGGAAATATAAAAAACAAAATGAAAAGTCATGGACAGCTACAAATTGAGAACTTAATGACTCCCTTGGTCTTGCTTCTCACTTGAAAGTTTCTCAATATTTGGCTCGAAAGAAGTTAACGCTATTCTCATAGGAGCATTCAAGTTATCAACCTTTTTTTTTGTTTATTCTTGATCACACATAATGTTGAGAATGCTGTCTCACAGAGATAAGTGGAATGAAAAGGAAGAAGAAGTTTCAAAGCTTTTTCACTTAGCAGTGGACTTTCATCAATTAATCTTATCCAGAAATCTGCAACAGTTTGGCACTTTTGAATGATCATTGATGAAATTTCAATAAGCTGTTCTTTTTCCCGAATAGACAGATTATTATCGTGGGTAGCTAAAAAGGGCTCAATCACCCACAGATTATTTTTCCTCACATCTGTATCAGCAGGAAAGTACCTACTTCTCGAAGTAATTTTGAAGTGATATAATGTAGGACTTAACTAGTGAATGTGAAACATCCTCATTTAAGCCTTCAGAGATAAAATCTGTAAACAAGCTGAGCATTTCAAACGATCTTTTTTCAGCTTCGGACCATAGCAACAATTTTTTCTTGAATGAATCAATTTTTTTTTCAAAGATCAATTGCGGTTTTAGATGGTCCCTGCAGGCCAAGATTCAATATGTTGAGCTGTTCAAAAATATCTGCCAAAAAAGCAAGCTGTGTCATAAATTTTCCGTCACGCAGTGTTTTCGCTTAATCAGGTTTTTTTCATCAAGATGGATACATACCTCTTCTCGAAGTTCATAAAATCGGCCTAAAACCTGGCCCCTGGACAGCCACCGAACTTCGGTGTGTAGAAGAAGATTGGAATGAATGGATCCCATGTCCTCGCATAACAAAGCAAAAAATCTCGAATTAAGAGCATTACTTTTCATAAAGTTCACGGCCTTAACCACAATAGTCAAAACCTTGTTTAGTTCGGGAATTGATCTTTGGGCAGCAAGCATTTCGCGATGAATAATACAATGTGTTAAATCAATATCACCGTTCCTTACTAAACTTGGCAAGCCTGTTTTGTGACCTGTCATTGCCGCGGCACCATCAGTGCAAAGTCGTAGACACAGTCTTTCCAAGAAAGATTTCTGAGTGTGAAATATCCGTCAATGGCTTTAAAAATAATAATAATAATAATAACAATAATTTAAAAATTTTATAAATACAAGAAGAATAGCTATATTGGTATTATCTGTAGATTCATCAAGTTGTACAGCAAAAATCTTTGAGCAATGAATTTTCTTTAAAAGTTGGGTTTCAACATTTGATGCCATATCTTCAATTCTCCTACTAACGGTGTCATTGGAAAGAGGAATATTTTGCATTTTTTAGCGTATTTATTATCTAAAATGGCTTTAGTTACATCTACGATACATGGTAAAACTAATTCCTTACCAACAGTATAGGGTTTTTTGGTTTTTGCGATTTTAAGTGAAAGTTGATATGACGCCCTCAAAATAGCTTTACATTAGTTGAGTATGACTTAAGGATATTTATGGATGATTTTAGTTCCCTCTCCTTCCACTTAAAGAAATTCATATGTTTTCTGGCAAAATGTTTATGCTTTGTTTCAAAGTGTCTAGTTAATTTTGCCGGCTTCATTGCCTCATTACTTTAAACCTCCGCACAAATTACACATTGAGGCAACTGAACATCAAATTCTTCAATGAATGCAAATCCACATGCTATGTAATCGGGATTGTATTTACAGTTAGCAGCTTTTCTTTTAGGACCAGTTTGAGTCAATATTGTTCTATCACTGGCAATATAACTGGTTGAACATCCTGCTTTAACGTTCTTAAAAAAAGCCGAAAGTTTCATCTGTTTGCTCTTTTTAGTAAACTACGATGACCAAGCGAAAAATGCGCACGCTCGTCAGTCGTTGAGTCAGTAATGAGTTGAGTAGTGGCGCGATCAGAGACGCCTGTACGTCACGACAGCGGCCGAAACTAAACGAATATAACGGATCTTACTATTCGGCGCGGGAGGGAGAATACGCGGAAAGCCTAATTCTCAGAGCTTCGACGTGTAGCTTGCTACAGTTATCCCACCAATCTATAATATAAAAATGAATCGCAAAATGTGTTGGTAAGCGCATAACTCAACAACGCCTGGACCAATTTGGCCAAATCTTTTTTTAAAATGTTCGTTGAAGTTCAAGGATGGTTTTTACGGCGAGAAAAATTAGAATTATTGCTGGAAAAACCCTAAAAATAACCCTTCTTTTTCCCATCACAGAGTATGTTCATAGAAATCTTGGGTTGTTTTAGGGATGTTTTTGTTGATTTATGGTGGGTTTTACGAGAAGATTTGACCGAGCCCGAAGGGCGAGGCTTGAAGAGGAAGGACGGAAGTTTCTTTATAGACGCTTCGCGGCGTCGGGAACATTTTTAAAAAAATTCCCGAAAACGGTCAATTTCGTCGATTTTTCGAAAAAGCGTTCCCGTAGACTCCAATGAAGTCCGAAGGAATTGCCTCTCGAAGGTCGCTGTCGCTGTCGACCCGATGTCGAATAACGTAGGGGGTGCCCACTCAAGAAATCGTTTCTTTAGACCGTCTGCAAGATATCGAAAAGAACGAAAGAAAATTGGAATTTTTTTGACGTTTCTCAAAATCGATTTTTTTTCGATGTCATTCACATCGGAAAATTAGACAACTGTCAGATCTATTAACGTGAGGGAAGTGCTCGAGAATATTGGTTCATTGTGAACGAAATGGGGCAGATCCAAATGAAACAAGGTATGAATATCATTCAGTTTCCAGTGAGGCTTGCTTTTGCTATGACTATAAACAAGTCCCAGGGGCAATCAGGGTTTGTGGTATTAATCTAGAAAACCCATGTTTCTCACATGGTCAATTGTATGTTGCCTGTTCCCGTGTTGGAAAACCATCAGATTTGTTTATCTATGCGCCAGGTCATCAAACAAAAAACATCGTATACCACAAAGCCCTACAATGATAATAATAATAATTATGATTCACATGATTAACAATAAAGCGATTACTTACTTTTAAACCCTTATATATGTACAAATCTTTTTGACAGGACGAAGTCTGTCGGGTCAGCTAGTCAGAGAATATAAACACAACTTCCCCTTACCACCTCCACTTCACTTCTGGAATTTGAAATTCTGCAGCGACACGCCCCTTTTGTAGTTGAACTGAACCAACTTCACATCGGATTTCTGCGACACTTCTGTCATTTCTATGCTTCTGGTCAGCTGGTTTTGTAGTGAACAAATTTAGTTTCACCACGTGTATTCAGTATTTTAGTGTTTTAAATTCTAAACTATTTCTATTGATATTGAAATGAATAAGACCCTAGTGCCCAATTCGACAGGTGAAAATTTAATAAGTGTTTGAAAGACATCCACCAACACATCGTCAAAGTCGGCAAGGTGCATTAGCGACGATTTCAAACATTACTTCTTTGAGGAAGGGGCTGTTCCATGGCAATTGGATAAAGTGTAGGAAAATAGTTTGTTTACTTCTGTGATAGTTTATATTGATGTTTATTACCATTGTCCATTTAAACCTTCAGTTGAAACAATATTCAATATTGTATTGTCTTGTAATTATTATTTCTTGAATGAACATCATTATCACTACATAGTATAAAACAAAGTCGCTTTCTCTGTCCCTATGTCCCAATGTATGCTTAGATCTTTGAAACTACGCAACGGATTTGAATGCTTTTTTTTTAAGTGATTCAAGAGGAAGGTTTATATGTATAATAACATCCATTAAATAGTGGAGAAGTACTGTTATTTTTGAGGTTTCTAATGTGATGTCGTAAATAATCGGATATAAAACGTATGAAAGCCAAAGCAGCGCGGGGCCTTCGGTTTAATTCAGTTGGCGTTCGTGCTCGCTTCGGGAGAAGGGGGCGTGACCTTTTACATCTGAGCGCAGCTCAGTCGCGTTATCTCTGCCCTGTGGACCTGCGGTGGTACTGGCCGGCCACCAGGTGCGACAAGAGCGTGCCTATAAATAGCACGTCTGAGGCCGCGGTGTTCCCTGCTTCCCTGTAGCACTTTGAATTTAGCAACGATCGGACGCGTTTATTATATCGGAGCTCTCCAGCGAGAAAAATAGCGATACTTAGGTAATAAAAACGTGCTTCTCAGCGCGACAACGTATCAGTAATTATAAGTAAGTTACGATAAATAATTGTATGATATAAACATAAATTATATTCTATTCTGAGGTTAATTTTTAAATCGCACTTATAGTAATTATAAGTACCTACATAAGGTGAGATAAGATTAGAATAAATAAAACCATAATTTATGGATTGCAATTTTCTATTAAGATCTTGATTAAAATTTACAGTTAGATCAATTTAATATTAGGGAAATTATTTTCAAAAATCGTGATTTAAGGTGAGATATGTAAGTTCAGAAAAAGTACCTAATAGAATAGGTATCTTTTGTTGTTGATGATTGTTGATAATCTTTTGTTTTTAGTCGCACGAACAGCAAATTATTTTTTAAGTACTTTCAATTTAATTAAAATCGTTGTTTAAGTTGAGGTATTTCAGTAAAAAAAAGAACTGAATAGAATAGGTATCTTTTGTTTGTTATGATTGTTGATTATCTTTTGTTTCTAAATGGTAAGAATTTAGATATTTTTGACTGCGGCACATCACTACATAGTATAAAACAAAGTCGCTTTTTCTGTCCCTATGTCCCTTCGTATGCTTAAATCTTTGAAACTAGGCAACGGATTTTGATGCGTTTTTTTTATTAAATAGAGTGATTCAAGAGGAAGGTTTATATGTATAATAACATCCATCAAATAGTGGAGAAGTACTGTTATTTTTCAGGTTTCTAATGTGATGTCGTAAATAATTTCATTTTTTCCGCTCACATTGCAAACGCAGGCTGAACCCTACGAGTTTTATCAAAATAATGTACTAAGTATTGTACGCATTGAAAAGGTCTACAGAAAAGTCCGTGATGATATATGTCTATCTCTTATGGATAACCCACAATAACTTTTTTTTGTCATTTACTTTTTACGACAAATAATGGCTAATTTTCGAAGCGATTTTAACCAATACAGGATTAATCCTCAACCAATAAAATACCTTGAAAACATTGTTCATTCAATATAGATCTATATGGCCCCTTACATCGTATGATTTAAGTGAATATTTTCGAAGATATTACAGATTTAAAATTGCGGGACGTAGCGTTTGCGGCGGTACCGGCCGGCCGCCCGGTACGGCAAGAGCGTGCCTATAAACAGCGCGTTGGGGCCCACTCACTAGGAAGGAAGAATGCGCAGTTAAGTCTCTGCATGTTTGCTGTAACGCAAACGTGTGCATTCATATTGCCCACACACATACACTTTTGCGTGTTGGTTTGGATGTGCGACAAGCGTGAGATAACGTCGAAAAAAGATCTGATGTTAATGGCAGTGGCGTGTGTTTTATTTAGGAAAAAATTTCTAAGGTATAAATATCGAACCCGACACTGTGTTGCTAAACATATGAAACGTGCAGAGACTTGTTGCCCATACACGGTCGTTTTTGGTCATTCTTCCACGTACGGGGAAGAATGCACACGCCACACGACGGAGATGAATGCGCATTCCAAATTTACGCCATACACACACACTTTTAACTGTACCACGTACAACGCGCATTCAAGTCTTCGCGCTTCCCTCTTAGTGAGTGGGCCCTTTAAGAGGCACCCGTGCGAAGCCGGGGTGGGTCGCTAGTTATTATTATAAAATATGCTTGAGAATTTCCCACCCCCCGTGAAAGAACTATCGGGAACAAGGAGATAACAGCTGTATAACAAATTTCCTGGGACTTTATATCGATGATTATGATAATATGAAGTAATGTTTTTTCATTTTATGTACCCATATGATTTGAGGTATTTCCCTTTTGTTGTAATTCAATTACTGTGATGAAGCGAATAAAATGGTATAACTATTTGAAGAATCAATAAATAAAAAAACAATTTTCAAATATATTCAATGATTTTTAATTTCAATCCCCTTGCAATACCTGCCCTCTGTGCCATTTTAATTTGAAGGATTTTGAATGATATTGCTGAATTTCAAGCAATAGTGTTCTGAATATCAGTATCATTTACACTTCTCATGTTTCTGGAATAACTCGCTATTGCAGTATACTGCAAAAATTCAAATTGTTTTTTTCAAATTTTTCTCATTACTACATACGTTGATTAACATAAATTGAAAGGTATTGAGGAAAATTCATTATTACATGTTCATTCCATGAATATTTCATAATTGTATTCGAGGGAAAACACTCAACATTTTCCATGTATCAAAATTGCAACATTAAAATTTGATCTCATATTATCGGATCTAAACAGTACTTGATCAAGTATAACTTATTCAATATAAATTTAATAATATTGTGGTATATAATAATTCATTTTGATGACATTCAGTTATTTGGTGAAAGAAAGCACTCTTAGTTTTTGATTTTTTTAAATTATACAGTGATTTACAAGATACCTCAGATAAAGTATCTGAAATACTAGATATAAGATACAGACATATCGATCGAATACTTTCTATAGATACAACACTTCTGTAACGAAAAAATATTTTATTGATAGTTTATTTTTTACATGTAGATCGAGCAAAATAAAGGTAAATATATAAATATAATCTTAATCTCTTATTCTAAATATAAATTTTCCTCCTCCACTAATTTGGAAAGAAATTACACCTGTAGCCTATTACTCACTCTCCTTGGCAGCTTGGACAACCCATCTGCAAATCTAGAGCAAAAATGCTCTATGGGGGTTGCCTCCCTCTTCTCATTTGGCCTCAATTCCTTAATTGCTCCAAGGAAAGCCTCATCCTGCACGGACAATTGGCCATGCCTACCCCTGAAATCCACAGAGGATGATGCCTCTCCTTTTGTTTCCCTGGAGGTTGTCGGAGTTTCACTAAGATTTGGAGAAAGAAGCGGACTACCGGAGTCTGTAGAAGGACCCGCTATACCCTCAAGATTTGTGATAGTCCTGTAAATTGCGATAAGTTTTAGCAATTCATTAAAATTATACTAACAACAATTTGTAAACTATTTAAAATACATACTCACTGCCTGGCTGCCAAAGAGTTGTCTAAAAATGACATAAGCTCGTAGTGCTTATGATTTCTCCTTATTCTGTCTGCTTGAATGCGCTGTTCGGAAGAGGAACCAGATGCACTTTTTTGTTGATTGTGCATCTAGCCCTCATGTAGCTATCCCGCATACTTTTTCATTTTTTTGAGATAGCTTCCTCGTCCAGATCCACTGAAATAACGAATATTCTATGAATACTATTACCTTATCATTGTTGGAATCTAAATATGAATCCTTCGAAACATTGTTTCAATAAACTTTTTACTACTAACATGACTGTTATTATAAAAATTATTACCATTCATTTCTTCAATTATCTCTCTCCACAAGTTCTTCAATATTTGCCTTGTTCTCTGTCTCAAGGGAGTTGTATGGTCGAAGAGTGGAGGACGTTCCATGACAATGTCTCTTCGTCCTCAACTGACCATACCCTTTTTTGAGAAAATTCTGTTACTTCACCCATTTCCCTAGGCATCTGCCCTAAAAATTGCTGGCTGCTTTGGGAATGACCTTTGGAAGAAAATTTCAATGTTTTACTATGAAATGTGAATATAAATATATATACATATATCATAGTAAATTGGGTGGAATTCATCTCTGACCAGTAGACAACGAAGATTACGTTGATATAATCTTCATTATATGGGTTTTCCTTTTAAGTTGGCCTATTAGACGTTTTAGGAGAACTAGTGAATATTTCGTTCTGAAATTTTAGGTGCAGGCCTGAGGGTGAAGGAACTCTTCGCCTAAAATATTTTCAAGTCGACAGTGTTGCCACGTCTATCTCAAACGCTTATCTACTTTCTTATTTCAAATGGACTTACCTGTATTTTCATTTATGTATCGATTCAATACCAAATTCGTATTTGAAAATCTCGAAATATTTCAATTTTGAGTTTCACATTTTCGCAGCAATATCTTCGAAAAACCTTACGATGTATCAAAATACTGAATATACCAAATGAATGCATGGAGTCTTTACTATGAAATTGCTGATTTTGGTTCCGTTCGCATAAAAAATAATCGAGATATGACATTTCCAAACTGGCAATGCAAATGCCAAAAGTTTCAGGAATTGTGAATAACTTGGCAACAGTGCATAGCAGAGAAAATTTTTTAGTGGGTTATACTGCGAATTTTGTATTGAATCGATACATAAATGAAAATATAGGTAGGTCCATTTGAAATAAGAAAGTAGATATGCGTTTGAGATAGACGTGGCAACACTGTCGACTCGAAAATATTTTAGGCAAAGAGTTCCTTCACCCTCAGGCCTGCACCTAAAATTTCAGAACGAAATATTCACTAGTTCTCCTAAAACGTCTAATAGGCCAATTTAAAAGGAAAACCCTGTATGTATATACCTACTGATACATATAAGGAGAATTTTGGTGAGCTGTGGTTACAGCTTACCAGAGTTAGATAGTTACGTGAGTTGACAGACAATATGTGTATTAACTGTCAACTACACATCTATACTAATATTATAAAGAGGTAAAGTTTGTGTGTTTGTATATTTATTAAATTGCAAGAGCTTATCTAGGGATCTACTGAACCGATTTTGAAAATTCTTTCACCAATAGAAAGCCAAATTATTCATGAGTGCCATAGGTTATATAAAAAACCGAAAATATAAAGGCTATTACGTGGTAGCCCGTTTTGCAAAGTGGCTCGGAGAAAAAACGTATGAAGGCCAAAGCAGCGCACGGTGCCAGCGCGCGATGTTTTCGGGTTAATTCGGTTCGTGTCGTGCTCGCTTCGGGAGAAAGGGGCGTGGCCATTTACATGTGAGAGGGATACATTATTCTTATATCATGAGAGGTAGGTATCTGCGTCTGCGCGGCTCAATCGTTTGGTCGGCTCCTCAGGCAACGGACGTTCCCGAACAGTCAGTTTGTTCTATACGTAAAAATGGGCCACTCGATAAACTTTTACAAGAAACATCATTAATTATATGGGACGAATGTACCATGAGCCAAAGAGCTCATGTTGAAGCATTAAACCGAACGCTCAAAGACTTCAGAAACTCTGATGCTATAATGGGTGGCGTTACTTTTGTTTTCGCGGGCGATTTTCGGCAAACACTGCCTGTAGTAACGAAAGGAACACGCGCAGATGTCATCAGAGCATGCTTGAAAGCATCTCATTTATGGAGTTCGGTTGCATCTCTCAATTTACGAACTAACATGAGAGCCCATTTGAGCGACAACGACGATGACGACTTCCCGCGTCAACTACTCAATCTAGGCGAAGGAAAATTGTCTCTCCTAACACCAACAGCAATGACATTAAACTTGATGAGACATTAGGACACATATTGCACAGGTTGGAACATCTTATTGACGCAATATATCCCGGTCTTGAAAATTTATTGGAGAGAGATCATCATTGGCTTTGTTCTAGGGCAATATTGTCACCCAGAAACGAATCAGTCAATGAAATGAATAAACTCATTTTAGAGAAAATTCCCGGTCAGGTCAAACACTTTAAGTCCATTGATAAGGTGTGCAGTATTGAGGATACGGTGCACTATCCCCAAGAATTTTTAAATTCTTTAAACCCTTCTGGCTTACCTCCTCATGACCTCGTGTTAAAGGTTGGCATTCCTATCATGTTATTAAGAAACTTGGGCCCCCCCAACATGTGTAATGGGACAAGGCTGCTTACCAAAGAGTTACGGGAAAATATAATCGTGGCCACCATTCTCACAGGGCCAGCAGTGGGACAACTGGCTTATGTTCCGCGGATACCCATGATTCCCACTGATTCAGCCATACCGTTCAAAAGGCTACAGTTCCCAGTGAAGATCTCTTTCGCCCTCACTATTAACAAGTCCCAAGGTCAAACATTCTCTCTGGTGGGCATTGACCTGAGAAAGCCGTGTTTTTCCATGGGCAGTTATATGTTGGCTTATCTCGGGTTGGAAGTCCTGATAGACAATATATTTTGCTACCAAATGATGATAATACATCTAATATAGTTTACAGAGAAGTTTGGAACAATTAGAACTACCATAACCAAACTAACTTTTCCCGCGACTTGGTTCTCATGGTTTTCGTTTATCGCAAATCCCGCAAAAAATGTTTTTTCTTTCGGACAGAATTACGTTCGAATTTTGTATTAGCATGAAAATACTAACTATACCTACGTTTTAATTTCCAACTGCCAAAAGGAGGGTTTTAGTACAGAAGTACTTAAAAAGGATTATTAACATTCCTATGCCCAACGGAGTGGGCACGGGTCAGCTAGTAACTATGTAAAGCTGTTGTTACATCGCCAAAATTCGACTATAATTGATTCTTCAATTTATGCATATATAATTAAAATCATTGGAAGAGAAGCAAGAAATCTCTTTGCGATAAAACGAAAATTATACCATGATGGATGTTATTTCCTCAATGTAAGAAACTTTACATACCATAATAATATGTGAAAATTTCAGTTTCCTCATTGCCTCTCCTCCGCTGTTGGCCAACCTCTGCAGCTTCATGCTGTACTGACTGAGCCGATAGCTGGCTGATTAAAGAATTTCGATAATCATAGTCTGAAAAAATTTAAATATATTACTTCTGGAAATATATAACACAAAGCAGTATTATTTGTTCTCGGCAAAAACATGAGGCAATTATACAATAAAAGCAAGATTTCTGTTTCAGACGAGACAAATTCAGAATTTATTATATCAATTAAAAAAACTGTGCATACCATGTGCGAAATCTTTCATCAAAGTTTTCCTCATCCAATGAAACTTCAAAATCATTTTCACTGGGGACGGTTATTTTTAAGTTACGATATATCTGAAAACAAGAAATGTTCAATACAACTCCTAGATCCTTGATAGAATATGGTTGTAATTAAAAAGTAGACTCCAACTTCACAAAATTGCAAAGGAAATGGAGAAAAGATATACATGATATAACTAAGGCTCTCTCTAGTGCTCTAATACCTATCACCTATCCTAGATAAGAAACACAAGCGATGAATTCTTAAAGAAACTTAAATATTCTCTTACCTTGAATGTAGATTGGCTATTCGTTCAGTTCGCTTAAAGTTCTTATACACGTAGTTTTCCTGATAAATCGAAAATGAAAAGGTTTCACAAGAATCCATTTTCGCTGAATTATTCTCCATATGTTCAAAGAATCAAAGATTTTATTTTTTTACCAATATGGTCTGAGCAAAATTATTTTAGTTTGATTTTATATTTTCATAAACTAGGATATTGAATCGAACGACGGGATTCTTATTGATTAAATGTTTCTTCATATGACAATTATGACATTAGATTATTAAGAGCACGAAAGTCAATCAGCTGTTTCTGTTCATGACAGAAAAGAGAGAGAGAAAATATAGTCCCGTTTCATGTGATGGAGCAGGAGTGGGGAGTGTAGCGAGCTACACGTTGAGGCTCTGAGAACCAGGCTGTGAAGATTGAGATGAATAAACCTGTGTTCACTCGTGTCGAGAGGCACCAATTTTATTCTACTTTGGCTTCCGCATGCGCAGTGCACAGTGAATTGTCAGTTGCGAAATGTTTATTTCTTTCGTTACTACCAGGGTTTGTAGTGTTCCTTAAAAAGTTTTATTGAAAATGGCTGCGGCATGTGAAATATGCAAAACCACATTCAGCAAAAAATGCAATTTAAGATCGCACGTTAGAAAATTCCATCCTGGTAAGTACTAAATATAAGGTTTATGTATGTTTACAAGCGCCAAATTACACCACAACAAAAATATTTTCCACCTGAGACGCCTTTGTAAAACAAAAAAAACTAACAAGAAAGAAACTGTTGCCCGGTCAAATCCAAATTCAGGAGAGCTCCAAAAAATTTCATTTAATCTCTCGCTACAGATTAGTATATTGTACTCTCATTTTCAAAAATCAAAGTTTTCATTGATATTTTAGTTCAATTTTTTAAACCTTTCTCATGTTATAGCTATCTAAGCCAGTTTTGCACGGAAGTTAGCTGAAAGGTGTTTTTTATGACAAACCAAGATAAGGACATATAAACCATTTTCCTTTTAACAAAACTATCATAAACAATAAGGATAATCATTATACACATTTATGTGAACTTTCTTCTCTGTTTTTCATTTTAACATCTACATATTAATAAATCGAAAACGAAAGTTTTCTAACGTTTCTCCTGATATTATTACTCAAGCTGTATTTTACTTTCAAAAACATTTTGAAATATTTTCTGTATGATGTCACTAGTTCAAAGTACGCTAAAATGTATATTTTTGAAAGCTTGACGTCATTATATTAGAATCAGAGCAGAACTATGACAGAATGGCCAAAATCTGCTTTCAATAATCAAGAAATATTTTCAAACATTCCAGTGTCAAAAAATACGTCACTTTCAAAACCTACGAAATATTTTTGAAAAATGTGCACGCCAAAATACAGCTTAACATTGCACCCCTATTCAAGCCAAATACCGTGTTCAAATTGGGGGAAAACTTGTTTACCACCAATGAAAATTGTCATGAATCATTCTAGAATGCTCATTTCCGATGAAAAATACCTTTTTGTACAACTGTCAAAAAAACCTGACTTTTCTTCATCACTATGGATTCGTAAAATATTACTTTTTTTCACCGTTAAAAAAAGTCTTTTTCACCGTTAAAAATAGTATATTATATTATAAGGATTAAAAGTGCATATTTTTTTACGAGCAATATTTGCAGTTGCGAGGCGTAGCCGAGCGAATGCAAAATTGCGAGTTAAAATAGGCACTTTTAGTCCGAATAATATATACTATTTTTTCTCCAACCAAGTCAAAATTACAATAAAATTGGTTTTAGTGAAAAATCGTTCATAATTTGGTTATGAATTTGAACACAGAATCATGACAGTGATTGTCAAGTAGACTTCAAATGCATTTTACTTTTAATCCAAGGATTAAAAGTAGCGTTTTTAATCCTGGGATTAAAAGTGTTGCTAAGCAACGAGCAAATTTTTGTACGGTAAGAAAATTTATGACTTTTGCACCTAAAAATAGTACAAAAATGTCAACATTTTTTGATGGTTGGAGAAAATAGTTATTTTTGTATTAAGTGCGTAAATGAGTGTTTTTTTCATGGCACATGAGAGTGTCAATTTTGGCCGAGACCGCAGGTCGAGGCCAAAAATTCACTCGAATGTGCCATGAAAACACGAATTTTATACGCACGAAATACAAACAACATTTTTTGTACAACTGTGAATGTGAATTTACATCGTCTGAAATACGTATAATCATTGAAGATAATGCTTTCAGTACAATATTTAAATGAATCCAGTGATCTTTCTGTGTCGTAACTATAGAAACAGTTTGTTGAAATTGTTTGAATCTTTGACAGTATTTGCTCGTAGTTGTTTCAATTTCGAATTATTTTAAAGAAGATGAATGTTGAATATGATAGTGGTAGTGATACCCCCGCAGATATGGCTGAAGAAGCAAATATAATTGTATCTTATATTATGTTACCAGCCAAATCAAAGCTAATAATATGAGAAAACATATAACCAATTTCGACAATGGCGCAACAAGAACAACGTAAAAAAGGTTTCTGAAAATGTGCTCACATGCTATTTCGAGGAAAAATAAAAAATTTTTAAACCTTCCAAGTTATGGAGCTCAATGTTAAAAAAAACATCGAATGTCAAGGAAAATATTGATATAAGGAATTTTTCAAAATTGGTCCAGCTTATTAAGAACAAAGGCGTCGGATACCGAGGAAAGAAATCTAAAGTGTTATGGAGGGATAATATCAATAAATTTCTCAGAAATGCTGATGACGAAACTCATTTATTACTTCATAAGGTACAGATACAATCATAATTTTGTGAAATTAGTTGTACCTAATTAAAATATTCATTATTTTTAAGTTGTTCTAATTTTAGTTATCAGCAGTGAAAAAAAGACTTTTTTTAACGGTGAAAAAAAGACTTTTTTTAACGGTGAAAAAAAGTAATATTTTACGCATCCATAGTGATGAAGAAAAGTCAAGTTTTTTTGACAGTTGTACAAAAAAGTCTTTTTTTCACTACTGATAACTAAAATTAGAACAACTTAAAAATAATGAATATTTTAATTACAACTAATTTCACAAAATTATGATTGTATCTGTACCTTATAAAGTAAATTAGTTTCGACATCAGCATGTCTGAGAAATTTAGGTATTGATATTATCCCTCCATAACACTTTAGATTTCTTTCCTCGGTATCCGACGCTTTTGTTCTTAATAAGCGGGACCAATTTTGAAAAATTCCTCATATCAATATTTTCCTTGACATTCGATGTTTTTTTTAACATTGAGCTCCATAACTTGGAGGGTTTAAAACTTTTTTATTTTTCATCGAAATAGTATGTGAGCACATTTTCAGAAACTTTTTTACGTTGTTCTTGTTGCGCCATTCTCGAAATTGGTTAGGTATATGTTTTCTCATATTATTAGCTTTGATTTGGCTGGTAACATATTAGATACAATTGTATTTGCTTCTTCAGCCATATCTGCGGGGGTATCACTACCACTATCATGTTCAACATTCATCTTCTTTAAAATAATTCGAAATTGAAGCAACTACGAGCAAATACTGTCAAAGATTCAAACAATTTCAACAAACTGTTTCTATAGTTACGACACAGAAAGATCACTGGATTCATTTAAATATAGTACTGAAAGCATTATCTTCAATGATTATACGTATTTCAGACGATGTAAATTCACATTCACAGTTGTACAAAAAATGTTGTTTGTATTTCGTGCATATAAAATTCGTGTTTTAATGGCACATACGAGTGAATTTTTGGCCTCGACTTGCGGTCTCGGCCAAAATTGACACTCAAGTGCCATGAAAAAAACACTCATTTTACGCACTTAATTCAAAAATAACTATTACCTTTCCTGAATATCATAAAAAACGGAAAGGGGTGATTCTTTGAGTTATTCAAAAGAAATACTTTATATAAACAGGGCCTGAAAATGCTTCCTTTCTGGGATAAGGGGTAAGAAATCTCTAAGAAAAAAATCATGTCGCTGAATCCTGATTCTTTAGTTCAATTTTTTTTGGTAGCTTTCTTATTTTATAGCTGTTTAATCGAGTTTCGCACGGAAGTTAGCGGAAGGATTTTCCCGTCAAAAATACCGTAATCTAAAAGGAACACAAAAAAAGTTGTTACCGGCATAGTAATTTTTATAACATCCTGTATACAAATTCTTATGTAAACGAATTTTAAACAGGAAAACGATATTGGAATAGTGATTGTACTAAAAACGTTCATGTTTTCACTTTATGGCACTATTGTATCAATTTAACGTTCTAAACGAAGCAAAGATATTTTCCTTACATAAATTTGCTGAATTATAATGGAATATATCACTGGCTAATTGATTTCTACAATTAAGTAGAACTCGATTCACTTTTTATTATGAGGATTTATGCCATTTAACCACGAATCTTAAATTTGTTGAACTACAGAAATTCAATGTTAGCGGTTAATTTGCTTGCCAACTCACTGCGACTGCGGCGGATGCGGAAGCCCGGAAGCCAAAGTAGAATTGGTGTATCTAGACACGAGTGTGTTCAGGCGCTTGGTCGTCTGGTTCTGGTTAACACAATACTGCAAACGTTTTGAGTTCAAGAAAAAATGAGCCGACACATTAATTTACATCTAAAGAGCCAAGATTAAAAATTGATTATTTTATGACCATGAGAACCGTTCGCGGACCACAGGTTGAGAATCTCTGATCCAAGGAACCATTCAGATCATCGCCAGGTCAGCATTACATTCCCAACAGGGTGTTCAACGCATGAAACCAGTTGCCATCGCCGATTGTGTAGTCTCCAACTGTAAACACATTCAAGAATTGGCGATTCCAGTTAACTAAACTCCCCTGGCAGCTAAATATCGCACTAAGAAAACAAGTATACTTGACGAGTAATCGCATAAGAAATATATGGGGATGGTTTTTGATTGTGTGATTTTTCGTTTAATTCGCTTTAATTTGTTGAAATACAAGACTTTTTGAACAGTAGACTTGATGTTGAGAAATTATCGAAAGGTATTTATACGAGTGCTATTCAGATAACATTATTAACGATTATATGTATTAATTTTTAGGTTATAATCTGTCTTGAATCTGAGCAGATTTATCTCAATAATTATGGCTAGTGAAATAATTTCTTCATTATGAGTGAACAGGATCAAAGTAGCAATATTAAAAAACTAACCCGAGTACCTTTAGCAATAAATATCAGCAATATTCTGTTTCTTCCTTTTGTGAACTCCACGATTCAAATAATTATTTTTTATGCATAATATAGGAAATTGTGGAACTCGGGGACAGCTCTCCAGCCGTGAGAAGGCGTTGTGGGTGGCGTTGGGGGCGGCAGGGGCGAATGTATTTCCAAAATATTTTTATCAGGAATCCTGCCACCTTGAAATTTTGGGAATTCGTTTCTTATGGGTAGAGAATGATAATGTAATACTCGGTTTCAAATATCCGGCCGTCAGAGAGGCGGTGGAGGCGGGGGCAGAGGTGTACAGGCAATATTTTTACTAGGAATCCTACCACCTTGAAATTTTGGAATTTCGTTACTAATGGGTAGAGAATGATAATGTAATACTCGGTTTCAAATATGCGGCCGTCAGAGAGGCGGTGGAGGCGGGGGCGTTCCAGCAATATTTTTACTAGGAATCCTGCCACCTTGAAATTTTGGTAGTTTGTTACTTATGGGTTTAAAATGATAATGCAATACTCAGTTTCAAATATCCGGCCGTCAGAGAGGCGGTGGAGGCGGGGGCGTCCCAGCAATATTTTTACTAGGAATCCTGCCACCTTGAAATTTTGGGAGTTTGTTACTTATGGGTAGAGAATGATAATGCAATACTCGGTTTCAAATATCCGGCCGTCAGAGAGGCGGTGGAGGCGGGGGCGTCCCAGCAATATTTTTACTAGGAATCCTGCCACCTTGAAATTTTGGGAGTTTGTTACTTATGGGTAGAGAATTATAATGCAATACTCGGTTTCAAATATCCGGCCGTCAGAGAGGCGGTGGAGGCGGGGGCGTCCCAGCAATATTTTTACTAGGAATCCTGCCACCTTGAAATTTTGGGAGTTTGTTACTTATGGGTAGAGAATGATAATGCAATACTCGGTTTCAAATATCCGGCCGTCAGAGAGGCGGTGGAGGCGGGGGCGTCCCAGCAATATTTTTACTAGGAATCCTGCCACCTTGAAATTTTGGGAGTTTGTTACTTATGGGTAGAGAATGATAATGCAATACTCGGTTTCAAATATCCGGCCGTCAGAGAGGCGGTTGAGGCGGGGGCGTCTCAGCAATATTTTTACTAGGAATCCTGCCAGCTTGAAATTTTGGGAATTCGTTACTTCTGGGTAGAGAACGTTAATGTTATACTCGGTTTCAAATATCCGGCCGTCAAAGAGGCGGTGGAGGCGGGGGCGTCTCAGCAATATTTTCACTAGGAATCCTGCCAACTTGAAATTTTGGGAATTGGTCACTTATTGGGAGAGAATGATAATGTTATACTCGGCTTCAAATATCCGGCCGTCAGAGAGGCGGTGGAGGCGGGGGCGTCCCAGCAATATTTTTACTAGGAATCCTGCCACCTTGAAATTTTGGGAATTGGTCACTTCTGGGTAGAGAACGTTAATGTTGTACTCGGTTTCAAATAACCGGCCGTCAGAGAGGCGGTGGAGGCGGAGGCGTCTCAGCAATATTTTTACTAAGAATCCTGCCACCTTGAAATTTTGGGAATTGGTCACTTATTTGGAGAGAATGATAATGTTATACTCGGTTTCAAATATCCGGCCGTCAGAGAGGCGGTGGAGGCGGGGGCGTCTCAGCAATATTTTCACTAGGAATCCTGCCACCTTGAAATTTTGGGAATTGGTCACTTATTGGGAGAGAATGATAATGTTATACTCGGTTTCAAATATCCGGCCGTCAGAGAGGCGGTGGAGGCGGGGGCGTCCCAGCAATATTTTTACTAGGAATCCTGCCACCTTGAAATTTCGGAAATTGGTCACTTATGGGTAGAGAACGATAATGTTATACTCGGTTTCAAATATCCGGCCGTCAGAGAGGCGGTGGAGGCGGGGGTGTTCCAGCAATATTTTTACTAAGAATCCTGCCACCTTGAAATTTTGGGAATTGGTCACTTATGGAATGAGAACGATAATGTAAAACTCGGTTTCAAATATCCGGCCGTCAGAGAGGCGGTGGAGGCGGGGGCGTCCCAGCAATATTTTTACTAGGAATCCTGCCACCTTGAAATTTTGGGAGTTTGCTACTTATGGGTAGAGAATGATAATGCAATACTCGGTTTCAAATATCCGGCCGTCAGAGAGGCGGTGGAGGCGGGGGCGTCTCAGCAATATTTTCACTAGGAATCCTGCCACCTTGAAATTTTGGGAGTTTGTTACTTATTGGTAGAGAATGATAATGCAATACTCGGTTTCAAATATCCGGCCGTCAGAGGGGCGGTGGAGGCGGGGGTGTTCCAGCAATATTTTTACTAAGAATTCTGCCACCTTGAAATTTTGGGAATTGGTCACTTATGGGTAGAGAACGATAATGTTATACTCGGTTTCAAATATCCGGCCGTCAGAGAGGCGGTGGAGGCGGGGGCGTCCCAGCAATATTTTTACTAGGAATCCTGCCACCTTGAAATTTTGGGAGTTTGCTACTTATGGGTAGAGAATGATAATGCAATACTCGGTTTCAAATATCCGGCCGTCAGAGAGGCGGTGGAGGCGGGGGCGTCTCAGCAATATTTTCACTAGGAATCCTGCCACCTTGAAATTTTGGGAGTTTGTTACTTATTGGTAGAGAATGATAATGCAATACTCGGTTTCAAATATCCGGCCGTCAGAGGGGCGGTGGAGGCGGGGGTGTTCCAGCAATATTTTTACTAAGAATCCTGCCACCTTGAAATTTTGGGAATTGGTCACTTATGGGTAGAGAACGATAATGTTATACTCGGTTTCAAATATCCGGCCGTCAGAGAGGCGGTGGAGGCGGGGGCGTCCCAGCAATATTTTAACTAGGAATCCTGCCACCTTGAAATTTTGGGAATTGGTCACTTATTGGGAGAGAATGATAATGTTATACTCGGTTTCAAATATCCGGCCGTCAGAGAGGCGGTGGAGGCGGGGGCGTCCCAGCAATATTTTCACTAGGAATCCTGCCACCTTGAAATTTTGGGAATTGGTCACTTATTGGGAGAGAATGATAATGTTATACTCGGTTTCAAATATCCGGGCGTCAGAGAGGCGGTGGAGGCGGGGGCGTCCCAGCAATATTTTCACTAGGAATCCTGCCACCTTGAAATTTTGGGAATTGGTCACTTATTGGGAGAGAATGATAATGTTATACTCGGTTTCAAATATCCGGCCGTCAGAGAGGCGGTGGAGGCGGGGGCGTCCCAGCAATATTTTAACTAGGAATCCTGCCACCTTGAAATTCTGGGAATTGGTCACTTATTGGGAGAGAATGATAATAATGTTATACTCGGTTTCAAATATCCGGCCGTCAGAGAGGCGCTGGAGGCGGGGGCGTCCCAGCAATATTTTCACTAGGAATCCTGCCACCTTGAAATTTTGGGAATTGGTCACTTATTGGGAGAGAATGATAATGTTATACCTGGTTCCGAATATCCGGTTGTCAGAGATTATTGAATTATTTTATTATACATATAAGTCGAGATTTCTGAACAATAAGAATAATTTTGAACAAGTATCACATACTGTCCGAAACATTGGTAAATTATTAATTGATTCGAAGTAAAATTCCAAATTCCCATTAAGAAATATATTAATAAAGTATAATTATATTCGAATTTCGTATAACCCCTAAATGATTTCCATTTCGCTCATTAGATAAAGATAGATATACGTCAAATGGAAAAAAAACGTAGTATGGTAAGCGTGACGTCACTGTCACGTCAAAATATAGTAGTTTGATTTGCCAAAATCGGGATAACCGAGTAAATACACGTAACTACGTAACTATGGTTAGCTGTAGTTACAATGCCCAAAATCGCCTCTAGCAACTGTTACACAGTGCGTCAAAAAGGGTCGTTATCCCATAAAAAACATCTGTGAATATATCTAGTTACTGTTGTACTCTTAGTCAAAGAGATTTCGCATAATACGCATCCTTCCGAATTTCGCAGTACATTTTATATTTTTCGGTAAATCTGTGCGCATTGTGATAAAATTGCTTATATTTAAAATGGGTAGAAGAAGATTGATATCCATCGACGAACTTGTCGATTTCTTATTGGAAAAAGGAATTGAGTTTCAAACAGAGATTTTTTCCTTGAAAATGGACGATAGTATTTTAGAGGAAGCCTCAAACCACTTTCTGAAAAGTGACAGTTATGAAGCTAGGAGATATATCTTAAGAATGGTAAAGATGAATATAAATCAAATCAAAGTCAACTTTACGGAAAATTCGTCGAATAGTGCAAATAGTTCTGTGGATTGCAAGAAAAACGAACGTGATGTACTTCTTTCTACTATTAAGAAATGGCATTTAGAGCATGAAACGCTCACAAAGCAGTCCTACTGCCCACAGAATTCGATTTATGCTCAGCTGTGTAAGCTTATGGGGAAAAAAACTCGAAGGGCAATCGAAAATATCTTAAACAACAATGGACTGCATGGGTCCGTCACAATGAAATACGATGTAGTTCTCCAAAGGTAGATTCCGTAGCAGTCAATTCTCCAAACCTATCAGAGATTCTTCTAGCAGATTCAGAAACACCTCCGAAACCAGGTATCGACTTGACTGATAACACCACCGCTCTCTCAAATTCAAAAGGACTACAAAGCAGTGAAAGTGAAAATGAATTGTGTGCTTCTGTGTTCATCACAAACCTGGATCGAAATAATATAAAAGAACTTTTACCCAGGGGCACCAGGAATTTGTGGTCCAAGGACACTCCTATTGAAGAAAAGAGGAATATCAAATTCAGTAATTGTAAGTTCCTAAAGGGTAAATTTTCCCTTAATGCCTCAGAATGGGGTGATATGACGATGGAAAGTAAATTGAAATCTAATGTATATAATTATTTATTAGCAAAGAAATTCAAGGTGGTAAATAACTCCTGTCCATTCATCATTAAATCAGTCAACAGTAAACCAACTCCTTTTATAAGAATATATGGATATTGTGCTCACTTTGGATGTAAATCTTTCTTACTGCTAGTAAAAACGAACTGTGCTGGGGGTGCTGATGTCTCCGTTTATAGTCAGCAAAAAGATTTTTGTCACGATCCCTCTAAACCCACGATTCGTCCTGCTCGTGGAGCAGAAAGACGTCTTCTGCAAGATAGGTTAGCTATACAAAAGCCTTCTGTCGTCAGATCTGAGGATATCAGACAGGCATCAGAATTGTTGATAAAAAATGGCAATTTAGACTCGATTTACTCCGAAAATGTTTATAAAAAATCCGTTCGCAATATTTAGCAAAAAAAGATCGACATGTCGATGATTCGATGTAATTTTAATGAAAAGATCTTCTGATAGACGATCCCCATTTATTATTTCGGCAGGTGAACCGTTCAATGTTCAAGTAATGAGTAAAGAGCAATTGAAAATAGTTTGTGATATGAAAGATGATTTGAATTCGCTAGATATTCACATCGATGCAACCGGAAACTGCGTCAGGAAAATAGAGCACACCAAAAAAAGAATTTTTTATTATGCGGGTCATTCAACTGACACATGTTTCGGCTGCATTTCCGGTTTTCGAAATGGTCAGTGCCGAGCATGAGACAACTGTTGGTTAAAAAACATAAGAAATTTTTTTTATAAATATAAGAAATGGCCCATTTTCAATAGTGTTGTAACAGATTTTAGTGCTCCTCTGATGAATGCTGTTCTAGATTCATGGAATAACATGACAATGAGGGAGTATTTGAAATCGTGTTATAAGCTGATACTTGAGAAGGATTCACTATCGTGCGCAAATTTTATTATACTGAAATTGTGTTGTGCTCATTTATTGAAAAATATTTCTAAGGATGTTTGTGCTATCATTCCAGATAAAGAGCACAAACACTTCATAATCCAAAATATAGGAGCGATGTTCAATTTCGATAGTTTATGGGTGGCATCCATCTGGATGAAACACCTCACTATATTGTTACTTTCCCCTAAATGTAACAGATCACTTGAAATATCTTTCACCTCATTGACAAAAATCAGTAACAGTAATTCAGCTGACTCATCTGAAATTGAAAATATTAAACTATTTATTCCTACTGAATTCCACGCAGACCATAAAGATTCAACTATATATAATTCTAGTCCATTTTACCATCACTTCAAAAGCATAGCACAAATGCAACAGATTGATGAAAAAGGTGAAACAAAAAATATTTTCTACTCGCCCGAACTGCTTGACACTATTCTAAAAAAATATCTTAGTTACTATCCTCTCTGGTGTGGCGTGAATTCGACTACTATTGAAAATGAACGCTGCAGCAATGCAATCGTTGAAAATTGGTTTGGTTTTGTTAAAAATGTTCTATTAAATAGTCTCCCGAATCAGAAATGCACAAGATTTCTGAGAGCTATAAGGCAACGGGTATTATCATTACATAAAGAAGTTTCTCTGAACATCCAAAGAAGAAATTTACGAGAAAACGAGTCATTGAAAAAGAAAGTTGGAAAAAACCGAAGAAACGTCGTCATAATTATTTCAAAAAAAAAGTCATAAAAAATCTCGCCAAGGTAATTACCCCAGAAAAGTTTGAAACATTACCAAATGGATTGATTAACCGCCCGGACTATTATTTAATTTCAGCGAAAAAAAATCGAAGTTTTAGGTTTTGGGTTTCCAAATTCTCTAATTTGGACATACCTACTAAAGCTATTCTGTCCGATGATTTTTATCGATTATCGGCAGATTTATTTGAATTTGAAGATATGTTTTTATCCGACACAATTATCGATGCTTTTCTGGCTATACACAAACCCGAAAATGCAACAGTCTTTTCATGTCAATTATCTTATTATTTATTTACTAAAGAAGATTCAGAATTTGATATCGATCGCATTCCAGAGATAAGGGATATTATATTCATACCAATAAACATCGGGCAACATTGGTCTTTGATAGTCGCTAATAAAAAACAATTTGAATTTATTTATTTAGATCCGACTCATAACCAAGTCAACCTGTTCTTCAAAAAATTTGTATCATTTTCTAACATTTACAATAGAAAATGTACGAAAGTTTACAAATGTTCAATACCAATAAGGGGGTGGAGCTTGAAAGTAAGGGAGCATACTCGTCAGTTGGATAGTTATAATTGTGGAGTTTTTCTTTTGAAATTCGCAGAATGTTTTTTTACTGGAAAAGAAAATTTAACTGATGAGTTCAATCCCAATAATTACAGAATAGAAATCGCTCATAGTCTTATCAAATATTCTGATAATATGAGTAATACTTGTCCTTTGTGTGGTAGATCTACAGAAACTTTGGATATTACTGTTGACTGTATAATTTGTGATAAATGTGAGAGGTGTTATCACCAAGAATGCATTATCATGGTAACGAACAGAAATTTCATTGTGCCAGTTGGCTCTTACATTTGTTTAATTTGTAATGTTTAATCGTATTTCTTTGAAGATGTTTGAGATTACCACTATTCATCACAACCTTCTGTAGAAATTGTGAACAAAAGGAATTGTGACCACTGAGTTCTGTGATATAAAGGTTGTTATGTTTTAACTGTTACAATTATATTGGTTTTTAAATAATAACTACTATAAACATAATATATTTATAGCAGAAAATATGAACTTTAGGTACCTTCATGTATTATATATGTGTAATGTATATATTATGTATTATTTTAAGCGTTAAACCTCTTTCCTTGTATTATTTTTTGTTACTCCGAATAAAGATAATTTAAATTGTATATGTGTAATGTATATGTATTATGTTTTTCATGTTTTTCTGAATAAAGATACTTTTATGATCTTCATATAATTATTTTTTCTATAACGTATTGATATTAGTGATATACAAAGTCGAATACTTCTGAAAATCGAGAACGAAGTTCTTTCAAGAATGTAGTGAATACTCGAAAACTCAAAACAACTTATTCCCCATATCGCATAGATAAACAAGAGTTCTGAGAATAATAGCAACCATGTGTGCGGAATTGTTAACTCTAGGCGGAGAGAGAACGATAAAATGGTCATGTATTCAATACTATCACCCTTCCAGTCGTCAAGGAATAATTGAAGACCTCGGAGCAATAACCGGGTAACTCTGTTTTCATGAAATGTTGAGAAATGAGGAAAAACTTTAGGATTTGCCTGATTTTTACGCCGAAATATACATTCTAGTAAGTCCATTTTGATTGAAACTCCTTACAAAAGCGCTGGATTTACCCCATTGTTGCACCGAAAGTTGCGTACGTTGGATATTAGCAGATTGAATATGATATATCGGTATCATTAGAAAATGGAGTTACCCGGTTATTGCTCCGAGCTCTTCAATTACTGGTTAGATATGAAGGGATGCTCATGGAACATAGGCGTATCTAGCCTCAGTTGTCAGGGGGGGCCTCGGCCCCTAGTAGAAGAACATTTTTTTGGGATACCTTTACGTAGTTTTCGATTAGAATCTTTCAGGGGGGCCTGGCTCTCCCCTAAATACGCCAGTGTCATGGAATGAATAACAAATATTTAATTCAGTTTGAAAAATTAATTCCCTGATCACAGAAATAATGATCTTTTTGTTTGAAGAAGGGCTGGATTGATCATAAATAATGAAAGAAATACACTGGTTTTGTAAAATCTGAACCAAATATATCTTTGCTAGTTTGCGTGACAGTTTATGCATATGCTCTCGCTATTTATCATCTTAGAAAGCTTGGGTGTTTAATATATTCTTCCGAACTAAAACCTAACAAAATACAACACTTGCAACAGAAAAGTTCCTAGCTGAGGTTAGTGCAAAACAGGGAACCATACTATTCTTCGTATAATACCAGTGCGAGTTGAGCAGAAGACTCATCCTGAAAGAATGAATTCATGATTGAAATACATTATCATTTTGCATAAGCCATATATTTGACATAATTTCAATTTCTATGCTTCAGTCAAGTAAGGGCATCTCCTTGAATAACTCCGATATTGAAACACAAATTTACAAATCAGTTAACTCTTAGCTCTTTGGCCAGAAGAACTTCTTAAACACGGCCTACGAAAAAAGGGAAATAGGAAAAATTATCCCCCAGGAAAATTACAGCCGTTCTCAAAAAAAAACTTCGTTATTTTATTTGGTTCATCAGTAAATGTAGTAACGAAATTCCAAAATTTCAAGGTGGCAGGATTTCTAGTAAAAATATTGCTGGAACACCCCCGCCTCCACCGCCCCTCTGACGGCCGGATATTTAGAACCGAGTATTACATTATCATTCTCTACCCATAAGTAACGAATTCCCAAAATTTCAAGGTGGCAGGATTCCTAGTAAAAATATTGCTGGGACGCCCCCGCCTCCACCGCCTCTCTGACGGCCGGATATTTGAAACCGAGTATTGCATTATCATTCTCTACCCATAAGTAACAAACTCCCAAAATTTCAAGGTGGCAGGATTCTTAGTAAAAATATTGCTGAGACGCCCCCGCCTCCACCGCCTCTCTGACGGCCGGCTATTTGAAACCGAGTATAACATTATCGTTCTCTACCCAGAAGTAACGAATTCCCAAAATTTCAAGGTGGCAGGATTCCTAGTAAAAATATTGCTGAGACGCTCCCGCCTCCACCGCCTCTCTGACGGCCGGATATTTGAAACCGAGTATTGCATTATCATTCTCTACCCATAAGTAACAAACTCCCAAAATTTCAAGGTGGCAGGATTCCTAGTAAAAATATTGCTGGAACACCCCCGCCTCCACCGCCTCTCTGACGGCCGGATATTTGAAACCGAGTATTGCATGATCATTCTCTACCCATAAGTAACGAAATTTCAAAATTTCAAGGTGGCAGGATTCCTAGTAAAAATATTGCTGGGACGCCCCCGCCTCCACCGCCTCTCTGACGGCCGGATATTTGAAACTGAGTATTACATTATCGTTCTCTACCTATAAGTGACCAATTTCCAAAATTATTTCAAGGTGGCAGGATTCCTAGTAAAATATTGCTGGAACACCCCCGCCTCCACCGCCCCTCTGACGGCCGGATATTTGAAACCGAGTATTGCATGATCATTCTCTACCCATAAGTAACAAACTCCCAAAATTTCAACGTGGCAAGATTTCTAGTAAAAATATTGCTTGAACACCCCCGCCTCCACCGCCCCTCTGACGGCCGGATATTTGAAACCGAGTATTGCATGATCATTCTCTACCCATAAGTAACAAACTCCCAAAATTTCAAGGTGGCAGGATTCCTAGTAAAAATATTGCTGGAACACCCCCGCCTCCACCGCCCCTCTGACGGCCGGATATTTGAAACCGAGTATTGCATGATCATTCTCTACCCATAAGTAACAAACTCCCAAAATTTCAACGTGGCAAGATTTCTAGTAAAAATATTGCTGGAACACCCCCGCCTCCACCGCCCCTCTGACGGCCGGATATTTGAAACCGAGTATTTCATGATCATTCTCTACCCATAAGTAACAAACTCCCAAAATTTCAAGGTGGTAGGATTCCTAGTAAAAATATTGCTGGAACACCCCCGCCTCCACCGCCCCTCTGACGGCCGGATATTTGAAACCAAGTATTGCATGATCATTCTCTACCCATAAGTAACGAAATTCCAAAATTTCAAGGTGGCAGGATTCCTAGTAAAAATATTGCTGGGACGCCCCCGCCTCCACCGCCTCTCTGACGGCCGGATATTTGAAACCGAGTATTGCATTATCACTTTAAACCCATAAGTAACAAACTACCAAAATTTCAAGGTGGCAGGATTCCTAGTAAAAATATTGCTGGAACGCCCCCGCCTCCACCGCCTCTCTGACGGCCGCATATTTGAAACCGAGTATTACATTATCATTCTCTACCCATTAGTAACGAAATTCCAAAATTTCAAGGTGGTAGGATTCCTAGTAAAAATATTGCTTGTACACCTCTGCCCCCGCCTCCACCGCCTCTCTGACGGCCGGATATTTTAAACCGAGTATTACATTATCATTCTCTACCCATAAGAAACGAATTCCCAAAATTTCAAGGTGGCAGGATTCCTGATAAAAATATTTTGGAAATACATTCGCCCCTGCCGCCCCCAACGCCACCCACAACGCCTTCTCACGGCTGGAGAGCTGTCCCCGAGTTCCACAATTTCCTATATTATGCATAAAAAATAATTATTTGAATCGTGGAGTTCACAAAAGGAAGAAACAGAATATTGCTGATATTTATTGCTAAAGGTACTCGGGTAAAAAACTAACAAATGTAACACTAGCTGTTGTGTTATCAATTCCTCGTCAAAAAAAGGTGGAAACAGGACTTTACACTTTCACTAATTTCCTTATAAAGGTGAGAGTAGATTATTTATATAACTAATATCCTTGGAGTCATACAAAATTGACAGACAAGAAGCTTGGGTGAGATGACTGAGGATGGGAAAAGCTGTTACAAAAAGCATGTTTTTTTGCTCCCCTCATTTTCAAGAGAGTGATTATTATGCCACAGGTCTGTTGTGAATTAATTGTGTGAAATATTATAATGATTAATCCATCTTTTCAGGTTCAACACTTGAGCAAATGAAATCTTTTAAGCTAAAAGCTACTGCTGTTCTATCACAAAATTTATCGCTAAGCAAATATTCACAAGAAATCGAGGCTGAACGAAAATTGAGGAATACCCTTAGAGATATACACGCAATCCCTCAATCAACTACTGAATCCATCAATTTCCATAAAAGTCATGCGGAAATTGTAGACAAAAAGAGGGTAGAAATTTCTGATTTGACTGAAGAAGAACAATCTGCTGTGCATGCGATATTGAATATATGTAATTTATGATGATAGTTTTTCAGATGTTAACTATCAATCACCGTTTCTCTGTAGCAAGTTGATTTCTCACATTTCAAATTTTAGCGTATATTTGTACTCATACAACGTCAGTTTACTGCCGAAACAAGCTAAGTACATTTTCACCATTTTGCGTTAAGTGCATTTTCCCAACCATATTCGATATATAAAAGACTGCATAAACCAGATAACTGTTGTACAACTGAAAAGTACAGCTCAAATAAGTTGAGCGCACAAAACTAACAAAATGTTACTTATCTGGTTTTGGCAGTAAGCCGACAATATATTGTTTTCGATATAATATATCTGTAATGCTCTATATGTGAAACAACAAATTATTCAGGAAAGTAAATGATAAATTTGCCTGATCGTTTTTTATATTCATAGACTACAGGCCCGTGTTGAAAACATTATGGGTCATTCGAACCACCAGGTGACCTATCAAGAACGATATGAGAGCATAAAATAATAAGATTCGGCACTATGCCGTCACTTGTAAGCTGTCCAACTGAGTGCAGGTGAGAATTCGAAAGTACAGGTAGAGTGGGTACATTTTGGTCACATATTTTTGTACGGCATTCTTACCATCGATAGATCCGTGAAAAATAATAAGAAAACGCGTAACGCCGTAAAAAAATGGGGAGCCACGAAGTCGAAATTTTTTTTTATTTTCCGACAATTGCCAGGGTAAATTTTGTCATTTGATTTTATACGGCATCTGTGTCATTATATTTCAATACTGCTTCTAATCCATTATTCCTCAACACCGTACAAAAATCATGCGACAAGGGGAAAAAATCTAGGGTTGCAATCCACTCTCTTTCCGTAGTCCAGGGGGTGATTTGACACAACATGAAATAAATTTATTTTGAAAGTATTTTATGCAAAGATAATATTTTTTCATATGCCGTAAATTTTCGTTGGTTCAAGGGGGAACAAAGAAAAAATCCATTTATTTGTACTAGTTTCATAGTCTTTTCTTGATTCTAGGTTCCTAGTTAGAAACTATGTTGAATATGGGTTTGTATACTATCCATTTATACCGAAATATAGACATATTGTCACTGACAATACCAAAATACAACATATTTTTGAGAAGTACTCATGACACTGAAGTTTGCAGTACAAAATCATGCGACAAGGGGGTCTGCTAACTTCAGTGTCATGAGTACTTCTCAGAAATATGTTGTATTTTGGAATTATCAGTGACAACATGTCTATATTTTGGTATAAACGGATAGTATACAAACCCATATTCAACATAGTTTCTAACTAGGAACCTAGAATCACGAAAAGACTATATGAAAATTAGGACAAATAAATGGATTTTTTTCCCTTTGGACCAACGAAAATGTACGGCATATGAAAAAATATTATCTTTGCATAAAATACTTTCAAAATAAATTTATTTCATGTTGTGTCAAATCACCCCCTGGACTAAGGAAACAGAGGGGATTGCAACCCTAGATTTTTCCCCTTGTCGCACGATCTTTGTACGGCTTTGCGGAATAATGGATTAGAAGCAGTATTGAAATAGTATGACACAGATGCCGTACAAACTCAAATGACCAAATTTGGTAATTGTGCGACTTTGTGGCTTCACAGTTTTTTACGGCGCTACGCGTTTTCTTATTATTTTTCACGGATCTATCGATGGTAAGAATGCCGTACAAAAATATATGACCAAAATGTACCCACTTTACCTGTCGAATTCTCACCTGCACTCAGTTGGACAGCTTACAAGTGACGGCATAGTGCTGAATCTTATTATTTTATGCTCTTATATCGTTCTTGATAGGTCACCTGGTCTTTCAAATGACCCATAGTTTTTTCAACGCGGGCCTGTAGTCTATCAGTGATGAAAAAAAATCTCCCAGTTGAATTCTGCAATCCTTTATTGATTACCACAAATTACATGCATCTCTCTTATTATATAATTAAATGTTACTCTCTCGATCAAGTCCTTAGCAAAAGTTGATCACATCTAAAAGTGGTGCTGAGTCATTGCATTCTTTATTGGCAACCACAGGTAGTGCTCTCCATCCTTTCCTATTTTATATTAAAGATATCAGCAGTCAGTTTTTGTCTTCTGTGACTATCGATGAGATATCTATTTATGTTTACTAAGTGCTGTGCTTCAGATACCCGAGAATTATTTTGGGATTTAGATTTGAAGCATTTCATAATATATCTTATCGGGCACGCCTTGTAACCTTTTTGAATATGTTTCTTCTGAGATTTCTAATAGCACACAGCATCTGCTCCTGACTACTTATCCAATTTCTGAGGATTTACCCTGAAATCAGAAAAGATGAAGCAGAAAAAAGAAGACGGTGGTCAAACTCAAACAGTTTTCCTTTTTTCATATTGGCTAATTTTCGAATTAATTGAGTAAATTTGAAAAACTGATTTGTTTACCGTAATGGATTGAGCTGGACACAGCACAATTAATGGTTCAATAACTCACTCGAATTCCTTCAATTCACCACTTTAATATCCAATAATTCACTTCAAACGAAATATTAATTTATAAATAGCTATCAGAATCAACACATTTTAAAATCCCCTAGCGGCTAAGCACCGAACTAAGAAAACAAGTATCAGTTTACATTCATCAGCGCCCTCAACGTTAGCTGGAATCGCCAATAGACTGAATAGATGGCATCCTCATTGATTGTCGAGATTTCTTCTATAAATGTGTTTTTTTATATCAAATGTTCATTTCGATGTGGTTAAATTATTATTTTTGGGTTTTATAGGTTTAACTTCAACCTTCATTCATTTTTAAATAAATAAATAAATATGGAACGGTTACTTGATGTTTAATTCCAGATGTTTTAAGGATATTAATTTATTTTTTATCGCAGTATTCTTTGACATTATCTGAACGAATTGCTTCAATTTTTCTCTCACATTCATTTTCAACCATATTTCTGAACTGTAGAAAAATGTCTGGAACTTCACTTTTTGCTTTGAGAAAATTGACAAATATTTTCTGCTTTGGTCATCTATCAGACTGAACATGTATTTTGTTTCTTCCCATGACTCCGTGTGCATTGGTCCACATAAATCAGTATGAATTAGATCAAGCTCAATAAGTTTAGAACTGGTTGATAGGAAGGTTTTTCTGCTGCATTGTTTGCCATTTTTGCATAAGACACATTCGTCTGGCTTGCTATCTGAAGAAAAATCTATGCAATTAGCATGATTATTTTTTAGAAGGTTCATGCTAACGTAGTTTAAATAGCCAAGCCTTTTGTGCCACAATTCTTCAGTGTTGATTCTACTAGCCAGGTTTGCTGGTTCATTCTGTTTGGCATCCAGAATAATTGTGATTTTGACCCTTTTCATTTTATTGTTGTACCTTAGGATATCGCAATAATTATTGAAAATAAATATCTATTCTATTCTATTCTAAATAAACCTCCTACATTTGTGCCTCTAGCCACAACCTCTTTCTGAACAGGGCATGCCTCTTTGTCCACTATACGACACCCTTCTTTATCAAATATGATGCTATAGTCTTTTTGAACTAATGCACTTACTGAGAGTAAATTGGTTTTCTACATACATGACATCTGATATTGTCTTTGATTGATTATTGTGAGATAATTAACTCTTATGTCTCATGTACCACCACACCTCAATTCGTTGTTGTTAGCAACATAATATATAATTATGTTTTTAGGGAGGAAAACCTTATTTTAAAAAAATCAACTTTATTATGTGGAGCAAAGCGTACACAATGTCTCGATACTTAATCTCCTCGAGAGAGGCATTCACAATCTTTTTATAATGGTTAAAAGAATCCAGGGTTATACCTCGATTATTTTTTATGCGAACGGAACCAAACTCAGCAGTCTGATAGTAGAGAATCTATGCATTCTTGTGGTAAATTCAATATTTTGATACATGGTAAGGTTTTTCGAAGATATTGCTCCGAAAATGTGGAACTTGAAATTTAAATATTTCGAGATTTTCAAATGGCAACCCAATATTTATTTTACAGCATTCGATTTGAAATAAGAAATAACTAATACTCTTCTTACACACTAATCATTTATTTCCGATAGTTTTCGAATGAGTTAAAAAAAACTGAAATTTTTCTGTATTTATAGTCATGATCTATGGACATAATGCTGTGTGATTATAAAGTCAATTATCGGAATGAATTCTATGGTTGAGGTCAGGACTACAGAAAGCCAAAACAGTTTTCGGAAATTTTTTCCAGTCATTCTTGCTAAATGTGGATAACGATTGTTGAAGGTTCTACAGGTCCTTTCAATAATTTTTTGTCATTCCCCGTGAATTCTGAAACAACCCGAATCGTGTTTGAATAATATGGGTAAACCTTGTTCTATGACATCCATGATCATCAAACACTTTTTATAATTTGAACCATAGAATCTACTTCAATAATTTACCCCAAAGTCATAGAGCCATTTCATCGTAAACACGACCATAGATCATGACTATAAATACTTGCAAAATTTCAGTATTTTTCATCTCATTCGAAAACTATCCATAATGAATATATAAGTGTAAAAGTAGACTGCCATTCATTTTTTATTTCGAATCGAATGCTGTAAAATAAATATGGGGTTGCCATTTGAAAATCTCGAAATATTTCAATTTTGAGTTCCACATTTTCTGAGCAATATCTTCGAAAAACTTTACGATGTATCAAAATACTGAATGTACCGCATGAAAGCATAGATTCTCTACTGTCAGACTGCTGAGTTTGGTTCCGTTCGCTTAAAAAATAATCGAGATATAGCATTTCCAAACTGGTGATGCAGATATCAAAAATTTCAGGAAATTGTGCATGATTCGGCAACAGTGCATAGCAGAGAAATTTTTCGTAGTAGGATATACTGTGAATTCGGTATTGAATCGATACATAAATGAAGATATAGGTAGTTCCGTTTGAAATAAGAAAGTAGATATGTGTTTGAGATAGACGTGGCAACACTGTCGACTTGAAAATATTTTATGCGAAGATTTCCTTGACTTTCAAGGCTCCACCTAAAATTTCAGAACGAAATATTTACTAGTTCTCCTAAAACTGCTAATAGGCCAACTTAAAAGGAAAAGCCTGTATTTAACATATTTTTTCGCAATGCCCGCCATATCCGGCTCAGTAGGTTTAGCAACTTAAAATTGACTCCACTTTCTAGTTTCAAATATGAAACGAAATAATCATAACCTTTTCCATCACTCCCATCTGTCAAGATCTTAGCCACATATAAGATGTCTAAAATAATGGTGTATGCACTTGTCACTTTTTGAATGGAATGACATTCACCCAATTTGGAAATTTCGCTTTCGTTTCGGGCCAGCGCCGCAGCGCCGCAATGGCGCTATATCACAGTTGTCAATTTTTCGTTGACAGATTTAATCATTTAATTGTTTGGATAGACAAACGGCTGGACTTCGAGAATGGTTCTGTGATGGAGATAAAACATTATTTGTAACGTGTATTAAAGTCTTTTTTCAAACAAATGTGTAGGAAGAGTTGTGTCGACGAAAACTTGGATCACAAATGACCTGGCCACATTTTGAGTAAAATTTCAGTAAAGGGTTCATAATTTATAATCTCCCTAATTTATGGATACCTATAGCAAAGGTAGGTAAATTTAAATTATCTGATTGCTTGTATAACATCTGTTTTATAATTTGCAGTGCATCCTGTCCAACGAATAATTTTGGTTATCTGCAAGAAACGGTGTGCTCAGTTGAAATATGGTTCAGTTTCAAATAATTAAAAGATTGCTATTTACGACTATATGTAGATGAATGAAAAGCAAATACCAGCATTTTATATTGTAGTTTCATTTGTAACTATGATGTAAAATTAGGTTGAAAAACAGTCTCTGCTGGAATTCAGTTGGTACAGTGGTGTTCCATCAGAAGATAGTGAAAATGTATTTTTTGAGATTTTAGGTAGATAACTGAATTAAGTTTATTTCTAAGATTTCAATCTTATTTGACAGTTTAAAAGGGGTTTGAAGTTCACTGCGACCTCAAGGTCTATTATGCCCCCATCAGATCTGTTCTTGACACTCTTCCGTCTACAGCTCGCCCTTAAGCTCCAAAGTTCTAATGAACTCAAGTAGATGTGAGGGCTTCAAGAAAACTATGTCCTTGCACGTACAAATTTCATTTCAATCTCAAAAAATTACAAAAAGAATTATTTAAACTGCATATATATTTTCATAAAGAAAATAACTGTTTCATATTATCACCTCTGCTTTAATTCAACGTAAATTCAAGAAAACTCTTATCGCATGCTCAAACTCCTTTTTCTTAAATTTGAGTTCATAATGAAACAACAAATATGTCTGAAATTCTCTCTGGTTTATTCAATATTTATACGTAATCAGTTCTAATGATAACATTCTCAAATTCCTAGAAATAAAAATCTAATTATGGAACTGCAATTCTTAAATATGAAAACAATTCAATAGAATTGAATGTAATCTTTATATAAATAGCATAAAATCTGTAAATGTTGAGTGAAAACTTAATCGATTTTTGTCTGATAATGTATAAAGGGTACTGTTTTTGTTTATTCTGCAGAATTTCTTGTTATGTGCCCGACCAAATGGAAATAATTGTTTTGTTTTTGAATCTAATACGACATATTCCCTGATTCTAAATTATCTCTAATAATAATAATAATGTCTAAACATGGGAGATCCTTAGGAAATAAGTACTTGGTATTTACCAGGCATAATAGTATAAATGCAGAAATTTCTAAGCTAAAAATTTCACATTTTACAGGATGTTAAAAAACAATGACATTATTTGTGTTAAATGAACAACAGTATGAATAGCAAATGGCCACAGATGATGTTATTCTTGTAGTTTGGTAACATGGGTACATTCCACTGCGACTTCAAAGTCTATTATGTTCCTCATCATGTTCTCGCACTCCAGCTCCAGAGGGTGATCTCCAGTATCTGAGAGGGATTCAAGGAAGGTAAATCCTCATTCCTTTTATAATTATCTTGTTCGCGTTTTTCATCACGCCGTCTTGCTTTGGCAATGCATTCTGTAACCAGGTTAAGACGAGTTTGCTGTTCCCCACAGAATCTATACTCATCAGTTTCTGATTATCCCATTCTCATCATATTAGATATAGGAATTGGTGGTGAAAAGGCCAAATTTAAGAAATTAAACTTCCATCTTTGCCAACGTTTCGGAAAATTCATATTTTCATCCTCTAGGCATGGATGTATTCACTTTGTCCAATGTCATTAAAACAATCTTGAAATTCATTGAAACTAAAACAATTACATGCAGTGTTATTCTTAATCGAGGTAAACATACTGTACAGTAAGTCATTGTTTTGGTTTTAATGAATTTCACGATCGTTTTGATGCCATTGGGAAAAGTGAACATCAAAAAAGATGGAAGTTTAATTCCTTTAATTTTGGCATTTTAATCACCAATTCCTATATCTATTATTGATGTAAGGTCACCAGTTTGCAGATTCATCATAAGACGACAATGTCCTGGGAGGAAGCTTAGCTCATTCTTACCGAGATCCAAGTACTTATTGGTTCTTACAGTTCCAAAAACCCGCAGGAACTTTTTGGAATGATTAATTCCTGGAAAATGTCTCCAGTATGATTCTCTTTTAGTTTCTTCCTTTTCCAAAAACTCTTATAGATGCATTTCCTATACCACTGAAAGGTTCTGGACCGGTAAGTGTCGTTTGTGATCTCTTTCATCAGCTTTGAGCTGATGACATAGGAGTTCAGTGCTTTGATAGCAGCTTGACTATCAGAATGGATCACTATGTCACACCCTTGATTGTTTCTTTCCAGGTTTCTATCTGCACATCTTTGGATTGCAAGTATTTCTGCCTATAGAACACTTGAGCAGAAGCCTAGAGACATTGTACACTTGGTGCTTGCTCCGTATATTCCAGCAACAGCCCTTATCGTGTTTTTTGAACCATTTGTGTATTATTTAATGTTACATATTTGAAATTTTGCTTGATGTATCATAGCATCCTGTCAAAGCTCCTCAGAATGCTTACTTTCTGAATTATAACATCACTAGGTAGTTTTGCTGATGAGATGTACTTGTTAAGAGAGGACCAGGCTCTCTGACCTTTAATTCCCTCATTTTACCTTCCTTAGATATCATTTTACTTGCGTGTGGTTCAATACAATTTCGCCAATTTTGCATAATGTTTTGATTTATTTTGTTCTGCCCTTTCATTATGCTCTTTTCTACAAGAAATGCTCATTCTTGATATCAAGTAAGCATTTAGTGCATATTTTGATACAGCATTTCTATGCTCATTGCAACCTACAACACTCTTAGGACAGAAAAATGATAGCCTTCTCAAAACTTCTAAGAGGCAGTTTCGATTGAGATCTTTCTCAAATATGTCCGTAATATTTGCTTCTACTTCGTGCAAAAAATTTATTAAATTTTTAGAGGGAAATGTTAAAAATCCTCTACTCTTATTTTTAATGAACAAATTAAATTTTTCATTTCCCATCCCAATAATTGTGTGCATACATCCCTGACAATCCGTATAATTTTTTAGTTTTTTGGCCACATATCCACAGAAATAAGCAAATGCTTCTTCCACCTCCAAAAATTCTTCTTCATGCTCTGAAAAATTTCCCTCTATTTCAAGATCAAAAATAAACTTTTTTTTTTCTCCTTTCAGGTCCCCAATTTCAAGGAGAGATTTCATCATATCTCCTCCTGTTATGTTACTCCCCCTAGGTGGTTTTATAAGGGAGTACAGCGACATGAGGCGAAATATTTGTCCAACCTGTATTGATTGGGGATGGGTATTGCATCCTCCAGCAGCTCGCATCATTCCAAAGAAATGCTGAAAATTATAATAATTGCAGAGAAGCATTAAAGAAAATAAATAAAAATCACCTCCAAATGGTCTTGGTTTAGCCTCGAAGTCATTAGATACTCGAAGCCTATTTGAGACAAATATCTGGATAAATCTAGGGTGCAAGATATTGTCGCTTGAAATCCCTCATGGGTTGATTTGGACATGAAGAAGTTTGGTGGGGAAATCTGCTTCCACAAATCTAAATAAACTAAAAAACTTTCCAGTTCCTGTAAATCATTAACGAACTTAATTTCCAAAGATATCAATTATTTTATGTTTTTTGTCTGGTCTTTTATCCAAAAATATTAACAAAATTACTCTATTGTGAATATTATCAGAAATAAAATCACCTCATATTCTTGAGAGTTATGTCTTAATCCATTGAATGGTTTTGAGGAGTTCATCACATCAATCAATTTGTTTATTTTTCGACAGAAAATAATTGTAGGATCCACATTTAAAAAAATTTTTTTCGATTGATAAGTTTCCAAAGCTTCAGCAGTTGTATTGCTGAATAACTAGAAAATGAATCGAAATTATATTTTCGTTAATTCCTGGTGACAAAAAAAATATTTGTTTTTTGTTTTACCTGAAATGCTAATCTTGTATTCATTTTTTCTCCATACTTTGGGAATACATGACTCGGGGTTAATTTGAATGCCATTTTAAACATTTTTGTGGACTCATATTCAACTAAATTTTTCAAATGTTGTAATTCGACCCAACCTTCTGGAATCTGAAATATTTGGACTCGAGTAATTTTGGATCAACTAATTTTATACTGAGGTGTACCCTGAATCGTTTTTTGTTGACCAAATTATTCCTTAAGCACTTGATTAGGTGTGGAAAGTCTGAGCACATTCTTAATTTCCGGGAATCATCCATGGGGTGGTCACACCATGGCTCATTGGTGTTCTCAATATTCAAATGCTTCCACATTTTTCTATTCCATGTTGCCCCATCACTTGTTATAGCGTCTATATAAAGACCAGCATTTTCACATAAAATGACGCATTCAAGCATCAATTTGGATAAAATATCGCCCGAAATATCACCCCCACTCAGAAAACAAGCCAATGCTTGGAGACCATGACCTGCAAATGGTTGAAACATAATTACCAAAGCATGATCTCCAAGACTGTTTTTCATTTTTTGTGGAGTGTGATGACCCAAATCGATAAATCCAACCAATTCCATCGTATTCTTGTCAAATTTTTTTGTTTTTGACACCTTGCACTCGTCCACAAGCAAGCAACCATGTCTTTCCCACACTTCCATATGCTGCGTTTTTTTCTTCAGCATTTGAAAAACTTCTTTGTGGAATCCAAATGAGCCGTCAATATTTTTTATATATCTAAAGAAAAGAACAATGTTTTTATCATCATGACTTCTGATACAATTATTATATCAATGGCTTTATTTACCTTGAAAGTGTGCTTGGACTTGGCAATGGAAGAATATTATTTTCTCTTATATGATTGTACAATTTTGAGCTCTTGATTTTCATTAAAATGCAAGAATACACCCAGTCAAGAGTATAACGAACCCCGTTCTTTTTACACTGGCTCGAGTTGTAACACGCAGTTACCATATTCTGCTGAGCGACAGGTAAATCTTTTATTAAGAAATCCAAATTTTGTATCTCAGCTTTTTCCTTCTTCAGTCTTTCAATAACAGTGTTTAATTTTTCATTTTTTTTTCTCAAATATTTTGTTTTATTGATCGTGACTACACAATTTTTCTTCGCCTGCTTCCTCAATCGGTATTTGAAATTAGTGCAAGCTCTACATTCATTTGCACCAGCTGGTACAAAAATTAAACAGTATTTGCACTGAACGGAGCATACTTTTTGATAGTTTAGTGTGTTAATGTAATTTTCAAGGTCTTCAACTGTTGTAACATAATCCATTACATCAATGGCTCTGTTGATAACTTGTGCCGAAATTGTATTTTTTGTGAGAACTACAGTTCTCTCCAAATAAGGAAAGTTATTTTGCAGCCCTATTTTGGAGAAAATAATATGTCTCTCCAATTTATGTATACTCCAGTTAGGGGGAAGATCAATTGTTACAAGATTATTCTTAATCAAAACAAAAAGGTTTGTAACTTCATCAAATTCCAAGTTATCAGAAATTTTCAATTTTTTGATTGGAGATGGGGGGCTTGGGATACAGGGGACAGGACTCGGGACAGGAGGTTTATCACTGGAACTTAAAAAGAAATCAAAATAATATTTTTCATATATTTCATCAGCAATTTCAATTGAACATATTCACAATATGAAGAAGAAATATTTCAGAATATTTTTAGCAGCTACAATACTTTGTGGTTTGAAAATCTTATAGTAATAATTGTAAATTGGCTCTGCCGTTTATACTCAATAAATAAATATACCTGAAAATTTAAAATATTGAGTATATCTATGTATTTTTTAATTCAAAAAGGTATCGTCAAAGATGAACAAATAAAAACAAAATTTGGGCATAGGAAACTTAATGTAAAAATTGAAATAATATGTCCTACTGATACGAATGGGTGCCTTTTTTATGCTGAGTTCTTTGAATTATTTTCTTGTTTATATTTTTTATGGGACTTGATTATTTAAAATTACCTCCGATTTATTTATGACAATAAGGTATATGTGAAAGATTCAATGATAATATATTATATAACACAGGGTCTAAAGTGGCACTTATAATCCCGAAGCGAAAAATTTGTACAATTCGCTGAGAGATTAAAAGAATTTCAGTCCCGTGGTTTATATATACATTATTTTATGCACTTTAGGACACTGAAAACATAGATATCTTGTACCGATAGCTGATTTCTCTTTTAATCGATTCCATGGAAAAAAAGAGAATCCCAATTTAAGAAGCCGCAGAAAAATCTCCTTCCACAAAAATCACAAGAAATATGTATTATCTACTCTTAATCCCAGAGGGATTAAAAGTATACATTTATTCCCTAAAGTGCATACAAGTATGTATATATTATTCACGAAGCAGTAACTTATTCATCATAATTGAGATATTGCCTGTTATATCTTTGGGAAGAACCAACGCTGCTGCTTGTTGAACAAAATTGAACCAGTGCTATAACAGTAAAAAATCACATTTCATAACTAGTTTTCACAATGCGTTTCTGAATAAAAATACTAAGTCTGAAATACTCCATAGGACATCAAATATAAAGCAATCTATACAGTTGTCATTATCTTACAAAAAGAATATTTTCAATAATGCATAAAGTTATGTAAACTACAACGAACATTTCAAAGTGATTAGTAGAAACAACTTAGACTGAAGAAAGTCTTTACAGTCTATGAGAAAAAACTATGTATATCATTATTAAATTGATTGTGAAAAATTCTTACATGCATAATGGTATTGCGTTCTTGAAGAGCTTCTTTATGCCCATGCTTTCCTTGTCGAAATGGGCTGAACAAACAAAAGAAGACGGAGGGATATATTTCCCAAGACTATCAATCCACTGTTGACGTAGATTGTCGTCCTAAAAATAATAATGAATGGACATTTATCATCTGAAGGTATGTTCTTTAACTCTGATTTTTTCATTTATGTATATGATTTCTTTTTATCCATGAGTTCAAAGTGAGGTGGTGAACACATTATGAGCTATGTATAATAACGATATTCATGCTGAACAGACATTTACATAGGATGCGTTTGATCACTGTTGTGATCATGATAACGTTTATATATTATGTTCACCTCCTTTTTATAGATGAAGATTGAAAAAAGTATTTCCGAAGAGGAGTTCATTTGTTATCAAGAATCGATTCAATGTAATATAATAGGTAATTTCAATATATTAGATAGAATGATGAATAAATTCATTCCTTGCTCGAAATTACCTCTATATAGCTTACCTTTGGAACTCGAAAAATACGGATATTTTTGTCCAAATTCATTGTTTGTCCACACAAAATACAATACCGCATTTTGGCGAAATGAATTATTATTCCTTTCCGCAAATATATATTAATAGAAATCACTTTTTTACTACCACTTTACCACCAACACAATTCGTTCACCAGAATATATTTGAACAAACTATCAAGAATCTGTCAAATATTTGTTGCAACGCCACGTTACGCCACCTGTAGTACATTTTGAACAAACAAAACTCAAATTTCCAAAATCGCGAAACAAAATCTAATCAGTGCATACACCATTATTTTAGACATCTTAGCCACATAGTAGTATTTCTTCTTCTTCTCTGTTTCGATTAAGAAAATCACATAATCCCCACCCTTGAACAAATTTATCAAAAAAATAACAAATTCAAACTCCACAATTATATCCATCCGATTGTAACGTGTGTACAGGAAAGTGTAAGGTCCACTCCAAAGTTCTGAATGATGATTCATTCTTTTCATCATAAGCTTGTGAAAATTTCAAAAAGTTTTCACTTATAATACCACAAGAGCTTCAAAATTATCGGGTATTTCCCGATAGGTTCGTTGCAAACAAATGAAGGAGTCAAGTTTTTCAGGTTAAAAAATCACGAGCGCGAAGCGCGAGTGATTTTTCCTGAAAAACTTGACGACTTTATTTGTTTGCAGGGAACCTTGAGGGAAATGCTAGATAATTTTGAAGCTCGTGTGGTATTCGGGGGATTATTTTTCCGTCCCAAATGTCGGCCAATAGAATTGCACCATGAGACGAAATGTACAGTTAACAAATAAGAATTTCATAATGAATAAAACAACTTGCCCTCCGTTTTCCCGGAATAGATTGTAAAGCCTTACGCTTGGCATCACGAGCTCCTCGAGCGGTCTTGAATGCAGCATCCGAAAATGGGTTGATTTTGATGTCGAAATCGTTCAAATACTTTTCTTGAAGTAATTTGGCAGTCTGATTCCACATTGTTTTTATTGTACCTTCCTTATAGTCTTCTCCATCCATTTTCTTCATATTGTAAGCGTAATCTTTCATAATGTTTGCCAATTGCGCTTCACTCGTTTCAGCACTCAATGTGTATTCCCTCTCAGTACAAAAAGTAGTAAATTGGTTCCAAACTGTTTTTTTGACTTCTCCGTATTAATGGGAACATTTCCTTTGACTTTTTTATCGATGGTGGACAGAGAACAAACTCCAAATCGACTCATTTTCATGCAAAATCTCCAATTTTCACAATTGAATTCAACCTGTCAGTTTGACGTGTGATTAATTTGACTGGATCATGTTTTGTTTTTTATATATAGCAACTACCAGAGAAAATTTTCAAAAAATTATCAGTATAATACCATGTAGGTTGTACCACGTGACGTCGAATGGTGCAATTCTATTGGTCGATATTTGGGTCGGAAAAATAATCTAAATAAACCGCCACTGTTTCGTCACATTCATCATTATAAAAATCCTTCAAAGGATCTAGAAACGTAATTTTTGTATTTTGGAAATCAATTATGAATAAACACCAATGACCGAAATTCGACTCGAATTTTTGAGTTAATAAAGAACATCTATTGTTTCTCCATATATTCGAGAAGAGGACCACCTGAAGAATTGAAAATTTCGCCATTCCAATTACAAGGAAGGATTTGAAAATTTTTATTGCAACACAAAATATGAAAAATTATTTCAATAATTAAATGTGTAAGCCAATTTTCGTGATATAGGGAATGAAATTCTGTGAAACTTAAAGAGACAGTGTTGAAAGAGGGTGGGAACGTGGCAATTGTGTACGTTAACTTGTTCGGAAGCATTTGGTAGTAGGAACGTGGTCAACAAGACCATTTTCAAGAATTTTCAATGGTTTCGAAAAACTTGAAATATCCACAAAACTGCAAAATAATGGCTGTAGAAGAGAAAAATAAAACTTTTCTAGAAGAAGAAGAATCTTTTTGAAAATTGAAGGAATCATTCGTATTTCAAACTTATCTTTTTCAGATGTACAGATAACATCACACCATTGTCGATTACATATTTGTAGCAAAGTTTGAATTTCCAAAACAATCTCATGTGTTGCTTTTGACACTTTCCTCTTATCGAAAATATTGAATGCGGTGTCTGAAATTTCGAACCCTATAAATTTAATTAGTCCATCATTACTTATGAAACCATCAGGAAAACCTACCAGAAATGTATGATCCTTGTGGATGACGGATTTATTCATTATCGTTACACTATTACCAGTTATGTTTTCATAAAGATCAATCTTTGCTTTAGATGGAATTTGTCGAGGATTTTGTAGTGGCGTATCACTACATAGTATAAAACAAAGTCGCTTTCTCTGTCCCTATGTCCCAATGTATGCTTAAATCTTTGAAACTACGCAACGGATTTTGATGCGTTTTTTTTTAACAGATAGAGTGATTCAAGAGAAAGGTTTATATGTATAATAACATTCATTAAATAGTGGAGAAGTACTGTTATTTTTGAGGTTTCTAATGTGATGTCGTACCGTGCGAAGCCGGGGCGGGTCGCTAGTTATTAATAAAAGAATCCTCTAATTTTTTAAGCTTCTGGAGGTTTCCTGGTGCTTCCAAAATTTGACCTAGATTGTGAGCACAAATTAAAAAGCACTTGTCGAATTCGTAGGTATTAGAATTCTCAATAGATCTTCGTAATTTTTCGTTCGTCACATTTTACAAAGAAATGTTTTGCGAACCCATTCTTCGCGTTTCTCACACTGAATCCAATCAATGCATTCTTCATTTACCAATAAAGAATGCCGTCTGACAGTTTCTTTACAATAAAAGATGGGCCATTTCTTTTGCCATCACAAGCAGCTCGAAATGAGAAAAACAAGTCGAATATTTTCTTGCTGATATGAACATTTGAAATGAAATCAAATCAAATATAGGTACTGTGTATGAACATTTGAAATGAAACCAAAAATAGGTACTGTCCGTGATCCATTCGATACTACAGCAGAATATAAAAAAGTTGGGCAATTGTTTTTGTCTGGATTCGCTTCAATACTCCCTATGCATCAAAGTGCAAAAGCGGAAGTATTCCATTTTTTTTTTGAATGACACAACATGGATATTTGCTTTTGTCACTAAATAGTTTTATGTTAATCGGAATGCAAAGTTCCCTTATATTTTTGGGATGATCTTTTTGCATCCGCAAGATGTCAATTACAGGATCCTCGCTTCGATCCAAATGTTGTTTAGCCTCCCATCTTATCTGATCTTATTTTTTGCCCATTTCAGCGTCAACACCAAATTTTGTCAAAGGTTGGCGTATTTAGTAAGGATTCCAAAATGGTATAATACTTGTTAAATTGTAGCTGCCGTAGTTCGAATTTATTTTCGATTGCCTTTGAATACACTTTTTCTTAAACTGTTTCCCAGTAAAAAAGTCAAATGGATTCAAGTCCAGTGAACGGGCCGGACACGAGATTGGACCAAAACGTCCGATCTATCTTCCGAGAAAAAATGTTACTGGAAAAAAAAATTTCCAGAGAAATTTCTCCGGAAAATTTTTTTCTCTGGAAATTTTTTGTTCTGGTAAAATTTTTTCCCGGAAGATGGATCAGACGTTCTGGTCCAATCTCGTGGCCCGCCCGTTCACCGGACTTGAATCCATTGGACTTTTTTACTGGGAAACAGTTTAAGAAAAAGTGTATTCAAAGGCAATAGAAAATAAATTTTAACTACGGCAGCAACAATTCAAGAAGTATTATACCATTTTGGAATCCTTACTAAATGCGTCAACTTTTGACAAAACATGCCAAACTTACGTAGTACATTTTTTTTTCAATACAGTCAGTTGAAACTAGGCAATTGTTTATTTTGAATTTCTTTTCTGAGAAGTAAGCCCTATTTTTTATGAGACCTAGAGCAGCTGGTATCCAAATTTTGATAACAGTTTAGACAAGTATTATTCAAGGTTTCACAGCAGAAAAAAAGTTGGAAAAAGTTGACATTTGTGAATGTGTTAAACCATTTTGGAATCCTTACTAAATGCGCCAACTTTTGACAAAACATGCCAAACTTACGTAGTAAATTTTTTTCTCAATACAGTCAGTTGAAACTAGGCAATTGTTTATTTTGAATTTCTTTTCTGAGGAGTAAGTCCTATTTTTTATGAAACCTAGAGCAGCTGGTATGCAAATTTTGATTACAGTTTTGTAATAAAGTTCAATTTTATAACTGAGTTACTGAGTAATTGATCTTCATTTTAAAATAATTTATTCGAGTTTTCATTTTAAATTCGTGAATTTTTATTCCGTTCAGAATTAATTCACAACAATCAGGAAAAACCGTAGTCTTCATTTTAAAATAATTTATCCGAGTTTTCATTTTAAATTCGTTAATTTTTATTCCGTTCAGAATTAATTCAAAACAATCGAAAAACCGAACATTTAGCGATTGATTTTGTTTTTCATACAGAAAACATCGTAGAACCGTCCGCAAGAACAACGCCGATCGCCGATAACGCCGTTTTTTTGCATATACGTACGATAAGCCAGTTTTAAGATGTTTTTACCGAGGTACTCTCCTGCAAATTTTAACGTTTCTGCGCCTACCTTTTCCACCCCCCTCCGGAAGATTATAAAAGGCGGGGTTTCCCTACATCGGTAATTAGTTCCGAATTATTCGCTGATCTAAACGTTTTCTAAATTTTTCTGAGCTTCCGAATTCAACAATCAACAAATTGAATACTGGCAGAATACGCACCCTGCAGAAAACAAACTGGCGGCAGAAGAAACGAATATCTTCCCTAAAAGCTATGATGGTAGAATTGAAAAATAAAAATTTATTACTTAATGAACATAGTAATATAATGTTAGACCATTTCGGAAGCAATAAGGAGTTTGTTCAAAGGCTTCTGCGAAAGTTTCGAAGTAAAAGTGTGAAAAAGTCCTATGAACAGTCGGTTAGAGCTTTTGCAGTTACACTTCACTTTTTTTCTCCGAAAGCATACAACTATGTTCGCCAAAAGTTTGAGAATAGCTTACCTCATCCAAAAACATTGTCAAAGTGGTATTCTTCAGTTGATGCAGAACCTGGTTTCACATCAGAAGCATTTAATTTTTTAAAATACAAAATGCAAAATACTGATAAAAATAGAATAATTTGTTCTTTAGTTTTTGATGAGATAGCTATTCGCAAACATTTGGAATACACAGGTAGTGAATACTATGGCTATGTTAATTTTGGTAGTGGATTGGAAGGAGATTCCATGGAATTAGCTACTGAAGCTCTAGTATTCATGATAGTCTGTATAAATGAAGCATGGAAACTTCCCATTGGGTATTTTTTCACTGCAGGGATAAATAGCCAGCAAAAAAACTCCCTTTTGAAACAAGCGCTCACATTATTGATGGAAGTCGGAGTAACAGTGAGTAATATTACTTTTGACGGATGTGTAGCTAATTTCAGCATGTGTACATTGTTGAACTGTCCTTTCCAAGCTTCAGACATAAAAGCAAATTTCACATTTGAAAAACATAATTTTTTTCTGTATCCTGACCCAGTACACATGGTGAAATTAATAAGAAATTGTTTTGGCGAAAAACAAAAATTCATAGATATGAATGGTGAAATAATCGATTTTAGATTTGTTGAAAAACTTAATGATTTGCAAAATAGGGAAGGCCTCCATCTTGGAACCAAAATTAGAAATCAACATATCAATTTTTTTAAACAAAAGATGAAAGTCAAATTGGCCACACAATTGTTGAGTAGTTCGGTATCTGAAGCTTTGAACTTTTGCAAAGATACATTAAATTTAAGTGATTTCAAAAATTGTGGGGCAACTGCTAAGTTCATTTATATTATTAACGACTGTTTTGATATTTTGAATTCCCATAAGATTTCTGATTTTGGTTACAAACAGGCAACATGTCAGGGAAATATAGGAAATATTAGATTATTTTATGATGAGATTTTCAATTATTTCACTAATTTGAAATTAATTGATGGAACTTACGTTATGAAATCTAAATGAAAAACTGGATTTATAGGGACATTGATAAGTCTCAAAGCTTTGTTGGGTTTGTATGAGGAATATATTGAGAAAGGATATTTGAAATTCATTCCCACATACAAACTCAACCAAGACCATATAGAATTATTTTTTGGGTCAATCAGGTCTCAAGGGGGACACAATAATAATCCTACCTGTAGGCAATTTACTGCTGCCTACAAAAAACTTTTGATACATTCAGAAATCAGAGAAGGTGGTGGTGGAAATTGTGTACCTCTTGAGGACATAAATATTTTGAACGTAAGTTCCAAAAAAAAATCCCCTGAGCAAATCATTAACGAATCTTTAGGAAATCGTTTAGAGAGAGATGCTACTGAAGAAGATACCGCCATTTCAGTTGTCTTGAATGATCATAGCTATGCATTCGATTATGACTCATTATCTCCATATGCAGTTTCTGTGATTGTTTATATTGCAGGTTTCGTATCTTTTAAATTGGGACGGAAACTGCAATGTGAACACTGCATTGAACAATTATTTGGACAAAAGGAAGAGTTTTTAAACTCCCTGATTGAGAGGAAATCAAAGGGAGGTTTAAGTTACCCTAGTAATGATGTCGTAGAAATTTGCAAAATTGCTGAAAAATTTTTAAGGAACTGTAATAACTCCAATACAAGAATAAATCGAGAAGAAGTTTCCTTAAAAGTTTTGAAGCATTTTATAGGGAAAAAAGTGTTTGACAATATGCCCCAACATGATTTTTTCCCATTGGAGAACCACAAAATATTACTAATAAAAAGTATTTCTAATTGTTTTCTCACAACTAGATTGAGTTATATCTGTAAATACGCTGTCGATGATGAGAGAATCAGAAATTTATATAGTAGATTAATTTTATTCAAAAATCAATAAAAAACATTAAAATTGCATTATTTTTTTCTTTAATAAAATTTTTCCACAAATTCCAAATGCACCAATTAATTTGAGCAATATTCCGAATCCGAAAGCTCTACGCCACTGCGAAACGGAAATAAACGTCGGCCATATTGGTGCACCTTTCTGGTCACACCAGAATATACGATATGCTCCTTCCTTTTATTCTTTATTCTAAGGTTTATCGAAATCCGGATATTTTAATATTGGATGATTGATTAACAGATTTTTTGAAATCGAAAAGGCTTCTTTATACTCATGATCAGAAACATTGACTTTACAATTTTTTTTCAAATATTTTGTCATTGGTTTTGTGACTTTGGCGAAATCTGGAATAAACTTACAGTAATAGCCCAATATGCCTAGGTATGATTTAATTTCTTTGGAATTTTTAGGGATCGGAAATTTCTTTATAGTTTCAATTCTGTTCGGATTAGGTTTAATTCCATTTGAAGAAATGACATGACCTAAAAATTCGATTTCTTCTTTAAAGAATTCAGATTTATGTAGTTGAATTTTCAAGTTTTGTTGTTTCTAAAATAGAATGAACATCTGCCAAGTGAGATTCCACGGTTTCTGAAAAAATAATAATATCGTCAATGTGAACGTAACAACATTTACCTATGTATTTGCGAAGAACGTGATTCATTAATCGTTGAAAAGAAGCCGGGGCGTTTTTAAGACCGAACGGCATTCTCAAAAACTCGTAATGACCGTCCTCGACAGTGAACGCAGTTTTTTCGATACTAGATTCATCCAACTCTATCTGGTGAAATCCAGAGGCTAGGTCGAGAATCGAAAAATAGTTGGCATTTTTGAGTTTATCTAATATAGCATCAATCTGTGGTAACGGATATTTGTCATCGACTGTTTTTTCGTTCAACGATCGATAGTCGACTGTCATTCTCCATTTTTCTTCACCGGAATTGTTTAGTTTTTTCTTCACCATCACAACTGGGAAGGACCACGGGGAAATGCTGTGTCGTATGATACCTTTATCCAATAATTCGTTGACTTGAAATGAAATTTCTGCTTTATGTTTCTCGGGATATCGATAAATTTTGGCTTGCACGGGAATTTCGTCTCGTGTGCGAATATTATGTTTTATCCTGGATGAAAAACTCAAAGATTGACCTGGTAGGTGAAATGCTTTTTCTGTTACATTGAAAATTTTGATTAATTGATTCTGAATGGTTTTTGGTAGATGATCTATTCTTATTGGATAACTCAGTCTTCTAGGGATTACTGTCTGAAAATGAATTGGAATTTGACAATTTTCTCCGATCAGAAGTTTTTTATTGAGGTCTATGGTGAAATTGTTCTGTTGAAGAAATTCGAATCCTACTATACCTTCGTATTGAGTGTGGAATTTATACAGTACAAATGGATGATGTTTATTCAAGCCAAATGAAACCAAAGGAAATGAAACTTTTTCTTGACTTATATCATGACCATGTGCTGTTATAAGATCTGTAGATTCTGTGTAAATCTGATGGGGTATAGTACCTATCATAAGCTATTTTCGGATCAATCAAGCAAATGGTACAACCACTGTCGATTAACAATTTACATTTTGGGTATTCTAGCTCGATATAAGGAAGGCAGCTTTTTGAAATTTTATCTTTAAAATTATTCAAGTCAATGGTGTTTGCAGGCTGCTTTCGCAAAAAATTTTCCTCTTCCTCTTTCATGATAAAATCGGAAGTGGGATTTTCGTAATCCAAATTTTGATCGTATTCCTGATAAATTTCTTCCTCATCCTTGTGAAAATCTTTCGAGGGAATATTATCCACATTAGTTAATTCTTCAGATTCGAAATTAGGTTGTCGATTATCATTCAAAAAGAAATTTGGGGGTCTAGTGGTAAAAAACTTGTTTGGTCTACTTATGCTACTTGTAGCTAGTCGTTTTTGAGCTTGATGGTTGCGAGTCGAAACTGACATGGGAATTGGTTTATGTTGCGGAGTATAACTTGGGTTAGGTCTAAATACATTTGTTGAATTATGATGAGCGGTGTGTGATGTAGGAGGTGATTGAGTTTTAGTCGGCTTATTGTAAATAGGTCTGAACGGTGTTTGATTGAAAGATGTAGGAATGTTTGAATTTGAGGAAGGTATTTTCCAGCTTCTCATCATGTCTAATTGAGATTTTTGTGACACATAATTTTCTACAATTTGAGTAGCTCTGTCAAAATTAAGATTTTCGGTGGTTAACAATGATGTTTGTAATTCCATGGGGCAATTACTGATTAGTACATTTTTCGCTAAATCGTTTACCAACTCTTTATGAAGCAATTTCATTTGTGCGTTCATATTATCAGCATCGATTCTGTAATTCAAACGTATTTTCAAATGTTTGATTTGTTCAATAAAAGAAAGGATATCATCTTGTGGTCGTTTTCTTAAAAATTGTAATTGATTCTTTAGGACGTCTAAATTTGCGTGATCTCCGAACTTATCTATTAAAAAGGTCTTAATGCTCAACCAATTATTGGTAACGTCTGGAATTCTGCTTCTGCGTTACCAATTAATTTGCTTTTAATTACATTCAGACAATAGGTTTTTACTATAGCTTCTTAGCTTAAAAATTGGGTTACGTATGAGTCACATACATTTAAAAATGAATTCAATTTAGTCTTATCCCCATTAAACTTCGGCAATAATGCACCAAATTCTTTTGGTAGAGTTAAATCCGGCATTTTGCACTCTTGAATTTCTAATCTTGCTACAGAATTTATTAAATGGTCTAAATCGTTTGGGGGATCAATTTTGAAAATCGATTCAAACTTCTTAAAATTAAAATAAATGTGAATCAGTTTTGTCGGAAACTTGGGAAAACGGAGAGAAGGATTACTTGTCACAAATACCTTGAATTTGTCTGTTCCAGGCAGAAGCAGAGTTGCTAATTCTACTTGAGCTTCTTGTTGGTACTTCTTGGTGGATTGGAAAATCTCGGGTCGGTACTTCGGTTGTCCCTTTTCTTCACTCTGTGAGGAAGGTCCAATCTCTTCCACGGTGTGTTGGATCTCTCAATGAAGAATTGAAATTCACCTGCTTCTATAATCAGTTTGAGAATCCCATCCTCGTCGCCAGTTTTGTGTTTTGTGGAGAAATACACTTTTTTAAAACAGACAATTTTATTCAGGAACTGTGCTCAACAAGATCAAAAACCTCTCTGTTTCTCTCTAAGCTAAGCGCCGGCACGTAGGCCTCGGCTGTGCACAATCAGCAAAAACAATGCGGATGCAGTTGAACGGCTAAATAATTGATTTAAAATGGATTCAACGTAGAATCACATAATTATATACATACATACTCAGGATAATGCAATATCTATACATAGTTGTTAGAGCTCATAAAAAGCTATCAGTTATGATAACGCGATGATTTTTGTTCACACAAAGTGTGAAAAGTTTTCATTTCAAATCGAAATACGAGAGGTGCCAAACAGAAAAATCAGCTACGTAATTAATTATACAGGGTGTTTCATTGGGAAAGGGAAATACTTTACAGGTGCATAGGTGGCACCAAGACGGTTCTAGAGATACCACATTTATTGGGTCTCACTGTCTTCGTAGCCGAGATACAGGGTGTTTTATGAATTTTGCCCGTTTCTTCCTGAGGCCGTACCAGACGAACCACCTGTTATATTTTCTTCATATTTGGCAAATATGTTCCTAATTGAGAGCCCAAACATATCATGCAATAACCGCCTCGAAAATCCAGGTCCGGGTTAACAAAAAATTATGAATCGTTTGAATCCTCGAAACAACACCCTGTACATCGGAATTTTGAAAATCTGTTTTAAAATTCGAAAATACCACTAAAAACTAAACTGAGACGTATACTTCAAATTTTCGCGCAGAAAGTTTTACTGCACAAATTTTCAAGGTAAATGTGAAGTTTTTAGGAACTCGGATACCCGAAAGTGGTTTGAAATTACTTTAACAATGAATTATCAACAATATTGAATCCATAATTATTTCAACATTACTTTGTAATTCATTTCCACATTGGTTTTCCTTTTTATAGCCGTATACTTGAAAATCCAGGTCCGGGTTAACGAAAATTATGAATCGTTTGAATCCTCGAAACAACACCCTGTACATCGGAATTTTGAAAATCTGTTTTAAAATTCGAAAATACCACTAAAAACTGAACTGAGACGTACACTTCAAATTTTCGCGGAGATAGTTTCAATGCACAAATTTTCAACGTAAAAGTGAAGTTTTTAAGAACTAAGATACCTGAAAGTGGTTTGAAGTGACTTCTAAAAACGAATTATCAACAATATTGAATCCATAATTATTTCAACATTACTTTGTAATTCATTTCCACATTAGTTTTCATTTATTGAGAAGTGAGTTGCATTATTACGTATAATAATTATGGATTTCAATATTTTGATGATTCATTGTTAAAAGTCACTTCAAACCACTTTCAGGTATCCAAGTTCTTAAAAACTTCACTTTTACGTTGAAAATTTGTGCATTGAAACTATATGCGCGAAAATTTGAAGTGTACTTCTCAGTTCAGTTTTTAGTGGTATTTTCGAATTTTAAAACAGATATTCAAAATTCCGATGTACAGGGTGTTGTTTCGAGTATTCAAACGATTCATAATTTTTCGTTAACCCGGACCTGGATTTTCAAGTATACGGCTATAAAAAGGAAAACCAATGTGAAAATGAATTACAGAGTAATGTTGAAATAATTATGGATTCAATATTGTTGATAATTCATTGTTAAAGTCACTTCAAACCATTTTCGGGTATCCAAGTTCCTAAAAACTTCACTTTTACCTTGAAAATTTGTGCAGTAAAACTTTCTGCGCGAAAATTTGAAGGATACGTCTCAGTTTAGTTTTTAGTGGTGTTTTCGAATATTAAAACAGATTTTCAGAATTCCGATGTACAGGGTGTTGTTTCAAGTATTCAAACGATTCATAATTCATAATATGTTTGGGCTCTCAATTAGGAACATATTTGCCAAATATGAAGAAAATATACCGGGTGCTGCGTTTGGAATGGCCTCAGGAAGAAACGGGCAAAATTCATAAAACACCCTGTATCTCGGCTATGAAGACAGTGAGACCCAATAAATGAGGTATCTCTAGAACCGTCTAGGTGCCACCTATGCACCTGTGAAGTATTTCCCTTTCCCAATGAAACACCCTGTATAGAACCTTCAAAAACACAATTTGAAGACACTAAAAACACTCTCTGAACACACTATCAATGAATGGAATAGGTATGTACTTGTTTCATCAGAATAGGAATACAATTGAAAAGATGCTGCATTTTTCCCCTTCTGGACCCTTATCGGAAAAAATATTCTGATTGGGTGATTGACGATTTGGGGGATAGAATATAAAATATAATTATTGCACTATGAGAGAAGCCGCACGAAAAATCTCATATCAAAGAAGCCGCCTCAAATCAAGCCTCCCCATAACAAGCCGTCTATAAATCGATCATCTGGTGACGTTGAAAGAGAATGCCGACACTCATGGAAAGACGTTCGGTGAAGATGATGATTTTTATTCACCCAGAAAGTGCACCTAATGAAATTGTCCTTTCAATAACCATCTCTTACGATTATGGATTGTAAAATTCCATTGAAAACCGGAAAATTTTTGTGAATCCAATACTCCCGTTTTCCTTGTCCTTTGGATTAAGGAAATAATCTTGAGGGTGCTGAAGTACGATAAGGCGATCAAAATCTAATCTAGCCCTCTCTGCGGGCGCCCATGCAAAGACGGGCGCATTAGGTTAGTGCGTGTAAAAACTGCACGAGGTGAATTGTTACGGCTTGTGCAGCGTTTGTATCCTTTGGAGTGTGATACTTCACGCGAAGAGGAGCCGCATCCACAGCGGAAGCTTGAAAAAGGTGATCACGTGTGTCACTTCTATATTTGGCGAGTAGGCATGTAGTTTCAAAATTGACAGATTAGAATTGTAGAAAAGTCATTCCTAGTTTTAGACGATTTTTTGCAACTGTGTATTGTGGTGCTTGCTGTATATTTCATAGCTGCAATAAATTGAGTTTCTGAAACCGTTTACTTATTTCGAACCACCCAGGCGCTAGACCCTACCGGTGTGTGGGACTTCAGCGGGGATACAAAAGTACGGGCTTAAGTACTTGAACCTGAAAACGAGGCAAACCCAGGGAGCAACGTTAGTACTCCATGCAATCCGAACTCACTACTTACCAATCTCATCGGGTAGGTGTATAAAGTAACTATGGCTTAACTGGTCCCTTAAACCTGAGGACGGATCGAGGGAGACCCAGTGTGCAATGTAAGTACTTCAGGTAAACCCAACCCACTCCTTACCGATCCTTCTCGGGCAGGAGTATGAAGCTTAACTGGACCCTTGAACCTGAGGACGGACCGAGGGAGACCCACTCTTTACAAATCCTTTTCAAAACAGCTCGAAGGAAGCACGAAGTAACTATGGCCTTACTGGCACCTCGTACCCGCCAACGGGCTAGGGGAAGATCCAGTGAGCAAAGTTAGCACTTCGTACGACCAGGCCTGACGCAAACACCCGAAAGCCAACTCAAAGAAGAGCAACAAAGGTAACAAGCGCCAAAGCTAAAAGACTCATGAAGTAACTATGACTCCACTGGCACCTTGAACCTGATGACGGATCGATGAAGACCCAGGGAGTAAAGTTAGTACTTTATGTAACCCCAACCCATTCCTAACAAATCCTTCTCAGACAGAAAAGTTCCTAACGGACTAGGGTACGTTGGCGAATTGTTTTATGAGTCAACATGTGTATCAAGACCCTCCGTGGATCTACCCGTTGTTGTAGTTCCGTGAAATAAGCCAAGTGAAACTTCGGAACTAAGGTTAGCTGCAGTCTCGCAAGTCCTCACAATGCGAGACAGCGGCTGGACCTAAAAGCAGCGCGGGAATTCTCCTCTTATCACCCACCAAATCCTAGGGGAGGAGACATCGGTCGGTTGCTCAGTAGCTGATGAATTCTGATCGCCTCGGGAAGCCAATAGTGTCCACACTACGAAGTGTAATATTCGGATGGTGTTTCCCCAGTCCGATATTGCACTGGAGGAGGGGGTTTTAGTGGGTGAAAGCCTCACACGAACTGACAGCAATGCATTGCCCGCTGTCAGGAAGGCTGAAAAGATTTCCCCCTTCCTCCAGGGCACAAATAAAGGTCCTCTCGGTCTACAGAAGGGTACAATATTTAGAAATAAGGTGCAACATTAACATTCAATTGAATGGAAGTATTTAAAAGTGGGGATTAAGCTACGATTTGGAAGAAATGAACTCATTTCCAAATATAAAATTGATTCTTCATCACCATACTAATTTTTAATGTACCCCTGTATATTTCTGAAATGAGAAAAGCATGAATTTTCAAAATAGGGGTCTAAGTAAGTGTTAACTCAGAGCTCTATTTTGAAACATTTTTTTTCTTCAATGTCATATTTATTACTGGGTTGGTTCTGCTAGCGTGACCTAATTTTATATTCACTCCTGTATATCTCTGAAATGAGAAAAGCCCTAATTTTCAAAATAAGGGTCTAAATTAGTGTTGAATTAGAGCTTCATTTTGGTATATTCTTTTCTTCAATGACATAATTTACTGGGTGGGTCCTGCTAGCTTGACCTTATTTTCAATTGACCCCTGTATATCTCTGAAATGAGAACTACGTGAATTTCCAAAAAAGGGTCTAAATTAGTGTTAAATCAATGCTTTATTTTGACAGATTTCTTTCTTCGATGACATATCTATTTCTGGTTGGCTTCTGCTAGCTTGACGTCAAGTTAGCAGAACCCAGGTTTTTTCGGTGTACAGAAAGGTGCAAATTCTAAAAATTTGGTTCTGAATTCGTGTTTAATTAGTTCCAAATTATTATCGAATTTTTCGAAGAATCGATGGTGGTTCTGCTAGCCTTACCGAGGTTATTCTAAGATAGTGAAAATAATGAGTTTGGAGTTCGAATCGCAGTTGAAGGCAAGACATGAAATTGAAAAAATGAGAACAATTTTCTGTTTTTGCTGGATTAAACGTATTTAATTGAATCGCAAAACGTGAATTTATTTGGTTAGACTTTATTTTTAACAAGTTTTTTTTGATAGTTATGAATTCTTCTCTAAACAAATACGACGAATAAACACCAACGTGAAACAAAAAACACGATAAAAATACCTGTGATAAAAACATTACCTATTTGAAAATTTATCGCAGCGAAATTCAGGCGTTTTCCTTATTATTATCTAAATTATTTCGGTTCAGAAACACGAATGGAACGAAATACTGAAAATACTGTAATGTAATATTATTGGTAATATATTTCTTATCGATGTCATTGGAAAGAAGAAAAAATAGACTATATTTCTCTTGTGTTAATTTTTTCAGTCAATATCGACTTAGGCGGCAATAAATCGTATCCCTGATGAAGAATTCGTGTTCAAATTCAATATATCCGATTGGAGTGAATCTTATTTTGTGAACGAAGATTGATATATTATATTTAATGTTCATGCAAAATTTCAAGAAGATCGCATTGTGCAAACCATAGAATATTCAATTGAAATTCGAGAAAAAGAAACGCTATATTTCCACAACAAAGATATCCGATTCAAATGAAATTCATTTTGTGTATGAAGATTGATATACTGAATGTTTATGAAAAATTTCAAGAGGGTCGCATCATCTGAACCATAGATTCTTTTTTTTACATATTCCAGTTTTTTTTAATAATTTCCAGAATATTATACCGACTTTGCTGAGATTTTGCATTCATATATTAAGTATCAATCTCCGCCAATGAACGAGCGCTTGAAACATAGAGATAGAATAGTATAGAGTTGCTATCAATGGAATGAAAGTGGTATCAGATCCGCCATATTACTGCTATACGTCGAATTTTGACAATCATTGAATTTTTTCTAAAAATAGTGATTTTTGTACCCTTTTCAAGTTAAATTGAGATTTCTTGAGCTTAATAAACAATAATAAAATGGTATCGTGTGCTGTATGGCTTTCTTCAAGCAGAGAAGGAACAGATAAGAAGAAAATTGGAGGAAAAACATATCACAGGTAGGGATGAGTACTGAACAGATCCGCATTCGAAATTTTTGCCAGTATGTGTTGGTAATCTGATATCTTTCTATATGTGTATATTTTCGCCTGAAGAAAAATTGTTTATTTGATATTCAATTGACCTTATTTGAACAGTATTGCTAAAGACCCAACACGTCGTATTTTCTGGGTGAAATTCGTAAACAGAAAAAACTGGCAACTTAATTCAACCCTGAACTTTCGGCCATATTGGTAGGCCAACTAAGCCCCGGCCAGTGGTTTCATTTTTCCTTACACAATTGTATGTCATAGCGTCTCTTCTCTATTCTATCTCTATGCTCAGGGCTTTCTTGAAATTTTTATACTTTTATCCTGCGAAAATTTCAATTGAATAAGTGGTGATCAGGCTACAAATGTGTCTATTGAAAAACAACGAATTTTGCTTACAATTATGACTTTTTTGGGAATATCTCGCTTGGTTTGAAATTGGCGAAGCCAACATACGTTGATGGCGCTGCGAGCTGTAAACAAACTTTGACGTTTGTCAGTACTATTTTCAAGATTAGTATAGCGAGATGGAGGTTTTGTACGATTTTCTTGGAAATCTATATACAGGGTCTTTATAAATGATTGTAACAGCGCAGTTGGCTTTGGATTGCAGAATACCAATCTCTAACCAATCAGAGCATAGCATGATCATATAATTCTGTGGTTTGCATAATCCAAAGCCAACTGCGCTGTTACAACCATTTATAGAGCCCCTGTATTTATTGGACATTGAAAGTAAATTAGTGGATTGTGGTTAATGTTTTATAAAGTTATAAAATTAAGGTGAAAAATTGGTTCTAATCCTTGGCGAAATAGACAATAATTCAACAGGAACAATAGGCTACGTGCAGTTCTGACAGTTGTCTATGGTCCGGGCGAGATTGGAGGACCAACATTAACCTACAATGAACTGATTATTGCAATCTGAGTGCGATTAATTGAGGAATTTTTAGGTTTTTCGATACTTGGAACTTATTATTCATTAAATAATATACTAATAAATATAATTTCACCTTAATTCTCTTAAAAAGCAGATCAAAATATCTGTTAAATATGCAATATTTCTGTGTTATAGTGGGCTGTGACACCAAAGAAGGAACTAAAAACTTACAAATTCTAGTTTCTTCAGGTGAATTAAAATATGGAATTTAAATTACAACAATGAAGAATATCTCTGATACGAATTTATGAAGTAGTTTCGGTATTTTCATTTCAGTACTGTATAATTGTTAGATGAACTCGACTTATTCATGTTGAAAGTGAGTAAATAATAGACTGTTATTGGATATGAAAAGAAAATTATCCTTTTTGACGCTCGTTATGAAGACTTTTGAGTCCTAAAGTATAAAACATGAAAAATGTAATGAAGAGAAATCAGGAATGAAGACATCGGATAAAGCAAGTACTTGGAAGTAGGTACTTACCTTAGACAAAGGTCTAAGGTACTTACTGTAATGCTTTCAATTTTAGGACTCAAAGTCTTCTTAACGAGACTTGAAAACGGAATATTTCCGAATAGTTGGCGATGTTGTTACAAACTTTACATACATTAAGTATTCAACGTTCCAAACCAATAACAATCGTTTTCTCACGTTCAATATGAATAAGTCAAATTCAACTTCACAATTATAAAGTATTGAAATGAAAGTACCAAAACTACTGCATAAATTCGTGTCAGTTATATTCTTCATTGATGTAATCCAATTTATTGAATATAAAACATGAACGTAGGTACCTACTTGCAAGTACTTGCTTCATCCGATGTCTCATTCCTAATTTCCTTTCATTAAAATTGTCATGTTTTATTTTCCATAGCTCAAAGTCTTCATAAGAAGCCTTAAAGAAATGTTTTCTTTTCAAATTTAATAACAGTCTAATATATTATCTCACTTTCAACATGAAATGTTGAGTTCATCTAAACAATTATACAGTACTAGCAAACCCGGCGAACTCCGTTTCGCCACCAGATGGCTTCGTTTTCTGTAACATTTCGTTTGGTGATAAAAAAATGAAGAAAATTTTTTTTAAATATTTGAAAAGGAACAACAGTAATAAATTCATTTCGATTACAAAAATGAAGTGTTACTTAGTTAAACTTCTCTAAGTAAATGAAAGAGAATCCAAAGTAAATACTGAATCGAAGCGTTATACGTTTCCGCAAACTATCCGTTTTTTTGAAATGCTCTTTGGTAAACCATATTTTTGTTTTTTGGCCTGACGTAAACACAAACAAAGCGGATGGTTTTCCAACTCGTGAACACGTATAAAGTATAACTGCCATGTAAAAAGCAATGATTTTCTAGTCAGGCCAGTAGATCTACCTTTTTAAGTAGATTTGTGAAACCGGTAGATCTACCTTTCTAAGTAGGATAATTTAACCGGTAGATCAATTGAACCGATAGATCAGATGAACAGTAGGTCTTTCGAACCGTTTTGTATACCTCGATAGATCATCATTGGTTATTGATGTTCATAGATATTTGATATATTCCTTGGTATCTGTCTGACTACACTACACACCCTGTATATTCTCAGAGCGTCTATTGAACATTTATGGGAAAAGTAATACAAATGTTCGTGTTAGGAAGTAGAAAATTACAATATTTGGCATTTTTATGAAGAGACCCTGTATAAATCAAACCACCATCGATAGTAAATCATTTGAAATTCAAAAACTTCTTCGTTTCTGTGGAAATGTCCCTGTGATAATGCAGAAATTCAAAATATTCGACATGTTTATAGGAGCACCCCGTATGAATCCGAAGCATAGTATCTATATTTAAAATCCCACCTCCTATAACAAATCACTCGAAATTCAAAAGCCCCTTCAATTTCATTGAAAGCTTTCTGTTATAACGTAGAAATTTGAAATAATTGATAGATTTACAGAAACACCATGTATATATCTAAAACGTACCTGTATAAAACATGCCCATGAAAATTTTGAATTATTTTCATCAGCTTTCTTTGAACCTGGAAAAAATACTTTTTATCCAGAATAAACAGAACATGCCACCATGGGGTTTCGAAACCGGTACACTACCAGGTCCACACGCCTAGACGTTAGTCGTTACACCACTTGCCTTGTTACACGTGACGACTGTTTATCTCAGACTTCAACGGGTTTTAACATGTAAACATATCAGGAAATCGAAAAAATATATCGAAATATCGATAATTATCATAATACATACAGTTTGATATCATTTCCTGGCGTATTTTTTCCTAAAATACGAATAATCCCCGAATTTTGTTCTCATTACGTTATTTGTCAGGGAAATTCGGTTTAGTAGAAACCTCAAATATCACTGCGACCTGAAATGATGCTTTTGATCGCTGAAATGTTAGGAATTCGTTGAATGAACGTTGAAGTTGATGATTTCATATGGACTTACCTATTCAAATAACGTTTTCCACTCGAAACGAACAAATGTTCACATGAGACGTACCTATGTCAAAAATATTTTCTTCTTCCTGGTTATTTCCGAATTCCTGCAACGAATATCTTCGTTAATTAACGTTATAGAACTACTCGAAAACGATATTCGTACCTTTTTTGATTCGGATCTGGCCTTTTTCTTCTGAAATGAGGAAATTGTTGGAAGCACTTCCCTCTCGAAAGGAGACTTGACAGTTGTCATTGAATTCGATGTCATAAATAATGAAATTTTCAGAAATGTACCGATTTCTTTCGTTCTTCTCGATATCTTGAAATTTTTCCTGAATTTTCTTTGCTACAAACCTCGCGGAGCCCGAGACCTTTCCAACGAATGCAAAACCGTTGAAAACGGTTCGTGCGTTCTGGAGTTAAAGCGTCAGGGAGGAAAACCCGACTTATTTTTATATAGTAGATTGAAATGAAAATACAAAAACTAACTGCATAAAATCGTATCAGTGATATTATTCATTGTTGTAATTTAAATTCCATATTTTAATTCACCTGAAGAAAATAAAATTTGTAGAATATTTAGTTTCTTCCTTGCTGTCACAGCCCACTAGAATACAAAAGGATGGCATATTTAACTGATATTTTGAATATTTGATCTGCATTTGACGAGAATTTAGGTGAAATTATATTCATTAGTCTAATTTAATATGAATAAATGTTCAAAGTGCCGAAAAACCACAAAATTTCTCGATAAATCGCTCTCATATCACAATTATCAGTTCATTTCAGGTTAATGTTGGTCCTCCGGTCACGTGTCCAGCTGTCAGAACTGCTCGTAACCTATGATGCACTATTCGAGCTTGAATACCGTTTTCAATTATTTGGGGCTTGCACCCAATAAAAGATGCATAACACGTATTTTCAGTCAAATGATCACGTGATAGTTAGATAGTTACATGTAACCACAGCTCGCCAAAATTCGACTAAGGTGAACAAGTCCTCAATTGTAAGCACCTAACATAGATAAATAATCTCTATAGACCGCCAACTAGCCGTATAATTTTGGTTTTCAGTTCAGCCCATAGACAAAATAATCTCTATAGACCGCCAACTAGCCGTATAATTTTGGTTTTCAGTTCAGCTTACAAACGCTTGAGTACAAATGACGTTTTGACAGGCGCTAGGCGAAACTAGACCTTATGTGCAATGGCCGCGTAAACAAACGAAGTTAGAATTTAGGTTAGAAATGTTTGCATTGTGAGTTTGTGACTGTGAAAAAAATGAAAGATTGCTTTTCTAGACTAGTAACAGTAGTAAATACTCTCTTCGATGTGATCCTTGCACATATAAGTTGTGGTTAAGTTGAAGTGTCTGGTGTATAATTATCAACATGGGCCTTTCTTTAAAGGGCCCACTCACTAAGAGGGAAGCGCGAAGACTTGAATGCGCGTTGTACGTGGTACAGTTAAAAGTGTGTGTGTATGGCGTAAATTTGGAATGCGCAACCATCTCCGTCGTGTGGCGTGTGCATTCTTCTCCGTACGTGGAAGAATGATCAAAAACGACCGTGTATGGGCAACAAGTCTCTGCACGTTTCATGTGTTTAGCAACACAGTGTCGGGTTCGATATTTATACCTTGGACATTTCTTCCTTAATAACAACACACGCCACTGCCATTAACATCAGATCTTTTTTCGACGTCATCTCACGCTTGTCGCACATCCAAACCAACACGCAAAAGTGTATGTGTGTGGGCAATATGAATGCACACGTTTGCGTTACAGCAAACATGCAGAGACTTAACTGCGCATTCTTCCTTCCTAGTGAGTGGGCCCCATTAGAGTAGGTTCAATGTTCAATGTTAGCACAAGTGTTAGACTTTGGAGAAAACACTATTCTCAGAAATGGTTGGATATTTTGTGAAATGAACTCCAGAAGTTCTGGACTAGAACACATAATACATAATATAAGAGAAATTTTGTATGTCATGTATTTGCGAAAATACTTTTATAAGCAGGTTTTTGTATATAATTTGCGAAGTTATTGTTACCAAATTACTCAGAGTATATTAACATCTTTCGAAATCTCATATCTTTCAATTGATTTTTTTATATTTCTTGTACGTTCTTCATCGTGTATATTCAAATAAATATATTAAATTTTTTGAACACATTCTATTTTTATTGAATAAAATACATTAGCTTAATATCAGATATTGATTTATTTTGGTTTGACTCTGTTTGAAAATTGTTTGTACTGATACCGAGTTAATTTGTTATCATTCAGCTCAAAATACCAATGAATGATAATAAATTAATTCGATATTGTACAAACAATTTTTGAATTGATTCTAACTTATAAGAGCATTCAGACGTGATATTTGACTTCCCGCCATACTGCTAGTATTACGAGCCTACAAACGCTTGATGTCGCTACGGAAAGCGCGACCAGTTCTTGGACTTGGTACGCGCGTTACGCATCTAGGGAGAGTTTATTTATCTATGGTTCAGCCTACAAACGCTTGAGTACAAATGACGTTTTGACAGGCGCTAGGCGAAACTAGACCTTATGTGCAATGGCCGCGTAAACAAACGAAGTTAGAATTTAGGTTAGAAATGTTTGCATTGTGAGTTTGTGACTATGAAAAAAATGAAAGATTGCTTTTCTAGACTAGTAACAGTAGTAAATACTCTCTTCGATGTGATCCTTGCACATATAAGTTGTGGTTAAGTTGAAGTGTCTGGTGTATAATTATCAACATGGGCCTTTCTAAATGTTCAATGTTAGCACAAGTGTTAGACTTTGGAGAAAACACTATTCTCAGAAATGGTTGTATATTTTGTGAAATGAACTCCAGAAGTTCTGGACCAGAACTCATATACATAATATAAGAGAAATTTTGTATGACATGTATTTGCGAAAATACTTTTATAAGCAGGTTTTTGTATATAATTTGCGAAGTTAATGTTACCAAATTACTCAGAGTATATTAACATCTTTCGAAATCTCATATCTTTCAATTGATTTTTTTTATATTTCTTGTACGTTCTTCATCGTGTATATTCAAATAAATATATTAAATTTTTTGAACACATTCTATTTTTATTGAATAAAATACATAAACTTAATATCAGATATTGATTTATTTTGGTTTGAGTCTGTTTGAAAATTGTTTGTACTGATACCGAGTTAATTTGTTATCATTCAGCTCAAAATACCAATGAATGATAATATGTAAATTAATTCGATATTGTACAAACAATTTTTTATTGATTCTAACTTAAAAGAGCATTCAGACGTGATATTTGAATTCCCGCCATACTGCTAGTATTACGAGCCTACAAACGCTTGATGTCGCTAAGGAAAACGCGACCAGTTCTTAGTACGTGCGTTACGCATCTAGGGAGAGTTTATTTATCTAGGGCAGGGCTGTCCAGACCTGATATGATCCCGGGCCAATACAAAATACTAAATAGATTGGAGGGCCGCACAAATAAAAAACATATTTTTGAAAAGGCTTAATAACGTTCAATATACAGGGTGTTTCATCATAAACTGGACAAACATATATTTTCGTGTAGAGGACATCGGGAGAATCATTTTTGCCTTATACAATATATCCCGTTTTCGAAGCATAAGCGAGATACAGGGTGTCAAACGTCATTTTTGAGCAAGATTCTTATGAGTGTGGTCGGTTATGTAAAACACTTAGAGTAACGGTTTTTGGTCAAATCTCAGTATTTTTGAGTCCTTTATTCAGAAAAGTTGACGAACTCCGAAAAAAATTTTCAAAATGGCGGAAGACCTGCAATGTTCCAAATTTTTTTTTGCGGTGGTCAAATTGACTTCTGTTTTCTGAATAAACACAATTTTCTGAGAATTTCTGTGAAAAAATTTTTTCGAAAATCGAACACAAATTTTTTTTACATGTCTACAGCGATGAAAAAATTTCACTCGAAATGGATGAAATTTTGTACAATTGTACTTCTTGAATTATCAATCACGAATATGAAAACAGAATTGTAAAATATCGAACGGTTTCGTTACTACAGTCATTCGAATGTTTCGTTCAGACCTCTGAAATAATGAAAAAAAACTGTTTCGGGTTCTAGAATCAAAATAATTAAATTATTGGTATGTCCAAACATTCTAGATGAATTCATACAAAAAAAATCAGTGAAAGTTAGTTGGGACTCGAACCGACGTAGGTATTAAATAGGGAAATTGCTCTGTTCTAAGGATATTAATATTCGTTGCCAGGCAACGGTAGTTCGTACTTCATAGAGTTGGACTGGTATTTTAATTTCAGTGAATATGATTTAGCCAGTTGTCAAACTCTATGAAGTACGAACTACCGTTGCCTGGCAACGAATATTAATATCCTTAGAACAGAGCAATTTACCTATTTAATACCTACGTCGGTTCGAGTCCCAACTAAGTTTCACTGATTTTTTTTGTATGAATTCATCTAGAATGTTTGGACATACCAATAATTTAATTATTTTGATTCTAGAACCTGAAACAATTTTTTTTTCATTATTTCAGAGGTCTGAACGAAACATTTGAATGACTGTAGTAACGAAACCGTTCGATATTTTACAATTCTGTTTTCATATTCGAGATTGATAATTCAAGAAGTACAATTGTACAAAATTTCATCCATTTCGAGTGAAATTTTTTCATCGCTGTAGACATGTAAAAAAAATTTGTGTTCGATTTTCGAAAAAATTTTTTCACAGAAATTCTCAGAAAATTGTGTTCATTCAGAAAACAAAAGTCAATTTGACCACCGCAAAAAAAAATTTGGAACATTGCAGGTCTTCCGCCATTTTGAAAATTTTTTTTCGGAGTTCGTCAACTTTTCTGAATAAAGGACTCAAAAATACTGAGATTTGACCAAAAACCGTTACTCTAAGTGTTATACATAACCGACCACACTCATAAGAATCTTGCTCAAAAATGACGTTTGACACCCTGTATCTCGCTTATGCTTCGAAAACGGGATATATTGTATAAGGCAAAAATGATTCTCCCGATGTCCTCTACACGAAAATATATGTTTGTCCAGTTTATGATGAAACACCCTGTATAGTCCGTTCACGAAAGGTTGAGCCGTCGGTTCGCCATGATAATTTGACATATTCCACTGTGTATATTAAAATTTCAGGTTACGATGTTTATTTTCTTGTCAGATTGATACGCAATGTTGTCAATATTGCATAGAGTTGTCTGATAACTTGCAAGCTCGTCGGACGAGGCCGGGTACATTCGGCAATATTGAATTTATTTCACGTTATGACAGCAAATTCTGCCAACTTGAGATAAATAAAGAAACGCCTACTATGTGCTCAACCTTTCGTGAACGGAGTATAGTTACTATTTATTTCAACTGTTACATTAAATTTCAGGTATTATCATTGTATATCTTTATACGGGGTCTTTATAAAAGATTGTAACATCGTAGGTTGCTTTGGAAATTTTTCATCTTATCGTTTCCTATGGAAAGCCTACAAATTTATAATTCCAGTCACATTATTCAATTTCTTTCAGAATGATCAGCCTGAACTCACAGTATATATTTTGCTCAAATTGAAGTTCACATAAGAATAACAATATTTATGATAGTTCAATAGTCCGGTCAATTTAGACATAAAAATAGTGATCAAATAGAGAAAATTCCGACAGAGCCAAATTTTTGTAGAGACCTTAGGTTTACCACAAGGAATAAAGTCTCAAAAGTCCCCATCAATCCGACGCGAGCTTCGCGACTTATTCGGGGTCAAAGGTCAAAATTTTAGGTTTTTTGGATTTTTCTCGAAAACGGTAAGTTTTATCGGAAAAGTACCTCAGAGCAAAGTTGTAGATCTTAAAATTCTCTATAAAAATGGTTCCCATGATTTTTTCTCTAAGACCCACTATTTCCCAGATATTGCGCTTGTAAGAATCAAGTTCTACATAATATGCACACATTTCCACACCACCTGTGAGGTAGTGTACTCGGCGCATTTTTTTTAACGTGGTATCCCCGGTAGGCCTATTCCACGAACCTTTATGACGTTATTTTCAGGAACAATAATTATTTAATAGTCATAGATTATTGATATGGGTTACTGAGTTTAACTTTTTTTTATTACTTTAATTTGAGTCATACTCTTCATATTCAACTTCACCAATCATGTTTTCTTCAATTTCTTCTTGTTCTTCTTCTTCTTCTTCTCCTTCCTGTTGATGTACGCTTAGAAATTGTTCAAATGAAGATGAATCAGTTGTCTCTTCATCAAAATCACATGAATCTTCCTCTCTTGTAATTAATTGAACATTTGAGCAAGAGACACCTTGGCAATTGGTACACGCTGGAGAACACTGCAATCCTACTTTTTTACAGCCACATTTGGCACTACAACCTTTCTTGCAATTGCAAAAAATAGTGTTGAGAAGTTTTTCTGGAGCAGGGGGCAGTAAAGTTCGAATCGGTTCCAAAGTATCATTTATCAATTTCCAACCCCAGTCTTCAGGGTTCAGTTCATTGCCTTGCCATGTCTGAACTTGATAGTATACTCGAAACAAATGTTGAGTAGCAGATGCCGATGTTGGAGGAAGACAAGATAGCTGTACTTGCTTTTTGTTTCGTGTATTTTTTACGAATGTTAAATATCTGTACGTATCTATGCAATCAATTTTTTTTGGAGCTCCATAAACCGCAAGAAGAAACCGAATTCCTTTAGTAATTAGTATTTGAGGTGAAGAATTAATTTCTGTAAATACTTTTGCGCAGTCAATCAAATCATTTTTTTCAAATAATTTTAATACTGAATTTTTGCCCCTTCTAAACTTTGCTGACGTAGTATCGCATCCGGTTATCGCATGTAAAAATAAAATAAAGTTTTGGCATTTCGGATAAGCTGATAAACTTTTTGAAGAATATATTTCTGTCCGTTGCTGCGCCTTCCCAGGTTTTAAAAAGTAAATAATTTTATCAGATGGAGTCCTTGCAGTGAGTAGTACTAATAAATCAACATCTTCACCCACTACAATAGCTGTATTTCTTGCATTAAATTGTTCTATTGCTGTTTCAATTATGAGGACATCGGCGTCATTAGGAGCTTGTTTCACGGCAATATTTTCAGCTGTTAATTTGTTACTCAACATAGAAATAAAACGAGATTTATTATTAATGTTTGCAAAAAAATGTTGTTGATTAACTGGAACTGTCATAAATTCGTCAAACATTATGTCGGTACCTGAGGATGTTTTTGTAGCACGACGACGTTGTTCTGCAGCTTTTATGTTCTTTGTTGTGTCACTGTAGCCATCAAATACTACCGTAACTGTATGACCATAATGTCTACGTAAATACTGAACATATTTTTCAAAAATTACGTTAAAGGTTTCTTCTCGATCCCACACAACGTGATGTAGTAGATATCCCCCATCAATAACGTAAGCAGCGTTTGTACAATCAACCTCATAGCATTATGTGTGCATACTATGTAGAACATGATTCTTACAAGCGCAATATCTGGGAAATAGTGGGTCTTAGAGAAAAAATCATGGGAACCATTTTTATAGAGAATTTTAAGATCTACAACTTTGCTCTGAGGTACTTTTTCGATAAAACTTACCGTTTTCGAGAAAAATCCAAAAAACCTAATATTTTGACCTTTGACCCCGAATAAGTCGCGAAGCTCGCGTCGGATTGATGGGGACTTTTGAGACTTTATTCCTTGTGGTAAACCTAAGGTCTCTACAAAAATTTGGCTCTGTCGGAATTTTCTCTATTTCAATTGTCTAAATTGACCGGACTACAACGCCGACTGCGCCGTTATAATCATTAATAGAGACCCTGTACAATGGTATTAGTGCTTCATTAATTTATCTTTCACGATCTTTTCGATATCCATATGAATATTATTTAATTCATATATCCATATTAATATTATTTAGTTCAGCTTATTCTTGTTCTGTACCACCTGTCCTAGCTCCTGTTAGATTACTCAGTATGTATTAATAAGTTGTAGCCAGACGCAGTGCGTGTGTGAGTGAATTATCTGATAGTGAGGATCTATAGTCCGTTCACGAAAGGTTGAGCTCATAGTAGGCGTTTCTTTATTTATCTGAAGTTGGCAGTATTTACTGCCATAAAGTAAAATAAAGTCAACGTTGCCGAAAGTACTCGGCCTTGTCCGACGATCTTGCGAGTTATCAGAGAACTATATGCAATATTGACAACATTGCGTATCAATCTGACAAGAAAATAAAGAACATAACCTAAAACTTTAGTATACACAGTGGAATATGCCAAATTTCCATGGCCAACCGACGGCTCAACCTTTCGTGAACGGACTATATATTTAGATTTTATAAAATTCATCGTGGAATACGCACTTTCACAAAGATAGGTACTGTCCATCATCGAACCCATTTTTAAGCCGAGATTGGTTAATTTGGGGAAGCGATCGCCAAGGAGCTTGAAAAAATCTATTACAGACTCAGGAGGTCGATTTTTGAATTATGTCGTGTTTGCGAATCGACAAATGTCGACCAACTTAGCAGGGAAGTTGGTCGACAATTGCCGAATCGCGAATACGACATTATTCAAGAATCAACCCCCCCCCCCTGTTCTGCCCAGGGACGAAACTCACAAATAGGTAAAATAGAAATACGTAGAATACGATCCCATATTTAAGTTTTTTAATGATAAAACCATATAACACAAAATCATTGCTACCAACAAAAGTTTAAATAATAGTAATAATGAAATTGTTCTTCCATTCTAACATTAAAAATATACCACGGGCCGCACAAATATAGACTGCGGGCCGCATGCGGCCCGCGTGCCATGCTTTGGACAGCCTTGATCTATGGCACCTAATATGTGGGCATTGTAGTTATTGGTCCTTTATCCAAAGGAGAATACCTCTTCGTTATAGTCAATTACTATAGCCGCTAAAAAAAAATTCACATAATGCGATAAATAACTGCTGCTAATACCATAATGATACTGAAAGTATTTTGGGAAACCCCCTGTCAATTAACAATTATCTAATCGTTGAAAGGAAGAGATGTAGTGTATGGTGTATGGATTGGTAAAACGTATTCAGATCCCGATGTAGTTGAACGAGGTATAGACTCTTGAAGTTGAGAGATGACTATAATAATATAATAACAGGATTGGAAAGTGAATACAGGTATTGACAGAATGTAACAGTATGTATAATACGTATATATAGTTTGACTAGGAAAGTAAATACAAGGAGTTAAGTTAAATAGTATTTTATTTTTGCTCCATAAAAATAATGGCACCTTGCCTTCAAACTAGTGCTTTACCAACTGGGAAACCCCATGATATATGTGGTTGGTCAACAATTTGTTTATCCAGGCCTTTCTTGTATCAACTTATTCCAGTACATTGAAGGCATTGGTGATATGAACTGATGCTGTATTTTTCTCAGAAAACCTTTGAAAATGTATATTCCTATTCTTGCTTTTTGTCGATAAACAATTGAAAACACAACAGTTATGAACTGTTCTTGTACGATTAGAAGAACTTTGTTCCATTTGTTCACTCAAGATGCACTAAGATGTAACTGAAAATAATGTTTATTATAAAAATTCTAGATTAATGTTGATTATATTAATGAATTAATGCACAACCCAGTAGTTAAAAACTATGAAATTGCATTTCTGAATCGTGAACTGAAAAACTTAGCTCCAAACAGAATCTTTCAACCTAAATCTCTATACATATATTCATTTGAAAGCACTAATATAAATACCTTTTCGGATATTTTTCTTGACTCAATATTTCTGCTGCAAAATCCAGTACAATATAACAATAACCAAAATATAAATACTCCAAATAATGATAAAAAACACTTCGTAAGTCGAGACAACCAAACTAAACAGTAAAACAGTACTGACAAAGTAGGTTCGGGAAATAGCCACCAGAGGGCGTCTAGATTTTTGGATTCGCCAATAGAGTTGCTATCAATGAAATGAAAGTGGTATCAGATCCGCCATATTACTGCCAGGAAACGTCGAATTTTGACATTCATTAAATTTTTTCTGAAAATAGTGATTTTTGTACCTTTTTCAAGTTAAATTGAGATTTCTTGTGCTTAATAAACAATAATAAAATGGTATCGTGTGCTATATGGCTTTGTTCAAGCAGGGACGATAAGAAGAAAATTGCAGGAATAACATTTCACAGGTAAGGATGAGAGTGAACAGATCCGCATTCGAAATTTTTGCATGTCTGTCTTGGTAATCTGATATCTTTTTATATGTGTATATTATTGCCTGAAGAAAAATTGTTTATTTGATATTGAATTGACCTCATTTGAACAGGATTCCTAAAGACCCAACACGTCGTATTTTTTGGCTGAAATTTGTAAACAGAAAAAACTGACAACTTAATTTAACCCTGAACTTTCCGCCATATTAGTCCGCAACTAAGCCCCGCCCAGTGGTTCCATTTTTCCTTACACAATTGTATGTCATAGCGTCTCTTCTCTATTCTATCTCTATGGTTTCGACTGATATACCTCCTGTTACGTGAACAGACGATGCGATTTTCCTGAATATGGTGTTAAAAAAATGCAAGAAAAGACCTGAACAGGTGCTTTCGAGCGCTCCTCTATTGGTGGAGCAATAATTCTATCACATCAAAATTCAATCAAAATTGTATGGGACTTGATATTCAAGTATATGAATGCAAAATCTCAGCACGACCGGACTTATTCTGGAAATTATCAAAAACATTAAATATGAAAAAATCAGTAAGATCATTAAATTATATGGTTAATGGCCACAAAATTTTGCAAAAGGCTTATTATGGGCATCTTGCATGTGTCCGCAAAATTGCATATCGATTGGTTTGAGATATGGCGCGACAAAAATTTTGAATGGCCCTATTTTATGGAACACCTGTACGATTTGGCTGGTTAACGAACTTCTCAAGTCTCTAGGACAACCCCTTCGAAAGTTATCGTGCGGACGGCTGGCCCCACGGACAGAATAGAATTTGGCCACGGATTCGTCATCAGGGAGTAGAATACTATCGTGTGAGACGGTTTTCGGCTTAAAATTCGTTAATTACAGACACAACCCGAAAATTATTGTTGAAAAGCCTGTCTATCCTCAACGTGTAAGTGTTTTAGTGCAGTTTATGGTCCGGCGGAATCTTTCAGACCTTACTTAATTATTTAACTTGACTTGACGCTATCGAGAGATGATTAACGATTTTTTTATGACCGAAATTTGATTGTATTGATCTGGACAACGTTTACTTCGACAAGATAGCGCTACGTGCCATACAACCGAACCAACTAAACCGTTGATCGATCTTTCAAGGAAAATGCTACGTGAAAGAGGACTCCGTCAATAGCCCAGTGTCGATTCAATATCATGAGGCTATCGAGTAAATAGAGCAGCCACTTTTCGGTTCGGTTATGGAATATTTTGTTAAAAGGGTATTGTCCTGTGAGCGTGATCGTGGTGGTCATTCGCATGATGTTATTTTCCAATATGAATTAACGGCATGAAATAATTAAACGATCATTTATTTCAAAAACCCAACTCTAAGGGCCTCAGAGTAATAAAAATTGTATTACTCTGGACCTTCGGATATTTCATACAGGCATACAGGAGAGAAGTTATGGAGCAAGATGAAACAATGATTTTATGTTTATAACTGTTGCCATTGTTTAAGGACCTTAAACAATGCTGTTACCCTTTCTAAGTTTAGCGACGTTTGAAATGTGTGATAGGTCATGTTCTTATTTTGCGATTAATTTCATCGTCGGAGGGAGATAATGGTGCTCTCTCTGAAGTCTATACTAAACTTCATCTTTATTCTCTCTGATTGAATTCATCATAGGAACTGATGAAAATTAAAACGCGGAATTTCGATTAATTCGAATTTTGATGCCATAACGACAGATATTGGTCGCATTCAGCGAACATAACAGTTGGGCAACCCTAGCGGAAACGTTCCGTGCATAGAGATAGAATAGTATAGAGTTGCTATCAATACAATGAAAGTGGTATCAGATCCGCCATATTACTGATATACGTCAAATTTTGACGATCATTGAATTTTTTTTAAAAATAGTGATTTTTGTACATTTTTCAAGTTAAATTGAGATTTCTTGTGCTTAATAAACAATAATAAAATGGTATCGTGTGCTGTATGGCTTTCTACGAGCAGAGAAGGGACAGATAAGAAAATTAGAGGAAAAACATATCACAGGTAGGGATGAGTACTGAACAGATCCGCATTCGAAATTTTTGCTAGTATGTCTTGGTAATCTGATATCTTTTATATGTGCATATTATCGCCTGAAGAAAAATTGTTTATTTGATATTCAATTGACCTTATTTGAACAGGATTCCTAAAGACCCAACACGTCGTATTTTTTGGGTGAAATTCGTAAACAGAAAAAAATGGCAATTAATTCAACCCTGAACTTTCAGCCATATTGGTAATATATAAGCCCCGCCCAGTGGTTCCATTTTTCCTTACACAATTGTATGTCTCTTCTCTATTCTATCTTTATGGTTCCGTGGCACATGCGCTACCACCTCAACACGTTCTGGAGCGGACGCCATGTTTTGGAGCGTATTTCATTTGTGCTAGGTAGCGGTAGCGCAAACGCATGTTGAGCGATGGATACAAGATACACTTCGTAATTCTTCACAAAAATAGACAGATCCAGCAAAATTTGGAGTAAAGAAAACGAAAAGCATATGTTAAGGCTTAAAAACCGGTTTGTTTTCATCTGTCCAAAAGGTTTTTCAGGCAATCAGCTGATTGTTAGCCGCCATAACCTATCTCGTCTTGCCAGCGAATGCTCAACACAATCTCGACTGTCGACTATACCGCTACCGATAGGTAGTGGTAGCGCTTTGCACTCTCGTCCGCTGAATGCTACCATTAGTTCCTAATGTGGCCGCCAAAGTCTCTACTAGTCGTTGGCTACCAAAGATCTTTGCTTTCATCTTCTTATGATCGAACAGTCCTCTTGGTTTATAAACATTATTTATAATTTATATCAAAGATTAATCTTTGATTTATGTCTCAGAACAAGAAAATGTTTTGTTGATCTGAGATTTATATCATTCATAAACAAAGCCGTCCTGGACAGTTCTGAATCGGAATTCGGAACCAAAACAAAGCATATGTTCTGTGGTTAAGGAGAAATCGTCCCTAATCTTTGGTTATAAACATCTGTTCTGTGGTTATAACATAAGCATACATGAAGTGTATGTTTGTTTTGTTTTTACCCGCCTGAAATTTGAACATGTTTTTCTGTTTTCTGCATATTATATATTTGCGTCCCATATTCTCTGCTGACGATAAATTAAAACTACTCGAAAAATTAGTTTCCGGGAGGTTCTAGGAATAGACTACAATACAATACTAAATGAACGATACAGTTACCAAAAGCTTAGGATTTACAGAAGTTTGTCGTCAAGGAGTCAAAATAACTAATTCAGACAAAGAAGGAATTCTCAGTATGGTTAGAACATCCACCTATGACATAGTGGAGGAATACATAACACCGGAAGCAAAACAAGAATCCACACAATGATTTCTTACAAATGAATATCGTGATGAGAATAACCAGTACTCTCAGCACCTTCAATCTTAATAACTGATTGTGAAGTAGTAAAATTCCTAAAGAATAAACGATCTGGGCATGCTGATAAAATAACAACCAATTCAACATAATACTGAAGACCAAGCTGAATCTAAGTCGACCAAATGAGAAAACAATTGAAAGCGGTTGTTAAAGTTAAGTAGCTCTTATTGTTAAGATCTAGGTGGCTAACTGACATTAGAAAAGAATATTAGAAATCGTCAGAACGAAATAAAGCTTGCTGACAATTAATCGCTCCAAAGAAAATACCACTATCTATTGATACAAAGTAATATAACTAATCTGCAATAATTTGAATAGTGCCCATTAAAGTGTGTTGCTTAAATATAAAGTTTGCACGCAACGCACAACTTGGTGTGTTCCCAGAGGGATTGGTGAAGACCTGGAGCACCGAATAGGCCTATTCGAATGGAGGCCCAGTCTCTGGAAGAACCTCGAAAGTGAGTTCCAGTCTTAAGGTGTTTTTCCGGCTCAATAGACTCCCTCACTCTAACCCTAACCTCACTCAATGATTAGGAAATTTTTGTGAAGAGACTGACATACAATTTGGTAAGTGTTAATGTAGAACTCGATGTAGATAATAAATTGATTAGAGCATATACCAATTTCTTCAATGCGACACTTAAATAGATACAGAACTACTAATTAGTTTTCAGTAGTAACATAATCATGTGAATTCAGTACCGACGTATATTTATTTATTTTTTATTTTATTTATTTATTTAAACCAGTAAATTACATCAGTCGGTGCAAAATCCCACAGAGATAAACATAGTTATCTGTTGGTGGGGCTGGTTACATAATTATTATACCTATATCTAATTTATATCTCTAAATATATCATTTTTTAATTTTTTTATTATATTTCAACAGTGAACTCTAGAATAACTGGAACGGCGTCGTAGGTACTAAAGTTCGACAGAAAGTGTGTCGCGTTGAAATGGAGAAATTGCGTCAACCCATCTCTCTCTTCATAACCTAATATTCAACGACGATTATTTACTGCTCATGTGGTTTTACAATTTTCTTGGAATTATTGAACTGAATATTAATAAAAACTTTTTTGTAACAATGGTTACGAATTGTGTTGTTAAAGGATGCCGCAATGCAAGCGATATAAAGAAATCCTTGTCTTTTCATGGGTGAGTAGGTATTATGAATAATTTATTTTTATAATTTTCACCATAAAAATTGAATTTTTTCTTCAAATCCCTAAAAAAAGCCTAATGTGTAACATTATTTCAGGTTTCCATTTAAACATCCTGATATTTTAAAATTGTGGATCAGTGCTACTGGAAGGCAAAATTGGTATCCATCAAAATCAAGTAAAATTTGTGGAGAACATTTCCTACCATCAGATTACCAACTATTGCATGGTTACACAAAAAAGCGTTTAAAAATTGATGCTGTACCGAGTGTTTTGATTACTGTCGAACATCTAACAAGAACCTCGGAAAGACATGTAAGGTTTCAAATCAATATGAATTATTTGCTATCTTTAACTTTGTTCTTCCTCTGATTATTGAAGTAAAATTAGATCTGCTTCGCTTGAAATATTCATTATTTTAGAGTATGAGATGCTATATCTGAAGATGACCAGTTTTCCTTGCTGTTCAGTAAGGAATTCATTCTTTCAAGGGAGCAGAACTTACTTCTCTTGAAGTAATTGTTGAAAACACTATAAAATGGTCTTCTAATAAAGCCTCATTTTTTAGATTAAAACTGGGGAAATTGAACAACCAATGGATGTGAATTTGAAAATCCCAGATTTTAACTCACCTTCAATATCTACAGCAGGACTGAATACATTGGCAGTTAGTGAAGATGCCAATATTTATCCACTTACTGATTCACCATCCACTTCTGTAGCAAAGTCAAATATATTTTCACTTAGTGATGATACGAATAGTCACCCAGTAACATATTTACTATCTCCACCCAAAGAACCAAAAACATTTGTACATCGTGCATGTCAAACTACAGAAACTTATCACAGTTCAACTATTTTGAAAAGGAAACTGAAGACCTTACAACAAAAACTCAAACGAAGAGAAATCAAGATTACTAAAATAAAAGAAGTGATAAATGAAATTAAAAAAAGTGGTCATAGCAATGCAAAATTAGAAGAAGTCTTAAAAAATTATTTTGAAGGTAATTTGATTGTTTGATAGTTGCCTGAAAGATGCTGTAAAGAATCAGATTTAGCGTAAGTTAATGGAAGCGTAAGACCGTCGACCTCACATTCCATAATATGATAATATAATATGATATACCGTAATTTATTTATTTTATTTATATATTATTATTGCGGTACAATTAAGGATTAACCATCCTACATCATCACCGGAACCAACCACCGAGGATAAAGGTCAGATATTTTAATACGCTCTGCTTATTTTTTTTGTTAGTGTCTTGTTAGAAAAGCTGCATGAAATTGCTTAAAAATATTGAGGGGTCCAGAGTCCTGAAATCTCCACTATATCTATTACCAATTATCATAATTGTTATTTTTGATACGTTATTCAAAAAACCTTATAATCTCCCTAAGCTCAGTTGAATCTTAAATGTAACTTGTCTTTGATTTTGACGGGGCTTAATTTCGTATTTTTGTCTGATTAAATGAGTTAAGATTTTGATTGTTGAAGAGTTGAATTTTTCCTTTGACCAGTCGACAGGACTGGTTTGCAACAGTGTGTGTAAAGTTGTTTCTATATTTTTTAATCTCAATATACGTCTCAAAATTTGATCGCAATTCGTTTCATTTTCCCTACTTTTACCTGGAGAATATAAACACTAAGTCCTGTCCCTAGTGCGACGGGCCGTGCCCACACTTTCTCCAATCAGGAGAAAGATCTTCAAAATTTTCTTAACATCTTTTCTTTTTCTTTTAAAATAATGACACCCTTGATTGGTGGAAAGCCGCTCTTCCGTCAGATCTTGAAGGGGGTGTTCATTACATTGCAACTTAAAGGTGATTTAAAATTTTATTTTGAAATTAATTATACTCTGTTCCTTTAGCTATACCTCTCGAATTAGTATTACTCAATAAGGCTGATGGAGAGCTAGCAAATATGAAACAAAGAAGATATTCTTCACTTATGAAAGAATTCGCACATACATTATACTTCTATTCTCCAAAAGCTTATAATTTTCTTAAGCAGTACTTCGCCCTTCCTAATGGTAGAACTATAAGACAATGGCTGCGAAGCATAAATTGTGAACCAGGCCTTCTGAATGAAGTGTTTGAATACCTTAAACAGGAAGTGCCTAATAATAGTCACCTCAAAAAGTGTGCTTTGATTATGGATGGGATGGCAATAAGGAAACAGATTTTATGGAATGATTCTGAAGGAAAATTCACTGGGTATGTCAATTATGGTGGGTTAATTGATGGAGACTTTGAGGCAGCAGCATCAGAAGCTCTCTTTTTCCAAATAGTTAGCTATACTAAAAATTTCAAGTGCCCTGTAGCATATTTTCTGATTAATAAATCGGATTCGAATATTCAAGCACAGCTCATAGTGACAATTCTAAGGAGCTTATACGAAGTGGGAATAACTGTAATGTCCATTACATGTGATGGGGCACAAACAAACATTGCAACTTTCAAAAATTTGGAGTGTGATCTGAATCCCACAAGTTTAAAAACTCACTTTTCACATCCTTCTGATAGGAGTGTGAAAGTTTATTGTATAATAGATCCTTGCCACATGGAAAAGCTGGCAAGGAATACATTTGCTGAGAAAAATATGGTATCTCCAGGGGGAAACATTTGTTGGCAATTCGTTAGGCAATTAGATAAAATACAAAGGGAAGAAGGTCTAAGGTGGCTAATTCCCTCTCATCTCAACACATTAACTATAAAAACAGAATTATGAATGTCAGATTAGCTACTCAAACTATTAGTGCTGGTGTAGCAGATGCTATCGAATTTCTTGACAAAAAATTTGGAAAATTGGAATTCAAAGATAGTTCTGCTACAGTTGAATTTATTAGAAAAATAGATAGAGTATTTGACATTCTAAATTCTAGAAGTCCATTTCAGAGAGGGTTCAAGGCACCAATTAGACCTTCTACCCTGAATTATGTTGAGAAAATTTTTGAAGATACAATTGAATATTTGAAATCATTGAAAATTGATGGAACGAATATATTGTTTCATTGTAGAAAAACATTTGCCCTCGGATTCATTATTACGATGAGAAGTTCACTAGAATTAGCCAAGGACCTTCTAATTTCAGATGATCCTTTGAAATACTTTCTAACATATAAGTTTTCACAGGATCATCTGGAATTATATTTCTCCTGTATCAGGTCAAGGGGGGGCTGGAATAATAATCCAAATTCACAGCAGTTGAAATGGTCTCTAAGATAATTGAAGGTATCGAATGTTTCTCCAGATATTTCGACCAAAAAAATCTGTCGGAGTATCAGGAAAACATAATATATTATATTTCAGGCTACATTGTGCGAATTCTGTTAGAAAGTACCGAATGCACCCACTGTATCGATATTATACTTGATAACACTTCAAAAAATGATCACACCTATAGCACACCTCCTGAAAAATTCAAATATTTCACCACTTTTGTGAGTAGAGGTGCCTTGGTTCATCCGTCCCATATTGTCTTTTCCATAATTTGTTTTTTAGAAAAGGAGATAAGAATTCTCATAGAAGAAAGAAACTTTTTAAAAGGGAATTTTAAGTCCATTTTGGTGAATAGAAGTATTAAATATTTCTCCCAGAAAATACACCTTTTTAAACCTGCCCATCCTGTCACAAACGAATTTCTTTCAGAGGAAATCCATGAAGTTCAAATGATAAGAAAAATTGCGAATACATTCATAAAATGTAGAATGTTTCACCATACAAAATTAACGAATGAAGAACTTCATGGAGGATCCTCAACTATTCGTAAAAAAATGAATAAATTAATTCTATTTAAAAATTGTTAGTTGAAATTTATTGTTAATAAATCATTTTATTTATGATATGGTTTCTTTATTCTATTGCATTGTTTTGTTGCTGCAAACAATAATGGGAATATGTTGAATTTCCTAGGCACTGGGACTTGTAAAAAATTGTGCTGAGAATGAATTCTATATACATATTTATTCATTAATTGCATTGGCTTTTTGTTCTGCCCTTCAAATGATTCCAGACAATTTCTGTTGAACAATTTCTCTATTCTCTCCTCACAAAAATATATCTAATGAAATAATATAATTAATGAAAAGCAAATAATTATTAAAGAATATTTGTTCTCAAAAGAACTGATATTCAGAAAATTTATATTTTGTCGAAAGTAAAGCATTCATCGTTCAATACAACCCAACAAATTTTAGTTTCTTGTATAAACAAAAACTTAATTATCTAATAAGAAATTGTAATTAATTTTACAATACAGAGTTAGAAGTAAGTATGTTTATGCTATTTTCTACAAAATAGTGAATAGAGGAGATAGCAGTTACCTTTTACTTGTCTCATATAAAAAACAAAAGATATACTGCAATTTGAAAGAATATTCGATAAGTTTAGTCCAGTGATATGATTTTAGGACATATATTCATAAAAACTTATGTTATCACAACAATTTTGTCATATGACGAGTAATCTTCATCTCTTTTCTTTGACTAGTGAATTGGAAATACATCCAATAATGTTCTATATTTCCTCCTTTAAGTCCAAATATGAATTCTGAAACTGGCTAATCTCTTTGTCTTCTTGATTTTGACTGCACTTTACGTCTCAAATGCTTCCACTGGTGATCAACTAATGAAATACTATTTTTTCATAACCTCCATCCTATAAAATGGTGACCTGTGAAAGATTTTCATTGTTTACTTCACCTGAATAAAAATATCTGCAACATAACTCACCATTCTTTTTTAATCCTTCTTTCCAGCCTTCTCGTCTAATGATCATTATTTTCTTTTCTATATATTGAAGAATAAATATTATAAATATCAATCCATTCGCTGTACCAGCACTCTTCGTTTCTACTAAATAGTGGATAATAATATCAGGATACATTTTATCAACGGAATAAGACACATTAGATAGATAAGTCTTCTGCAGTAGAGAAGGGTGAATGCCCAAAACTGATATTTTTCTACATATCGTCCTCGATGAATATGATCTGAACTTAACAAAAAAATTGATAGGTCCATTTTCACGATTTTTCAGTCCAAAGAAGAAATAAATCAACTGAAATACTCGAGAAACACAAAAATTTCTCGTTGTTTTGGTAGATTTACATAGGAAAAGCGGGGTTGTTATACCTCCGATATGCTGTCAGTTGTCAAACCCAAACGTGCACGCAGTGACACGGCTCAGAGTGAGATGGATTGACGCAATTTCTCCATTTCAGTCTTCCTCACTTTTGCTGTATCGCGCGAAACCGTTCAAGTTATTCTAGAGTTCACTGTATTTCAAGTAACAACAGTTGCATAGTAACATTTATAATTTTCCTAGTGATGTCATCTACAATATCTCCAAAGTCAATAATTTTATTATACAGGGTGTCCCAAAAATACCACGCGAAAGTGACACTGGAGATAGATTGGCATTAGGTCTATCAGATAGCATCAACATGACCTCAGTAAAAGTCCGCTGGTTTTCGAGATATCACCACTTTTGCAAACAAAAAATGAAAGGGAAAGTGAGATAAAAGAGAAAGAAGAGCAAAAATAATGGTTGTTTGAAACGGTAGCGAGGAAAGAATATCAAGCAACATGTAATTTGGCAACAGGTGACACTTGTGCATTTTTCCTAATTTTTAATTATTTCGGCATAAACACATCTCTCGCGACAAAATTATAATTTCTAAGGTTTGACATAAAAAAATTGGTAGTGTTGTATCATTTTGGAAAGTGCTGGAAATGGACCAGTTTTACGATTATTTGTCAATTCAGTCTGATTTTTTTTCACATCAGTCAGTCAAACTTAAGTTAACGTTTTAACTTCGTCATAAAATACAAGTTAGACATTTTTTTAAAGGATTTTGTTCTAGTTCTCGGTGAAGTTATTACTTCATTGTTTAAAGCAACTATTCAGGGTAGCCTAGGTAAAAAAAAACATGAGTTTGAAAACCGAAAATTGGAGATTTCTAAAAAAACACAAAAGTGGTTATATCTCGAAAACCTGCGGACTTTTACTGAGGTCATGTTGATGCTATCTGTAAGACCTAATGCCAATCTATCTCCAGTGTCACTTTCGCATGGTATTTTTGGGACACCCTGTATACAGGGTGTCCCGTAATTAGACCGACAAACTTCTAGTGGACATTATAGATGGTATTTTAGACAGATTCGACCCATATCATATAATGCAAAATTGCTTCGTTAAGGACCTAGTGCCCTTTGAAGATGACGTCCTGTCCAACTTTTTTAACTTTCATCATTTTGGGAGATTTACATCATATTCATAAACTCTCATGTATAATAACGCCCAGATGCACCATTTCTGAAAAAAATAGATTTGAAATTTTCTCTCTTTTCACTAAGTCTTTAGAGTTAGGTAGTTAAATGATAAAAATAATTTTTTTCTCAGAAATGCTGCATCTGGGCGTTATTAACAAGAGCATCTTTTTTCAGGAAAAAACAAAAAAATATCAAAGTTTATGAATATGATGTAAATCTCGCGTAATAATGAAAGTTAAAAAAGTTTCAACTAAAAATACCCTTCGCCCCCCCCCAAATGATACGATTTTGCTTGACATGAAAGAAATGCACTCAATCTAATCGATGCCTATTTTTGATATTAGCCAATGTGTGAACTTTCAGCACTTTATGTGACTCCGTTTTGCGAATATGTGGCAAAAAGTGTGGACAGGACGTCATCTTCAAAGGGCACTAGCTCCTTAACAAAGCAATTTTGCATTATATGATTTGGGTCGAATCTGTCTAAAATATGATCTATAATGTCCACTAGAAGTTTGTCGGTCTAATTACTGGACACCCTGTATAGGTATATTAATTTTTTATATGTCCTTTATTCATTGCACGTTGACCACAATCCATTCTTTCAGTATTTTTTTCACAAATTGAAATAATACAATACCTTAACTTTGAATAAATTTCAGATAAGAATAACAAAGGATTGACAGAAACCTTTGTGTATTATATGCAGCGATTCATTCATCACTTCAATTATCATTTTTTATAGCTAAAATATTGAAATAGTATATCACCTCAGAGGAAGAAGTTTACATTAAAGTGGAAAATGACTCATTCCACATGAGTCAACAATCCCACGAGTGTGGAATGGCACTTTCCACGCAAGGAATGAACGCTATATTTCAGAAGACCACAGATTAATGCATACCTAATTGCGAAAAAATTAATATATTTTCACTTTGTTTCAAGAATTTAGTAATTTCACATAGTAAATAAATAATAGAATAATCAGTCCATAATGCAGAGTATTGGATTTAATTGGACATTTCACTCAAATATGCAAAACCTTTTAATAAAAGGAGTTTCTTTTTTCCTCATTTCTTCGTCTTGAAAGAAATTTATCGTGGGTGTTGGATTTCAGAATTCTTAGTAACCTTTGAAATTAATATTTATCAAGTTTGTATTGAAAAAATAAGAGAGTTGACAGTAAGTGACAATAAAGAAATTGACTAAGAAATTTCGTCTTTTTTACGGTTCAGTAATTAGACTAAAACTGAACATTTCGGTGATATTTCCTTGGGCATCGTTTTTCTTACCCTCTCCCTGTTTCGAGCCACAAGTTTTTCTTCCAGCTCCCCCGCCAACTTCTTGTAGTAACTTCTGTAGTGACTGCACTTATTCGAAGAAATAGACTCATCACTCTGCTTGCTAGCGAAAGAGTCATCTCTAAACTTAGGACATTGGCAGATTGCTTGGTTATTCTCAAATGATCTCTTTGTATAGCTGATCTGGTCTCGAGTTTGAGACTTACAGAAGGTCTCAACAGTTTTTCGACGTGGTAAACTACATTTTTTCCTAAAATTAGCTTCCAAATTGTTGGATTGTAAGCTGCTTTCATCAAAGCTCTTCAATCTATAGCACATACTGCAGGGACAATGTTTTTCTGGTTCAGACCTTTCGGCCACAGCTTTTAGCTTGCACTTAACTGAGCAACATTTGTTCGATGATAACACTGAAAAACCTCCACTGGTGCTTTTGCAGCCAACTTCAATCTGGGAGCTTTGGTCCGAACGATCTATACAGGTTTGGGTGCAGCTGTCCACTCCAGTTTGCAGAAGTATTCTTCTATCGGGTTCTCCTCCAGGTGTATGGTGAGTTATTAGAAGTTCATCCTTGCATTTGCAACAACTACATTTTCTTGAAGACCTAGTTTCCATGAATTTTGGATCGTCATCTTGAATTTGAAATTTTTCATAAGTTTGGAGCATTTTTGGTTTCATTTTGGTCTTAGCAGCATTTTTCATTAGATTGTTACGTCTGCATCGGCAACCTCGTTTTTTGCGTCGTCTGATTTTCTTATAAAGCTTCATATAGTTGAAAAGATTGCTATCATGAGTGATTCGCTTCAAGGGTGAATTGTATTTCGTTGTAGTTTCAGATGAAAGTTGCACCATTACACTTTCGTTTCTGGTTTGGTTACAACTACTACTATCAGTGGTGGCACATATTTGATTGATTGTCGTTGTGGCAGTTTGTGTTAGGATATTTTCTGGTTGTTGTTCCTGTTTTAAAATTTCATTCATTTTTTGTTGACACTTATTACTTCCAGAATTATCAGGTTTGTTCACTTTCATGGTGTTCAAGACATTTCGCATTTCAGAAATGGTTGTTTTGAATTCTTGAAAAAGATCAACATGCCCCCAGATTGACAACCTCATACTCTGTTGTATTATCTGATAATTCCTTTGAAGAAATATAAATTTTGTTGGCTCGACAGCATGATCTCCAGAGGATTTTATATCATACTTGAGGAGATCAAAGCCTTGTTCATTTGTTATAGTTTTGAGATCCATCTTCACTTGAAGCTTTTGCTCATCAACTAACAATTTGAAGCTTTCTGTACGATCATTATCATCATCTTGGTGCACTGATATTAACGATTTCATCTGACGGTTTCCCTCATCCAGAACTTCCTTAGTTCTTCGACTCACTTCATTAACAGGCAGTGAGAAGATTTTGCTCTTATTTTTCGGGGAAATTTCAATTTTAACGGTATTATTCACCGAATGAAGCACTTCAGTAATGGTTTCACATAACATTTTCACACTCGGATCACACTGATGTGGCAATGTGTTTCTTGACGGTTTTGTGCGGTCGATAATTTCCTCTTTTTTCATTTCGACCCATTGACTTAACATGGCTTTGTTGTAAAATTTATTTTCACTATGTTCGCTCACTTCTTCACCTAAATCTCCCTTCTCTGAAATGTCTTCCTCTTGTTCTAATTCTTCTTCTAGCTTCAACAGTCTGAATGCTTTTTCTAGTTCCAATTTCTTCATTTCTGTTTCCAATTCGATCCTTTTTCTCGCTATATTGATACTTGAAACTTTCACAGTTCTCAAACTTCCTTTCGACTTGCTTTTCTCGACACAACTGACTCCGGTTTATCATTCACCTCATTTTTCTCTGTTTCGACCTTAGAAGGAGAAGGTTCATTTCCCACTATCGTGTGTTTGTCCTCTTTTTATTTTCCAAACTCGTCGGGCCACACAAAGTCTTGGGATAAAGTCCTTCTAATTCCTGCTCCGCTCCTCTTAGGTCTTTCGCTGTTATTCATTGTCGGGCTCACCAAAATGTTCAGTTTTAGTCTAATTACTGAACAGTAAAAAAGACGAAATTTCTTAGTCAATTTCTTTATTGTCACTTACTGTCAACTCTCTTATTTTTTTCAATACAAACTTGATAAATATTAATTTCAAAGGTTACTAAGAATTCTGAAATCCAACAGTGGGCCTATTTGTACCTTCTTCTCAAACCAATGTTGCGTTATGGTTTATTTCACAAGAATACATCAATATGCTGTTATCAATTTTTGCATCTTATTTGTCATTCACATATTTAATTGTAAACACTCTAAATAAAACAGTTTGAACATTCCATAATATTATATTACTATTTTCTTTACAGATTTTGCTTCTGTGTGGAACAATGCATGTAAGTGAATAATGAAGTGGGACGAAGTGAAAGATGAAGAAAAAGGTATGTGAATGTTCTACTAATTTTTCTTCATGGGTTGGAACAAATTACAAATAAAAATATATTTGGCTGACATGTCAATGTTGGTCCATGCGGAAATTGTCCCTAAGCCATAGCAACTAACTTCTCTGATAGAAGGAAGTTTATTCTGTCATCTCTTATTGATCAAACAGAATATTAAAATGTTCAGATATATGAAGAGAATGTTTATCGATTGCTACTTCTAGATCTTCAACAATGAACATAAGTAACTGAGAATGTTATAAAACGAGACTCCTATAATTAATATTGATACATTAATTTTACTCTATTCTAGGGGTGATAGATCGGCCAGACATTTTATATTTTGTTATCAAATTACCCAAAACCTCAGTTGAAAGTTTTATGATCTGCAATCAGCGACTGTAGTTCTAAGTCTAAGGCAAATGATTGTTCGTTGGATACAGTAGAACAATTTGGTGGGTATAAAAATTAATTCACATAAAAAAAGAATTTCCAACAAGTGTTTATTGAACCTTTTTTATGCGCCACTAACTGTTTCTATGAACCTTATTGATGGTGATCTGTATATCACCTACTTTAATCTAAAAAGAACATACAAATTCTACTAGTGGATGTCGTTGAAATAGAGAGAGAGAAAAAAACTTCTCATTCTTACAAATGGCTAACGATCGAAGTCTCCTAGCCATACATACATTTTTATATTTATTATGTGAAGTGTGTAAAATATTATGTGAGGCGAAAAAAATATTACTCTACAAAAAGTAGATGTTCAATTTGAAGGAGTGCTGGTAATTGGCCTTTTCGAAGCCTGTTACTGATGAAAATGAGAAAGGTGTTGTTATTATCAATGAAGCGTCTTTGTAGTTTTTGAATGAGTTGTCTTATCAATCTTTTTTGGGTTATTGATTTCGTTTATGTAGGTATATTTGTGAACGGGAAATTCTTGATAATGCCTCATTAGTTGAAAGATTTTTTGGGCTGTTTCCATTATATTGGATTGTTTCATCCAACGTTTCGGCAAGCATTCGCCAGCCGTCCTCAGGATAATCGCGAAATTGAACTTAAAATTAATGCGAGCTTCTGACATTAGCTGTTTAGGTTCATTAACTTGTTTATGTATATTTCTATCATGTGATAGCCTTATGAATTCTGCTTTTCTTTGTTTTGTAGGGTTTGATCTTAAGATTAGGGATACTGTCTATATGTTTGGTTGGTCTTTTAGGGTATTTCATGGACAATGCCAAGTGTTTTGTAGACAGTACATTTAGGTGCACGGAAAAAAAAGAAAGGTTGAATTGAACAAATTTTGTTTCAGTCAACCAAATAAAAGTGTCATATATGCACGACAAAATATCTTGTTGCATTAAGTAAAACAAATTCTTGTTTCAAAGTAAATAACGATTTTGAACGAAGAGGATGTTCTTTGGATGAATCAAACATTCAATTGGAGCAACTAAATATTTTGTTGAATTGAATAATGTGAAGTATTTCATCGAACAAACTCCTCGTATTAAATAGAGTGAATTCACTAGTTGATTCGAGTATTGGAATGAATCGTGTTGAATGGAGATTTCGTTGGACCGAGTAAATAAAATGATTGGTTGAAGCATCGACCCATTTGATTTCACTAAATTAATAATTCATTCAAAAAATTCGTATTTTCAAATAAGCAGAAGTTTTAATATCTTGAAACATTTCCTTTGTTGAAATGAAAATAAAAATTGATTGATTGAACAAACTGGGAAATTGTTTCTACAAAAATTATTGTTTGTTTCCATGATACTATTCATTCAAACGAAGCATTTGTTTTGTTGTAGTAAATATGGATACTATCAAATCAAATATTCACGACATTGTTTTGATGAAGATATTGGTTCGAATTAGCGTTTATCTTATTTAATGGATCATAAAGTATATTCATTTTAACATTTTCAACCATTCGGGTGATTGAATTAAACAAAATATTTTATGTGTAGGTACCACCAAACAAAAACAGCTCATGAAAAATTCAAAATTTTTGAGCAATTTTCAAACTCAAGATGAAATCTTCTATTTATTGTCAATACGCTTGAAATAAATCCATATGGTTATTCATATCAATTTATTTGAAGCATTCACAATGCATAGAAGATTCTATCTCCAGTTTGGTAGTTGATCAAAAATTTTGAATCTTCCATGAGCTGGTTTTATTTGTACACATTAAATAGTATACTCTATTTAATTCAATCACTCGATTGGTTGAAAATGTTGAAATGGATATACTTTATGGTCCACTAAATAACATAAAGGCTAATTTGAACCAATATCTATATAAAAAAATACGTAAATATTTGATTCATGATTTATATTGATATTCTGATTTATCTTCGGTGCAATGATCACTCAAATTTAGAATGTTTATTTGCTCTCCTGAATTTGCTTTGAAATCATTTTCTTCAATGGAGTAATCAGTCAGTTTAAGTGTTTTAACTTAATAGTTTCAGGTACAGTTGAGTTTGGAACTAATCAGGAATGAATCAAAACAATGTTACAGAAGAGTATTCTTTTATTGGTCGAGTAGACATACATAAATGAAAATATTAAGGTCTCGATTAAGGTCTATCTATATGTACATACATTTTACATGAATTAATGGTAATGTTGTACTTTTGACAAAGAGCCAGGACTTTTTCAGAATGATTTTGAAATGTTAGAATATATTTCACCATTAGGTAGGGAATGAGAATGTGCCGGAAAGTTATTTTTGAACTCTGCAAAATTCACAAGTTTCAAGGGATCGTTGGACTTCCTAATTCTATAACTCCTTAAATGTAAGTTGAAATATTCAGTGAACAGGGTGGAAACAATGAAAAATATATCGTTTGCAAGAACTATTATATGTTCAATTTGATAGAATTGAGGAATATCATCAATTATATCATTAATTAAAATAGATCGATTATTGTATCGTACACCATTGAAATCATACCAAGTAATGCAGAAATAACTAAAATCATTTATAATAGCTTTGAACTGATGGCAGTCACTTTCAGAAAGCTCATATACAGGACCTAGAAGTGATTCATCTTTTAGAGCTTCCCGAGACAGTGCACGTTGACAAAATTTCAGCTGTGATCTAAGTGAAAGTGATAGTGGGAGATTTTTTCTACTCGTAACGCTATGGGCAATAGTTTTAAGTTCCTTATGTTTAGCTTCAAATCTAATTGATTGTATATTACATAGTGGGCCGACTTCTTTAATAACTCTATGATAGTGAAGTAAAAAGTGAAATTTTGGTTTCAAACTGTCTTTAAAAAGTGAAACATAAAGCTGATTATGTTCTTCAATTAGAGTTTTCAACAACTCAATGGTAGCAACTGATATTTCAGAAGAGACAACTATTTCTGTTATTTCTAGCATTATCAAATAATACTTCCAAACAGCATTACCTTCTGGAACTAAATCTCCTATGATGAATCTTAAATTCAAAATAAGGAACATCATTTCAGCAGAAGACAAAATAATAGATCCATTTTTAATGTGTTCAGTCTTAATGGAAGGTGGTATGTTCTTGTCGGTTGGATCATAATTAAAATATTTAAGTCTATCATTGAAACATTTTAGATTGAATAAATTTTGAGATATCAGGTTATCGATGATTTTAGCTAAGCCGTATCGATGGACTCCCTCAGTCAAATCATGCATGATATCACAGGTTAAATTGGTGAATATATGAAAGTTTGGTAAATCATTAAATATACATTTTTCTTTGATACCATAAGATTTATCTATCACCATTTCATCATATTCATTTATTGTTCTTAAAAGAGATTCATCTTCTTTGTATGCTTTCTGCATATCAAGTTTGTGGCTTTTACAGAATCTACAATAATAATTAGCAGTGAAAGATTCTACAAGTCCGTATAAGGAATGCAATCCTAAATTATCACCAATCAAAAGAACCATCGAGAAATAAACCCGTTCAACATCACCATTGCATGATATTTCAATACCATTATCCTCCAAATATCTTAATTCATTTATAAGAATCCTGAATACATTTTCATTACCAAATGTTACACGATCTTCGCTGTGAAATAACATAGCCAGAAAGATATTTTCCAGTTTAGTTGCATATTGCTGAGGTAAACATGCTATAGAAAAATAAACTGCGCCTTGTTTATATATACTAGCATGGCTTCCTAGCGGATTACAAGTTTCAAAATCATCGAAATAAAGTATCAGCGGCAACATATTTTTGTCTGGATTCTTATTCAGAAGAGTTTGCCATAAATTGCCTTGCATTATATTGGACATTAAATCTTTATCTCTTTCGTCGCTGAGGATTTTGTTCCTATAGTCACAGATTACTTTATAAACTAAAGGTAGTTCGAGAAATATCTTCAACTGCGAACTCATGGGAACAATATAACCGACTTTGTTTTGGATATCTAAGGAAGTTGTGGAATTACTTCTCAGTGGTTCTGACATAGATCCTATTACAATTGGTAACGGTCTCACGAAACAATGAGAATTTTCGAAATATTTGAATCTCTTATGTTCTGTATCAAAATTATGAAAAGGATTTTCTAACACCGTAAATACTTTATTACAGTCTGACTGGCTCATAAACAAAAAGGATTTTTTTATAATAGTAATTATTCCTGATGAGAAGAAATCTGACACTGCAGAAATTATTTCTTGAACAAGGGACCGATTGAGCGTCAGTCTGGAATAAAGTATGGAAATAAATTTTTCTACCGCTGAACGTAATATATCAAAAAAAGAATTGATATCAAAGCTTGGATTTTGTATTTTCGGCTCATTATTATCCACAACTGGTGTAGATGTTTCCAACTTGCTAGGAACACTTTCAGAAACGCCAGAACATGTTGAAGGTAATGAAGGATTGGGCTCAATTATGTCATCTACATGATTCAGAAGAATATGCCTCTTGAATGCATTTTTTCTATTGAATACACGGTGACAATTAGGTTGGAAACACATGTAATTGTCAGAAATATTATGTTGGTAAGTCAAATGCGATATAAAAATATTCAAATTTGTAAAAGAACTATTGCACATATAACATTTCATTGTAATAAATTTCTAGATACGGTTAAGGCTCTGAATAATATCTAATATATAAGGAATAACCTTATCATGAGGAGTTGTTATGTGATAAATGCATTTTTGTATTACTAACCACAGATATTCCGATTGCACGGGGTAACACGCATTTGCTACATGAAATGCTTTATAAGCTAAATCTAAACCTTTTAAGAGGGAATCAGTCTTGAATCGGATTTCATCAACCACCACATATACTGATCTTATGTCTTGGAGGGAAGGGCCTTCTATCAATATATAAGGTTGCACCGTTTGTTTCAGCTCAAACATACGATCTCTATAGGTACTTATCGACGTATTTATATCACCAGGGATCTGTAAATTAATATAAGATAGAAAATTTCAACTATGTCAAAATTTTGTTTTCACCTTGACATGCATCAATATGCTTTCGACTACCTCTGCTGATGAAAATTTCCAATGCTTCTTATTCTTTAAAAGTAATCTGCTCCTTGGTGGAATCAGTCTAGGTAGTAACGTTAAATGAAGAGCGACTTGTGTATCTAGAAACAAAAACATTTTTTTCAAAATAATATTATAGCATAACGGGAGAACAACACAAATGACAATAATAAGAGGAAGAGTTAAATTGTTTTTGTCTATGAAAATGTGAAGGTCTGGGCAAGTTTGCTAAACTATCCGTATCCCCCACCCCAAAAAGGTTGCTATTTTCTTAATTATTACAATAGAGAATATTCTAGTTGCATCTCATTTCGGGGCTTGTAGTGACGGGTATCTACGAAAGCATTTTCATTATGTTCCCACCGTATTTTCTCAAAATACAAGGTTTTAAAGTATGCTCGTATTAATAGAAAATTTCATTTTGTTAGAAGATAGTCCAGCACAAAATTGACACACGGAGAAATATTACCATCAAACAGGTCACCCCCCTTGGGACTAAAAAAAAAACGGAGGATAGTAAGAAATGTTTCCACGAAAATCGAAAGTAGTAAATGTTTTTAGATCTACGAGAAACACGTATCCTGCGTTTTTCATCTAGGTAAGTGTAGTTACATACTACTGGTGGAAACACAAATCAATTTTTTACATGTATCTACAATATTGAACATCCTTATGTCACCTGAAGCAAGTGGGATCAATAGTTTGCTCACTACATTAATTGATCTGATAACAAAAATGAACAGTTAACTAAGAACAGAAGAAAAGAAATACTAAATGTTGTCCTCACCATCCGAATTATTTTCCAGTTGAAGTGTTTCCAATAATTGAAGAGCTTCTTTATCTTTGATGCAGTTTCTTTTCAATTCTATCAAGTTTTCCATGAAATGAAACCAGTCAACTTGAAGGTTCACTACCGCAGCATCAGGAAACATCAAGTCATAATCGATGTTTATCTAAAATATAAGTGGTATCATTAATTTTCAGCAAGCCAACAATTGAAAGAAATCAATTACATAGGGGTATATGTATATGTAGTGCATAACATGACCAAGCTCCAAACGAAATTTTCTCAATGTTTACAGACGTTTTGGGAATTCATGATGAGATTTTCCTCTGGTTTCAATTGGATCAGTAATAATATCATATTCATTCACGACCTTATTTTAATGTTGCTTGCTTAAATTATACACACAAATTTTCAATTTATTTTTCATAACATACCAACATTATTGCTCGTGGATCTCTCAAAATCGGCCATTGTGAAAATAATTTATCTACAGTGGTTGCACCTGATAATCTCCTAATATTGAATGTGTATTTCCATTTTTCAATCACCTCCGACCAGGGCTCAACTCTTGAGTCCAACCAAGCTTTCGATTCTTTACTTTCATCCGAAATTGTGGTTACAGTAGCTGAACTAGTGTTTGCATCCTTCCGTTTTTCATATTCAATTGATCTGTTTAGTCTCAAAAGATTCCTTACCTTATCAACTAAACGGCCTTTAGCAATCTGTGACTTATTGTGCAGCGAGTTCCTCTTTGATACTGATGGAACATAATATGTACCGGCCGTTTCAGTAGGGAACAGTGTTATAATTTTTGCAGTCAATAGATTGTAATCGCAGTGCGTGACTCTATGTTTGACAATAAAATCGAAAATTTTCTTACACACTATGTCCACCAGAAGTGTTCTCTTAGAGTTATCCAGAGAACCATACCTCTTGTAGTGGTTTATAACCAAGGACCCTAAAGGAGTGGATTCCAATAGCGTACTCAAATCAAAAGCTGGCATTACAATAGGTGTGAATACATTTTCGTTTCCGTAAAATGAAACCTCCCTATGTTCCTCCACAATAGCCATGCTACAAGTACTAGAAGCGGTTGAGGAGCCTGCCGATGTAGGTGATGATGGAAAATTTTCAACATTCAGTACAAATTCTTTTCCTCCCGCCTCCAAATCTCGCACGAACGGTAAATCCTAAAAGTGAAAGGTACATAAAGAAATTATAGAAAAGTACCTGGGTCGGATTGGAAGCTCTTGACCGCTCGTTCCTATTCATATCTGAATTACAAGCCCTGTTTTCAAAACAAAAAGAAATGTTAAAAGCACTGACGTGAGGGTCAGGCTGCTTTGGCGCTCTTGTTTAGTGTACAATTAATTTTCATATCTCTTTGTAATTTGAATCATCTGAGATAATTACATCTACTGTCAAATCTGAAAATGTCAGGTCTCGATGTCATGCCTATCTAGTTTCATCGTAACTGAGGTTGAACAAATATTTGAAATTTTGAAAAATCATATCTCCGAAAGTATTGGTCCTACACATTTGAAAGAAGCATTAATGGAGTTTTTATTCAAAAATGCATCATAAAAAAATAAAATTTGGATTTCGTACGGTAAATGAAAAAAATAATTTTTTTAACTCCGAAACTACTGAACCGATTTTGCCCGATAACGAACTTAGCCGAGATTTTTAGCCTCCAAACCTACCCTGAAAATTTCAACTCTCTAGCTCACTCCGTTTGGGCGTAATCGTGGTCACGGACGGACGGACGGACGGCCAACTCATATTCCGACCTCAGATTCTTCATCAGTGAGTTCAACCAAGTCGTTTGAGACCATTTTCCGCCAAAAATTCGAAAAGTACAGACATTTGGGCAAATTGATAAGCACTCTGTTCAGGAGAACAAGAGCGCCAAAAACTATCTATAGTCCATTCACGAAAGGTTGAGCCGTCGGTTGGCCATGGAAATTTGGCATATTCCACTGTGTATAAAAATTTTAGGTTATGTTCTCTATTTTCTTGTCAGATTAATACGCAATGTTGTCAATATTGCATAGAGTTCTCTGATAACTCACAAGCTCGTCGGACGAGGCCGAGTACATTCGGCAACGTTGACATTTTACGTTATGACAGCAAATACTGAGAAACGCCTACTATGTGCTCAACCTTTCGTGAACGGACTATATTTGCCTTAATTTCAATTTGATCGAAACGGTATTCTTTGAGATATTGCGAAAATTTTTTGGCTATAACTACAAAAGCATTGGACAAATTTTACCCATCAAAGAGCTTAATCGAGTTATTCAGACCTCGAAGCATCACTACCAATTTCAACTCTGTAAACTCTTTAGTTTGAAAGTCATTGTGTTATCGGGAAGAATTTGAATCAAATGTGACCACTAATTTTTGATGAGTAAGAGTAAGGTTAACACAATTGATAAGGATCGGTCTCTAATCAAGATCCGAAAACTCCGGATTTCGACGAAATATGAGGAAGAACGACCGTCCAAAAACTTTTTTGAATACATTTGAAATAATAAATGCATCGATAAATAATTTGTTGATGTTAATCATTTTAAGTGAAGTGGTTGAAAAAGAATTGAAATGATTTGCAAAATTACAATATTCTGAAGACACAAAATGTGTGTTAATGATCTGGATTTCAAAATAAGCACATACCACTAAGAATGATTCTTCCTTGCTCCCCATCATTGCTTCAATGAAAATTTTTCTTTTTCCAAGAGAAGGAATTAATTCCTTCACTTCATTTTCTGTTAGTCTCTTTGCAAGATCGAGGGTTATGTCGTTTTCTGATTCAAAAACATATGTATTATTATAATAGTTATTATACTGATTCTCCTGGGTCTTCCCCAAGAAGTACTCTTTGTAACTATGACCTTACGCTACCTTAGGCACAGCACAGTTAATTTTTCAAGCAACAGTGCATGAATGGTGGCGATTAAAATAGTGGATGATGAATTTAAAGCATACCTTCAAAAATCTGTACGAATTCTTCTAATCCAATGTCCTTCAGAAACTCCTCCATCATGAATATAGGTATATCTAATAATAGAAAATGAAAGCTGTAGGAAATTTGCAATGGAATAATGCCCCTTCAACTTTTCTGAGAACAGCAATTGCAATCTTGGAGAAATGTTTAATAATTCAATATCCGCAATCGTTTTGAGTCAATGCATGTGAACCTGAACTATTCATAAAATCAAGATTAATTTGTTCTTCGTAATATCCGGTTAATCTCAGTTATTAACTCAATGGTTATACCTAATATCACAAGAGCATAGACAATATTTGATTTTTTACTGATTCACGTGAAGTATTTCGCGAAACATCACTTATAATTAATATTCTTGTGTGTCTATACCTTTTCAGGTTCAATTTAGGAAAAAGTAAGGCGAATTTCAGAAAAAAAATTAAAACAAATTCGGCAAAAGAGAATTCAATTTCGGAAAAAGTGAAACCAATTTGGGTAAAAGTGAATTCAATTTCGGAAAAAATAAAACCAATATCGGTAAAAGTGAATTCAATTTCGGAAAAAGTCAATTCAATTTCGTTCAAGTCAATAGGTAATGTAAACGGCAAACCCAGACCAAAATGGCCAAACCCCACCGAGTATACCTACGTATTTGCAATAATTGGTCTATAAATATTTTCTGAGGATGTAGGTAAGTCATAATAAGGAAGATATTTATTGCTTTGATTGAAGTATTGGTTGTTACTTCAATCAACGTTTATTGCGAACATATAACGAAAATGTGTCCATTGGACAAAAATTTAAAAAAGTTCAAAATATTTTGTCCGGATTTATTTATTTATTTAAACAACTCATTTACTCATATAGATTCTACAAGAGTAGATACCTATTCCAGTTTCCGATTCTTGAGTCGACTATTACTATTAACAACTAATATCAATCCGATTTAATTTTAACTATTACGAATTTATATTTGGATTTAATCTTTCCGACTTTGGTTTTACTTTTTTCGAAATAGATTGAATCTTTTCCGGAATTGGATTTATTTGTTCCGAAATGAAAAGCAGAAAATGGATTGATAATTTGCCAAGTTATGTAGTGAATACTGCCCCAAAAATTTCATCAGCTTGAAACGCAATGAGATGGAGATCGATTTTTTGAAGTGCTCGTGATTCTTTCAACGTAATCTAGAAAGAATTGTTCAATTGTGAATCTCGGGAGCAAATCCGCTAAATCCCATACTACTAATACTAGATATTTCATAATCTGCAAATGAATACCTATTTTGGATTGGATTTAGTAGAACCAAGTAGGTACGTACTATATTTATCATGAGATTTATTATTTATATTTCAAAGACTTTAGAGTTGTTGGTCCATAAACATCTTGAAAATTATTATTAATATGAATATATTATGTATTTACCTGAATCTCCAGAACACTTGACACCACTTTACACAGAGATAACACTTGCGCACATTCACAGGAGAATAGCAGCCGTATGCAAGATATTCCTTAGGATAAAACCTAAAGACTGGTATTTCTAAGAGCGCGTGTCCCGTCTCTCTAGAAATTGCGTATTAGCAAGAGCGCGGGAACATCTCTGATTGGTCTACACAAGTCACATCTGTTCGCTGGCGTAATTTATTACTTCTACTTGTTTGACTCAACAAATATTATTCTTGAGTTGAGCATATTGGTTTGTTGAATATATTGGAATTGGGTTAACATTTCCGCTTGCTTGAAATGAGTGTATAAATATTTCATTTGACTAAGGTGTATTCTTGATCCAATCGAACTCAGTAATTCAAATTAACCAAATATTTTGATTGATTCAAGAGTAGTACTAATTGAAGGAAGTATCAAACATAATGATTTGAGTATCTCTTGTTCTAGTCAAGAAATTATGAGCATTACATGAAGCATTCGGTTTTGTCTGGATGAACTTTCCATTTCGTCATATGAAAATAAGTCTTATTTGATAAGAGTAATATTCAATCGATTTAAGTGAATAAAAGTAACAAAATAAATTTTGTTGCATGAACAAATCCTTTTTTTCCGTGTGGTAAACTTGTAGGGGAAATGACATATGGACCCATTTTTGTGAAATAACTTTTTATTAGTCATAGATAGAACAGTCATATTTTACAACAATCATCTTTGGTCATTTATTCATTGAAAATAATGAACATTTATACGTTAATACGTTAATACGTCCATATGCATATGGACAAAATGACATATTGCTTAAGGACAAAATGACATAGATTTAAAACTATATAATTATTGACAAAGTTCACAAATGAAATTCTTGGTTCTTTTAGGAACGTCAGCGCAAGAAGAGTGAGCCCAATGCGAACAATTTAAGCACCGCAACCAATGTTCTCCGGGTTTAGATCGTGAAAAAAGGTCATTGCAGTATATGCACGGGCAATCCTCTTCATCATCTTGAGGAATATCAGGAAAATTTTCTTCGTCGCTGTCTTCAAATATCTTTTTAGTGACGTTTCGTTTCCTCTTTGGTAAAGGAGCTTTGGGCTCATTTTTCGACTTAATTTCTGTTATATTGGGAGTAGAAGTTAAAACTAATGAAGTCTGTTTTGCTTTTGGTTTACGTTTGCCGTGTCCACTGACAAAACGTCCTTTGGAACCGGAGAAATCTCTTCAATAGGTACATCAAGAATATATGACGATGGATGTGTTGTAGTAGCAGGCGATGGTTGATTTGGAGATGGATGTTTTTCATTTAAAACTGGAGTCAAAATATCTTGCCCGGTGTTTGCTGCTAGAACCTGAGACGAACTGTCGGCTTGCTGACTGGTAGGTTCTTCTATTGCAGCAGCATTGTATTCGTTAGGTGTCATGGGACGGGATTTCTGTAACTGAAATTGAGGTTGTTCAGTTGCAACAACTTGAAGGGCATTTGTTACAGCCGGTAAAACTGGAGCGTCTATGTTCTGCGCTGGTAATAACTCCCACTTGCTTTCTTCCAGTAGTAGCAATCTTTTGGGGTGTTTGTACAGTAGACAAGCCGGATTCATCGACATTATATACTTTATGTGGGCTAAAGTTAATAGATTCCAGCAGCTTTTCATAAACCTGAAAGAACTTTTGAACTTGGGGCCGATTAAACGCCTGAGCACGAGCTGCCGAAGTAGCTTCAGGTTTGCGCAGAGAGATATCTTTATTTCGTCTCAGGAATCCCTCCATCCATTCTTGCCCAGCTTTCTGTTTTTGTGGGTTGAACTTATGAGCGAAACCGTTTTTTTCAGCCAACTGAAAGGCCAGTTCTTGCACCGATTCACGTGTCAAACCAAACAAACGAGATTCAAGGAATTTTAAATGCTGAACTAATTGTCTTTCCACATCAGGTGGAAAGGTAGGTTTCCAAGATCCAAGACCTTTCATATTGGGCAGTAAGGTTTTGTTACTGCCCAAAGCATGTCTGCGGAGCGTTGCTTGGGGGATACCAAACGTTTTTGATGCCAATAACCAGCCCAGCCCATTTCATTATTTCGAACTGCCTCGATAGCTTTCTGCATTGATTCTGCAGTCCAAGATTGACGATTAGTGGTGCGCTTATAATCACGTGGCATTTTAGTTTAATATATGTAAAGAAGTTAACACCTACATTAATTTTATCTAATTTACAACTATAACGGACAAAATGACATGCCTATGTCATTGTGTCCATTGCATATGTATGTCGTTTTGTCCATACAACGTTTTGAAGAAATTAAAATCAACAATAATTATAATGAAGTCTTTTTAAACGGAAAAAGTTATTCGAAGGGCTCAATAAACACTCCAGAGATAAAACAAATGTTACACATACAGGTACAAAGTCAAAAACTTACCATTTAAACAACAAAACTGATAACAAAAAAAGAACTCGTAACGCACAAACACCTATCATCGGCCATTACACCCGGACGAATGAGAGTAGCGCGTTCAAGTTTTGACAGGTTGGTAGAATTTATTAAGGCCACGTGACACGCCGGTCGGGCGCGCGCTAGAGCCCGCCAAATTCGAATTATGCCACCTGTGTCATTTTGTACATATATGTCATTTTGTACGTATTTCCCCTAGTGCAGTCAGAGTCCTACTGTTGTTTGACACATTTGGCGCATACAATTGGTGAATTGCACTTAGCAGTTGTTTGTGTGAATTCATTATATTTTGTGCAATTTATGGGTTACAAGCAGTTCTGACAGTCGGACAAGACTGGAGGACCAACATTAACCAATAATGAACTGATTATTGCAATCTGAGTGCGATTTATTGAGAATTTTGGTGGTTTGTCGGTACATTGAATATTTAGTTATAAAAAACTAGAGTAATGATTTCAATTTCACCTTAATTTTTTCAAACGCAGATCGAATATTCAAATATCAGCTAATTATGCCATTGTTTTGTATTATAGTGGGCTGTGACAGCAAGGAAGTGACTAAAAATTCTACAAATTTTTGTTTCTTCTGATGAACTAAATATGGAATTTCAATTACAACAATGAAGAATATCACTGATACGAATTTATGCAGTAGTTTTGATATTTTCATTTCAATACTTATAATTGTAAAGATGAACTCGACTTTTCATGTTGAAAGTGAGAAAATCTTAGACTGTAATTGGATCTGAAATGAAAATCATCCTTTTCAAGGCTCGTTACAAAGATTTTGAGCTATGAACAATAAAACAAGAAAATTTTAATGAGAAGAAATTTGGAATAAGAGATCAGATGAAGCAAGTAACGGGTTATCCATTTCGCGGTTTCAAAAGTATAGGGCTGGAATTCGACATCTGTCAAACGAAGTTTTTAAAAAAAAATATTTTGTTCAGTTGAAAGTCTGACATTTATGAAAATGGATCGCTTGACTATCGCAAAACGCATGAAAATTGTAAAAACCTAATACAAAAATGGCCATTCTGCCACAGCCACATATCGTGCTTTAAGAGCAGATTTTGGTTTACATAATCGTCCAACTACGCAAGCAATTGGTAAAATTGTGAAGAAATTTGAAGAGACTGGATCGGTTACAGATATTGTAAGTCCTGTGCATCATCGTTTTGCTCGTACCACTGAAAATGTCGCTACTGTAAGTGAAAGTGTTGCCGAAGACCCGAATCTGTCGATTCCTCGTCATTCTCAGGAATTAGGACTGTCTTGCGGCACATTATGGCATATTTTGCATTAAGATCTACAACTACACCCATATAAAATTCAGCTCACTTACCAACTGAAGTCAGCCGACCATTCACATCAGCATCGTGGATACGTCGAATGGGTGCTTGAACAACCGGCGGTGAACGGCGATATCAACTGGCCACCAAGATCATGCGATTTGACACTGCTTGACTTTTTATGTGGGACTACGCGAAAGACCGTGTTTATGCAGATAAACCTTTAACTCTTGAGTAGTTAAAAACCAATATTCGTCAAGTTATGGCTGAGATACTGCCCAATATGTGACAAAAAGTGGTTGAAAATTACCTCAAAAGAATCGATGCTTGCAACAATTCGGGTGGTTGTCATTTAAATGATGTAGTGTTTCACACATAATGTCAACGTTCAAACTTTATAATAAATAAGAATATCATGATAAAAAATATTTTTTATGTGTTTTATTTACGTTTACTTTTGAAACCGCAAAATGGATAACCCTTTACTTGCAAGTAGGTACCTACATTCATGTTTTATATTATATAAATTTGATTACATCAGTGAATAATATAACTGACACGAATATATGCAGTAATTTTGGTATTTTCATTTCAATACTTTTTAATTGTGAGGTTGTAATTGACTTTTTTATTATGAACGTGAGAAAACGATTGTTATTGGATTTGAGAAAAAAATCTTTTCATTTGCCTTGTGACTGACAACTGAAAAATTAAATATATAGTCCGTTCACGAAAGGTTGAGCGCAAAGTAGGCGTTTGTTTATTTATCTGAAGTTGGTAGTATTTGCTGTCATAACGTAAAATAAAGTCAACGTTGCCGAATGTACCCAGCCACATCCGACGAGCTTGCGAGTTATCAGAGAACTCTATGTTATATTGACAACATTGCGTGTCAATCTGACAAGAAAATAAAAAATATAACCTAAAATTTTAATATACACAGTAGAATATGTCAAATTGTCATGGCCAACCGACGGCTCAACCTTTCGTGAACGGACTGTATAGTCCATTCACGAAAGGTTGAGCCGTCGGTTGGCCATGGAAATTTGGCATATTCCACTGTGTATATTAAAATTTAGGTTATGTTCTTGTCAGATTGATACGCAATGTTGTCAATATTGCATAGAGTTGTCTGATAACTCGCAAGCTCGTCGAACGAGGCCGGGTACATTCGGCAACGTTGACTTTATTTTACGTTATGACAGCAAATACTGCCAACTTCAGATGTATAAAGAAACGCCTACTATGTGCTCAACCTTTCGTGAACGGACTATAGGTATGAATTCTTTCCACTTATCATCTACAGCTAAGGCAGTAGGCATTTAACGAAGTGTATAAACAAAATTATTCAATTATGTAGTTAAAATGAAAATAGTGGAAATGTTTAATATTTAATGTATGTAAAGTTAGTAACAACATCGCCAATTATTCGGAAATATTCTTTTTTCAAGTCTCTTTAAGAATACTTTGAGTTATATATAAATATAAAACGTGAAAGTAGGTACCTACTTGCAAGTACTTGCTTTATCCGATGTCTTCATTCCTTATTTCTGCTCATTACATTTTCATGTTGTTTATGTTCATGTTTTATGTTTTAGGACTGAAAGTCTTCAGAACGAGCTTTAAAAAGGGCGATTTTCTTTTCGAATCAATAGCAGTCTAATATTTTCTCACTTTCACGTGAGTCGTGAGTCGAGTTCTTCTGAACAATTATACAGTATTGAAATGAAAATACCAAAACTACTGCATAAATTCGTATCAGTGATATTCTTCATTGTTGTAATTTGAATTCAATATTTTAATTCACCTGAAAAAACTAAAATTTGTAGAAATTTTAGATTAGCCGGACCAGATCAATCGCTGTTCAATGACGGGCAACCCAAAAAAAAGGATTCGTTAGTATTGATGACTTAGGTATTTTGGAAGGTGAAGACCTTTTTTAGGTCGACCAAAGATCACAAGATTTTTTCGACGATCTGAACATGAATTGTATATAATTCTTGATTGAAGTTAGTAGTGCTTCTGTGAAACTTTGTGTACGGTTGTCAAGAGGATTGCACATTAAAATAACAGAAATTGAGCATTAGAATGGGTCATTACTGATCAATCTTTTCTTTTGAGATCGACGGAAAAAGAATTTTTCTCCGATTTTAACAGTTAAATTCAAGGTTTTCAGTTTTGACGGGCGCTTACCAATGACGGACTCCTCGTACGATTGACTTACGCAATGACGGACGTCTGGTTACCCTATTTTAGTTCCTTTCTTGTTGTCGCAGCCCACTATAACACAAAAAGATGGCATAGTTAACTGATATTTTTAATATTTGATCTGCTTCTGAAGAGAATTAAAGTGAAGTTTTATTCATTTGTACAATCAATATAAATAAAGGTTCAAAGTATCGAAAAACAACCAAATTTCTCAATAAATCGCACTCAGATTGCAAAAATCAGTTCATTATAGGTTAATGTTGGTCCTCCAGTCTCGCCTCCACCATAGCTAACTGTCAGAACTGCTCGTACCCTATTGGATCTGGAGGATGACTGGGTTTGACTTCGTATTGTCTGCATTCATAAAAAATTCTCTCTTGTTTATAAGATTTAAATTAACCAGTTATCATGCTAATGTTGCAATTCGTCTACAATATCGATGGTTATATTATTCTCAGTGAAAAACCTGATCACCTGATTCCATATTTTTTTTATTTGAAAAATTGTTGCTGAGATTGAGGTTTCCAAGAAACTGGTGATGTCTTTTGTTTTGTTTCATATATTTCAATGCTTTCATGAGGTTATGGTTGGTGTTGTTCCATTTAATAATGAAGCCTTGTTTTGTTTGGAAAATTGTATAGCAACATTTTGGAAATATTTTCCTCCATTGATCAACAATTTGTACTCTTGTTTTAGTTGGTGCAGTTATGTGAAATAAATTTTTGTAACACAACAGTCTTCTTCAAAAACTTCCTGTATTGAGAACTCGGGGTCTGTAAACCATTGACCCCATGACTCTAACATAACCTACAAGTTTTGTGTAATCCGTACTTACCTTGATACAATAATAGTCATCCATTGAATGCAAGGAGTAAACTTTTATATTTCCTGTGACTGATTTGCCGATTTTTTTTCGAAATGTTCCACCAATTTCAAAGATGTAAAAAAACTCCAGGGTATAAAGGACTAAAAAAGATATTTTATGTCAAAAAATGGCGATGGACACTTTTGGAGAACACCTAAATTCCAATGACTATAATTTTGTTTTTGTTTTCTAAAAATAGATTTTTGAGCTGAAATTCATGAATCAATTATACGTCTATTCCTTTAATAGCGAAGAATCAACAGAAAAATCACTATTCGAAAATTTGGCATCTCACAAGAGAAAAAAAATAAAAACGAAAAAAGTGTTTTTTACAGAAACCTCAAAAATGGCTAAAGATAAAAAGCTGGAAAGTTGACTGAATTATTTTCATTCAATGACTGATCAATCCCCTCAATATGAATCGAAAAGGCAGCGGGGGCAGATTTACCATTAAAACCCGGCTATTATACCCTTTCACCATCTTCAATTGAATTAACGACCTAGAGAGAGAGAGAGAGAGAGAGAGAAATTAAATTAATTGATCTTGCAAGCAAAAGGTTATCGGACACAGTAGCGACCTACAATTCAGAAAATATTCATTATTGAAAGTATGATTCTAAGTTCATCGTTATACAAGTAAATATAGTCTACACTCTACACAATAATGAATTATCACTTTGCAGGATAAGGACAGAGCAAAATTATCAATTCTCAAAATTCATTCAGCGACAAGATGTACAAATCCATCAAATACTCATCATCAATCGTACATAACACATCTATTTGATGGATTTACATCTCATACCTCTAATTTGTAGGTGCCTAATGGAGCAGATGAGACCTTGTGAAACGTCGCTGAATATATTCCGAGAGTTGGTAATTCTTTGACAATATCCGGCAAAATAACTGATTATTTTGGACACTAATATTAAGATTTGCTGTTCCAACATAAAAGTATTATCATTTGGGATCTTTTCATCATCAAGAACTCATCAAAGCCCCTATAAAACTTCTGGTGTCTCTATGGAAATCATTCTCTTTCAATTAGCTCAACTTATACAAGACTACAGGGATGGGATAAAGTTTGGCACCAAATTAATATCTTTAAAACGAAACGGGCGATATTTTTTAAATTTGGCAGCTGAGTGTATATCTTTGCACCTCCTGTATATCTTTGCAGATGTGGATAGATCTTGGGATTGCGAATGCTCACATACTGGGTTTAGAGTAAAAATCTCATTAATATTGTCCTTTTCGTTCAATAGATATGTGTTTGGTGCCATACTTTATCCCAACCCTGTATGTATCCAATCTCAGTCTGAGTCTTCGTCATTAACATATAATATGTAGTTCATTCATACTACAAAGTACATCAATAATATGTAGTTCATTCATACTACAAAGTACATCAAAAATTTTATTCTTAATGATCAGGACATAGAGCTCTTACCTTCTAGTTATGGAGAGTTGTAAAAACTTGTTAAAATTTCATACCTGAAATGAAACAAAAATTATCTGTTTTCTGGACAATATTCCTTTTGTTTGATGAAAAAAACTCAGTTTTATTTAAGAACGATATACAGTGAAATCTCCCATGGGCGGACACTCACGGGACCGCCTGATGGTGTCCGTTCAAGAGGAGTGTCCGCTCAAAAGAAATACATATGTACAAAAAAAAATATGGAAATAATAATTGGAGAATATTGAACATAAAAATCAATATATATATAAAGTTATAAAAAAGAAACATTTTTCAAATTAATCTCTAACTGAAAAATCAATGGGAGAAATCATTGGGATAAACAAAAATTTTGATAGAAAAGAGACACTTTAATTATGAAAAAATTCCTGAATTTTTGTTTGTCTCATTTTTTTCCTGAATATACAATCAAGAAATCTCAATTCTAATTTGTACACTTCAATTATATCATTTTTTTGTTTGAGAGTGAGTATTTTTCTTTTTCTTTCACTGAAAGAACGTCAAAATTTGAACTCACAGTAGTTGAATTCTCGGGAGTTTCGTGCCTCAGTTGGGATCGATAAATCCCCGTTTCAACCAGGGAAGTACCGAAGTGAAGACTGGTACTAATGTTGGCGCGCGGCACAGAAACCTCCTCTTCTTTTCCATTGCATCTCATTTGATGCAATGAACTTACAGCGATACTTTCCACAGATAATTGAAACAGAACCGACATTTTTTGTTCTGGTTTTGTCCGGTTAATAGAACATACCTTAGTGTCCGCGTCCGTTCAAGGGAATGTCCGTTCAACAGACAACTAACACAATGTAAATTAAATGGGAGTCAATTGGGACCACCTGAAACTGTCCGTTCAAGAGAGGTGTCCGTCTAAAGGGGGTGTCCGCGAGGGGGAATTTCACTGTATTAGCATAAAAAATTACTCACATGTGTAATGACTCATCAAAATGTTATTCGTCCACATCCATTAGTTCATTGATTGAGTCTGACTCACTGTCAGGTGATGAATCTGAATCAGACTCACCCAATGAAAAAATGATAGGTGGAATATTTTCTTTCGGAAGATTGCCCATTTGCTTGGCCCAGTCCGCTGTGATAAGTCTGTCACAATGCGAATAGAAATTTTGCCACATGTCCGTCGTACATTTTGAAAAAGCTAATGACCATAAATTGAACACCCTATCTTTAGAATAGAGATGCGCATTTATGTTCTGATTATAAAAGTTCTTACAATACTCATATGCCATTTCAAAAGGGTTATATTGACAATGATATGGGGGTAATCTAAGAACCTCATGCCAACAACATATCGTTTCTGTCGGTCCCTTCTGTAATGTAAAATTAAATTCCAAAGCTGTTTTTTGTTGAAGTTCAGATCAAATTTGATTTTGTTATTAATCAACCAATTCTGCATCTCACTTTTTTTGCTGTAACTTGTGGGTGGCTTATCCGATTGCACCGAATGATAGGGTGCATTGCCCATCACCACCACACATTTCCCAGTAATCTTTGTTACAGTTGGAATTAGTTAAGTTTGATGATGTTACACTTGGCATTATTTTGTCGGAGTAAAAGAGTTGATGAATGACAAATACTTTCATATTCTGAAATCATTTGGCAAAATAATTTTATATTCTTTTATGAAATGGAAAAACTAAATTCCTTTATTCTTACGATTTTTTGAATGGAAATTAAAAATATGTGATTCTCAACTGAATTTATTTATTTTATTTTTCATTTAGCACATCACAGTTCACATTAATAATAATAAGGTATATTGTTGTATTCCAAACACAATTGAATAAGAAAGCAGTATGCTGTCACCAGGGCAGCAATTCATTGGACAATTCATTTGCAGCATTGTTTCCAAGTTTTATGTTCTATGAATAATATTGATTAGTTGTATGTAATGTCAGTTGTACATGTTGAAATAAAAAGTCTTGTCAGACATCCGTGAACTGTTTCTTCATTTAGTCCTCGAACGAATCCTAGATCAACAGGTTATGGGCCCAGGATTCGCCAGTTAGTGAATATTCTACAAGTTTTTCCTTTCGTTTCCCAATGTCTCAGAACCAGTCGCTGCCGATTGAACGTCTTAAAGGACGGGAAAATTTTGACACATGGAAATTCGCAGTGCAGGCCTATCTTGAAGATTTGGAACTGTGGGACTGTATTACTGGAGAGAATCCCACAAAGAAGAAAGACACGAAGTGCCGTTCAAAATTAATTCTATTGGTTGAACCGGTGAATTATGTTCACATTCAAAACACAACCACTGCCAAAGAAGCATGGGAAAAACTATCGAAAGCTTTTCAGGACGACGGATTGACAAGACGTGTTGGTCTTCTCCGTACTCTTATAACTACAAAGTTAGAAGACTGTGGTTCGATAGAAGAATATCTGAACCGGATAATCACAACCGCACACAAGTTAACGTCAATTGGTCTAACAGTTAGTGATGAATGGATAGGAACAATCCTTCTTGCCGGATTACCAAAACGTTTCGAACCCATGATCATGGGCATTGAGAGTTCGGGCTTGGCAGTAACCGGAGATTCGGTTAAAACAAAACTGTTGCAGGACCTTTCTATTGTAAAATCAAGCTCAGAAAATAATTATGAAGATTCAAATTCAGCTTTGTATGGTCGTAGTTCTGTTCAGTTTAACGGAAATCAGAAACACAGAAACTATGAACACGGTAAGGCTGATAAAAATTCCTCCAGAGGTCCCAGATGTTTTCAGTGTAACGGATATGGACACATCGCCAAGAACTGTTCTTCACCTGCTGCTAAAAGGAATAATCCGAATAAAAGTGCAGGATCGTCGCTGTTTACAGCATTTTCTGCGCAATTATCTGATAAATACGAATTTTTCCTGGACAGTGGCGCGTCTTGCCACCTTTGTAGAAGTCTCGAAATGTTAACAAATGTGAGAAGGACCGAAAAAATTTCCATTACTGCTGCTGACAATAAAAAAATGACGTCAGATACAGTTGGCGATATTTCATTACCAGTGATCATTTCAGGTAATAAAACAGAAGTAAATGTTAATAACGTATACTATGTTCCAGAATTAGAAGTTAACTTGCTATCAGTTAGCCAAATTGTCGGTAAAGGACATCGTGTTGTGTTCGATAGCAACGGAGCAAGAATATTAAATCACCAGAGACAACTGATTGCATCTGCCAGTTTAGTGAACAGTTTATTCAAATTGGATGTTTCTATTAGTAGTACGTTTGCATTATCTACGAAATGTGATATGAAACTGTGGCATCGGCGCATGGCACATTTGAATTATGATAGCCTATGTAAGTTAGGTACAATTTCTAATGCTTTCAAGCCTTCTGGTCAGAAATCAAATACTGCCTGTGATATTTGCACGTTGGGAAAAAGCCACCGTTTACCTTTCCCGAAGAGTGTCTCCACTACTGAATATTGTTTACAATTAGTGCACTCAAACCTTGTAGGGCCTATGGAGGTAGGCAGTTTAGCAGGCTCCAGATATTTGCTGACATTTCTAGATGATTTTAGTCATAAGGCATTCGTCTATTCTTGAAATCGAAGGATCAAGTCACTGATTATTTCAGAATTTTCAAATCACTTGTTGAGAATCAGTCTGAAAAAAGAATCAAAATCTTACGTACTGACAATGGAGGAGAATACTGTAATAAAAAATTGAGTGAGTTTTTAAGGACGTCGGGTATTGCGCATCAGACCTCATGTCCTTACTCTCCACAGCAAAATGGAAAGGCCGAGCGCCTAAACCGCTCTCTTTTAGACCGTGCAAGATGTCTGCTGATAGAGTCAGGACTCCCAACCGTTTTTTGGGCAGAAGCTGTAAACTGTGCAGTGTATCTTTTCAACAGGTCTCCGTGCAAATCTGTTGATACAACTCCAGAACAAGTGTGGACAGCTAAGAAGTTTGCTCTTCAACATCTTCGAATATTTGGCTGTAAGGCATATGCACACATCCCTGCCCCGAAGCGAAAGAAACTTAGCCCCAGATCAACTCCTTGTATATTTGTGGGATATTGTGAAAACACAAAGGGGTACAGATTGTATGACCCTCAGAAGAAAATTACCTTTGTATCAAGAGATGTAACATTCAACGAATACCAGTGGGGCAATTCATTGTTACAAAACACTTATGAAGGTACCGATAGAAACTTCTACGTGCTTCCTAATGGATCAAATTTTGAGAACGCTAATTTTGAAAACAGTGTCGGCTCGGGCTCTGATGACACAACAGAATCACGGCCATCGATTGATGATGATTTCCCGGAAAATGATGTGCAGTCCGAGAGTGATAATGACCCAGATTTTGTTTTATCAAATACTCTAACATCAACACAACAACCAATATCGACCAGACCTGAGAGAGAAAGACGGCCACCATCTACACTGGATGACTTTGTAACTTATTCAGCTTTCTCTACCAACTCAGAGCTGTCAGATCCGATGTCCTATGAAGATGCGTTACATCGTCAGGACAATCTAGACATTGATCAGATGGACGCAGTATCCGCATTCCTTCAGGGAGACCTGGAGGAGGAAATTTACATGTCTCAGCCACCTGGTTTTAGCGATGGAACTTCAAAAGTATGTCGACTTAGGAAGAGCTTATATGGGCTCAAGCAAGCGAGCCGAGTTTGGAATAAAAAATTGGATTCAGTTTTACAAGAATTTGGTTTGATACAGTCAAAATTTGACTCTTGTGTCTATTACAAAATAACAGAAAAATGTATGATAATAGTGGCTGTCTGGGTGGATGACTTGTTGATTTTTTCAAATAATAAAAAGTTGAAAAATCAGGTCAAGTTGCAACTTTCAAGATCATTCGAGATGACTGACCTTGGTGAGGCCAAATCATTCTTAGGTCTTGGATTAACACGTGATCGACAATCAAAGGTAATTTGGCTAAGTCAACAGCAATATATTGAGCAGATTCTCAAACGGTTCAACATGGATGAAGCCAATCCAGTATCCACTCCGATATCAAATGGTGACAATTTTTCCAAAACTCAGGAGCCACGAACAGAAGGAGAAAAGGAAAAGATGAAAAAAATCCCTTATCAAGAAGCTATTGGCAGCCTCTTATTCGCCGCACAGATTACAAGACCGGATATAGCATTTGCTGTTAGTAATCTCAGTCGGTTTAACAATAATCCAGGTATGCCACACTGGGCAGGTGTGAAACGGGTACTGAGATATCTACGTGGAACCTCTTCATATAGACTTAAATTTGATGGATCAAAGGTTGGACCCATTTACGGATACTGCGATGCTGATTGGGCTAGTGATCCAGATGAAAGAAGATCAGTCACAGGTTATATTTTTATCAAGTGTGATGCTCCGATATCCTGGTGTACTAAGCGGCAACCTACTGTAGCTCTCTCAACCACAGAGGCTGAATATATGTCCATGTCTTCAGCAGCACAAGAAGCTTTATGGTTGAGGGGCCTCAGTGAAGAAATTGAGCAGCCTTCGAAGAGTCCTACTCAAATCTTTTGCGACAACCAAGGAGCCAGGAACTTAGCACTGAATGGTGCTTATCAGCCCAGGACTAAGCACATCGACGTACGGCACCATTTCATGAGAGAAAAGGTGCAGGCGAAGATTCTGACATTTACATACATACCAACCAAAAAGATGGTCGCCGATTCTTTGACTAAGGCGCTTGATGTGAATAAGTTCAGTGAGTGTATCAAGTGCCAAGGAATCTGCAAATAGGGAGGGTGTTGGACAATTCATTTGCAGCATTGTTTCCAAGTTTTATGTTCTATGAATAATATTGATTAGTTGTATGTAATGTCAGTTGTACATGTTGAAATAAAAAGTCTTGTCAGACATCCGTGAACTGTTTCTTCATTTAGTCCTCGAACGAATCCTAGATCAACATTTTGAAGTAGCTCCGGAACTTGTAGATATGAGGATGATTGTTGATGAAATTGATGAAGTTAGGTGGATTCAGGAGATAAATCCAAGGGTTGATCCAATTAATCCAATAAAGGAACAATATCACTTGATTATTATTAGGTGTTCACTAGAATTATAATTATTTCACTTAGGTTGGGAATCACTGGTTTTAATGTGAACACAATATGAGAAAGCACTTGTTTATTATGAGAATAACACACGTTACATTTATTACGATAACGGACTTTGAAATATTTACGAATGAGAGATATAAACTCGACGGAAGATAGAGATGAACTAACTATGAGCGTTGCGTTGCTTCTTTATATAGTATTTTGGAAATAGCTGAAGTCAGCAAGAATATGTGAACAATAGGCTCATTGTTGAGGGGTTGCCAACATCTCCCCCCTAAGAAGATTTTTGATATTATTTTTAAGAAAGAGCAAAAATCTAGAAGCAACATATCGCTTTACAAAAATATATAAAGTTTTAAGAAATATGGAATTGGAACGTTAAGATAAATATTACAAAATTGTAAAAATTCAAAAGTTGAAGACATGATGCAGTTAACATTGAAAATATGATTGAACTTGATAATTAAGTAAAAATTGAAAATATGATGCAAGTTGAAATTGATAATTGAATAATCATTGAAAATATGATTGAACTTGATAATCAAGTAAAAATTGAAAATATGATATCAATTAAGAAAATATCAAGTGTGAAAGTATTGAAAGTTATAAATTGAATCAGAACAAGTAAGATTGGATTTAATAAGGGTTGATCTTGATTCCTTGGTTTCTCTTGGATCTTCTTAATGAATGGGAGCCTGTGCTGTTGGTTTCTTCCTGGTTGGAATGTCGAGGATTGGAAGTGCCAGTGACATTGATACGCTGTAGTTCTGCATCATAGAAGACTGGAATGGGTTGTTCCACAGGGGTGGTAGTACAACATTGGTTGAAGATTTGGAAACATGGGTTGCCCTGAATAGCTTTTGGTTCTCTGGTGCAACATAGGAATCTTCTCAAGAGTCTGATGAAACCACACCATTTGAGGATGTTGTAGATAATGACCAGAAGGATTAAGCCAATTAGTATTGAGATTGCAGTTTGAAGCCATGACTAGTGTTGAATGATGAACGGTTTGTTCAATTGTTGTTGAAGTTGTTCGTCAAATTCACTTAATTTATGTTGAGCATATTTTAACTCATGGAGGTTGATTTGGGTGAATTTGAGTGGTTCCAAATGGATTGAATTCAGAGTGATGTTTTTCTTGAGTTTCTCACAACAGTCATCGTCGGTAATACTGGTAGAAGGAATTTCATAGCTTGAATTTACAGTCATTAGGTTTGAAGTGGTTTCGAGGTTGACTTGGTCCGTGAAGGCTTTGCAGTTGGGGTTTAATTCCAGAGTTCCCATGTGTTTGATGATTTCATTTTGAAGAGGGTCTTCATCACAGGTAATTGTCAGTTGTATGGGTGCAGAAACAGAAAATAACCATTGGTTGACATCGATTTCATGCCAGATTTCAGCGTCGGCAATTAAGTTTCTTGTTTTACAAGATTTTGGAATATTAGAAATAACATTGGATATTAACTGGACTTCACAAACAGCATCGGCTTTGCGAAGAGTAGGCATCTTCTTGCATATCGATTCTTTTGGATGGTATTCTTTACAATTGTCCAAATTATCGACCATCAAATAACTGGTTCTCATATGGGATATGAGGAGATATGGTTTAGATGGTTCAATATAGGAAAATAAGGTGTTATCATTTGGATGAGGAGTAGGTAAAGATAAAATATGATAAAGATCAAGAATTTCGAAAGATGCCAAAGGTATTTCGAAGGCAATTATTAAAATGTTGTTTTTAATGAAAGATTTTAAATCCATAAACTTGTAATAAAGATAGATATTATCAATTGTTGGAACTATAGGGAGAGTGAATTCCGTAGATATTATTCGTAATTCATTAAGCAATTGTTCTGGAAACATTGTCCTATAACTGATAATGCCATGTTGCAATAAAATAAATTGATTTACATAATTTTCAAGAGTGTTTAATATTTCATCGGTCATTTCGATGAGTAAGAATAAATGATTCGTGATACTGTTTTCATATTCTAAAGATTCTTTCATGTTTTTCATTTCCTTCGAATAGATATAGAAAGCTTTTAAGTCATTATTAAGAATTTCAATATTTTCATTCATTTTACGAAAAGAATTATTAAAATTGGAAATTGTAGATGATAAGATAGTAACTTGTTGTTGCATCAAAACTTTAGTTTGTTTATTATTATTGATTAATTCATTAATTGAATCTGAATAGAAATCTGCATCATTTGCATTAGGAGTACCGATTAACCATTTAATTGCTGTTCCAACTCCATCTAAAAGTCCGCGTTTCCTTCTTTGAGGATTTATTTGATGAGCTAAGGCCCGATATAATTGATTGATGAGATTCATTTTAGTTTTAACATAACTCAATTGATTTTTACAGTCACTTGCAATGTGTTCTGTATAGAGAATATTACAAATATTAATGGAAGCCGTGTTATATTTCGACATTTGATCAATTTGATATTTGATATGAGTTAGATTATGATATGTTAATATCGTATATTTATTATTGGATACATGTGCTTTCCCTAGATTATGAAATAAAAGACCGGCTGAAGATTCAATAGGATTGATTTTATATTTCGTTTGATGCGCCTGGAGTGGGGCTAGGAATATGAATACAAGGAATATCATCGTTATCTCCATTTTCATCTGAAATAATATACGGTTTAAGTTCATTGAAATGATAAGTTTTTAATTTAGTTCTGCTTATTCTTAGAGTTGCCGTTTGATTATTATGAATTTGTTCGATTTTATAGGGACCTTTATATTTAGGATTAAGCTTTTTATTTTTAGCTTTTGAATGATTATCATTAAGTAAAACAAAATCTCCTTCGTTAAAGACATATGTTCGATTATGTGATTTATCATAATATTCCTTCGATCTGAGCTTTGATTTAATTAAGTTTTCATGAGCCGTTTCACGCAAAATTTTCAATTTATTATTAATATCATTCGCAAGATCAGAATAGTTGGCTAATGGTTTAGGATTATTAATTTGAGAAGGTACTCTTGCTTTTTGTGCAAAAACTAATTCATAAGGGGTTTTTTGAGTTGATTTATGAATTGATGTATTATAAGTAAAAATAGCGAAATTTAAAAATTCATCCCAATTATTTGTATCTTTATTGACGTACCATTTGAAATAATCTTTAAGTGTTAAATGAGTTCTTTCTAATGAACCTTGAGTTTGAGGATGATATGGGGTAGATTGTTTTTGTTTAATTGACATTAATTTATTAATTTCTTTGAAGACATTTGAAGAGAATTCAGTACCCTGGTCTGTGAGAATACTAGAAGGAAAACCAAATTGGGTACAAAATTTGAGAAAATGAATTGCTACAGTATTGGCATCATGAGTATTAAAAGAATATGCTTGAATGAATTTCGTGAGATCATCTTGAATTGTTAAAATGAAGCGATTATTATTTTTGGTAATAGGTAAAGGACCTACTATGTCCAATGCAATTTGTTCACAAAATTTTGTTGAGGTAGTTGTTATAACCATGGGACTTTTATTATGTTTAAAATCAGTTTTGGATTTTTGACAGATTTGACATTTTTTGATATAATTTCTAATTGTTCTTTCATATTATTCCAAGAATATAGTTGTTTAATTTTTTCATATGTACGTTCAAATCCTTGATGGCCAGCTAAAGGTGAATCATGATTTTCAAATAAGATATTTTTGATAAGATTTTCATCATCAATGAATATACGTTCCTCGGATAAAATTTCATAATCAAAATCACGGAATAAGAAATACAAAAGACTGAAATATGTTTCCTCTCGAATGATTGAATTTTGTCTGTATAATGCAATGTTCGGAATAATGAATTTATTAACGTTATTATGTTTTAAAAGAAGTCTAAGATTGAAAAGTGTTTTGAATAAATTTTCATAGAGTACAGAGTCATCATAAAATTCTTTTAAAAATATAATATAGAGAGCTTGTTGGGGTAATTTTTTGACTAAAATATCTGATATTTTCATAGTAGAAGGCAAATCGTTAAAGTTCGATTTGATATAATCCGAAAATTTATTAGAATCAGAAAGGTCACATGACATTGGAATTACTAAATTTTTGATTTTAGATATGGAAATATTTGTTAATTTTGGTCTTGGTATCTGGATTTCCTGTTGATGAAATGTTTCAAAATTGTCGAAAGTTAATTGGTCTTCATTGACTGAATGAATGGTTGGATTTGAATTTTGATCAGGTAAATTATAGATTGAAATTTTAATATTTGAGTCCGAAAATATGTATTGAATCATTTTGAAGATTTTAGGCCAATATAATTTATCAAGTCCGGAAGAAATTCGCGGTAAAGCCAAACGAGTATCATTATTTTTGAAACACAATTTTTTAAGATTTAATAGTGATGTGAATAATGTTTTATACGTGGGTTTATCATGATGGAATTTTTTAGTTACGAGGTAATATATGTTTCGATTTTTATGTTTAATTTGGGCAACATTTCCAAAAGGTTTATTTTGAGATAGAAGGTTTTCAATTTGACCGAATTTATTTTTGAAGGAAAGAGCAATACCCTTATTCATTTTGAAATCTGAAGAAACACAATGACCAAGAGAATAATTTTCTGGGGAATTGAATAGATCATCATTAATTTCTGAAATATTTGAAGGTTTTTTGATTTTATTATGTTTATATAAATTTAGAAAAGTATTGAAAGAAAGGACCCCGCACACTTACTTAGGAAAAGCGGGTCCAGTGAATTTTTCCCATTTCTACATAAGTATTATATTTATACCAACATCAAGAACAATATATCAGATTTTCACGAAGGTCTTACATCTGGTTTGTTCTATAGGGCGTTCCAAAATTGCAGCTACGGAAAAATGAATCTTTAAATTTTGATGATAATTCTTCTAATTTTCAAAATTTTATCATGATGCTTTGGGTTCTGAATACCAAGATGTGACAGATATCCAAACACCGCCCACCACGTTAAGATTCGTTATACAGGCTGTTCCATGAAGCTGTATAAGTAACTGAATATAACTTTGTTAGTGACTTTGGGACCACCCTGAGTTTTTCAAAATATGATACCATGATGTATGTCCACTTCTGTAGGAAGTTTCATTAATGTACAAAGAACAGTTGCAAAATTATTCAGGTTTAAATTCGGATTTCATACAATTTTTCTTTGAAACTTATCTGTAGTTGAGATTGCTGTCAAGGAATATAGGTTTTCATTAGTATAATTATTATGATAGGTCGGTCCAAAGGTGTTTTTTCAGGAATGTACAGGATGCACATAATGTGGTGTCACAAATATTCTCATATACAGGGTATATATATATATCTATATTTCTTTGAAACTTATCTGTAGTTGAGATTGCTGTCAAGGAATATAGGTTTTCATTAGTATAATTATTATGATAGGTCGGTCCAAAGGTGTTTTTTCAGGAATGTACAGGATGGACATAATGTGGTGTAACTAATCTACTTATATACAGGGTGTTTCATCATAAACTGGACAAACATATATTTTCGTGTAGAGTAGAGGACATCGGGAGAATAATTTTTTCCTTATACAATATATTCCGTTTTCGAAGCATAAGCGAGATACAGGGTGTCAAACGTCATTTTTGAGAAAGATTATTATGAGTGTGGTCAGTTATGTATAACACTTGGTGTAACGGTTTTTGGTCAAATCTCAGTATTTTTGGGTACAGTTGTACAAAATTTCATCCATTTCAAGTGAAATTTTTTCATCGCTGTAGACAATTAGACATGTAAAAAAAAATTTGTGTTCGATTTTTGAAAGATTTTCTTCACAGAAATTCTTAGAAAATTGTGTTCATTCAGAAAACAAAAGTCAATTTGACAACCGCAAAAAAAATTGGAACATTGCAGGTCTTCTGAATAGAGGACCCAAAAATACTGAGATTTGACCAAAAACCGTTACACCAAGTGTTATACATACTGACCACACTCATAATAATCTTGCTCAAAAATGACGTTTGACACCCTGTATCTCGCTTATGCTTCGAAAACGGGATATATTGTATAAGGAAAAAATTATTCTCCCGATGTCCTCTACTCTACACGAAAATATATGTTTGTCCAGTTTATGATGAAACACCCTGTATATGAGTAGATTAGTGACACCACATTATGTCCATCCTGTACATTCCTGAAAAAAACACCTTTGGACCGACCTATCATAATAATTATACTAATGAAAACCTATATTCCTTGACAGCAATCTCAACTACAGATAAGTTTCAAAGAAAAATTGTATGAAATCCGAATTTAAACCTGAATAATTTTGCAACTGTTCTTTGTACATTAATGAAACTTCCTACAGAAGTGGACATACATCATGGTATCATATTTTGAAAAACTCAGGGTGGTCCCAAAGTCACTAACAAAGTTATATTCAGTTACTTATACAGCTTCATGGAACAGCCTGTATAACGAATATTAACGTGGTGGGCGGTGTTTGGATATCTGTCACATCTTGTTATTCAGAACCCAAAGCATCATGATAAAATTTTGAAAATTAGAAGAGTTATCATCAAAATTTAAACATTCATTTTTCCGTAGCTGCAATTTTGGAACGCCCTATAGAACAAACCAGATGTAAGACCTTCGTGAAAATCTGATATATTGTTCTTGAAGTTGGTATAAATATAATATGTAGAAATGGGAAAAATTCACTGGACCCGCTTTTCCTAAGTAAGTGTGTAGGGTCCTTTGATTGACTGAATTAATTTGTTCCGGAATAATTCTACTTAAAGCATCAGCATTTTGAATTAATTTTCCTTTTTTATAAACAATTTCATAATCGTAATCCATAAGTTTTAATCTCCATCTAATTAAACTACTGGAAGATTCTTTGCAATTTTTAAGCCAAACTAGAGGTTTGTGATCAGTATAAATGATGAATTTTTGTCCATAAAGATAGGGTCTAAAATGTTTACATGATTCTACGATTGCCAAAAGTTCTTTTTCAGTGGTAGAATAATCTCGTTCGCATTTATTTAGAGTTTTCGAATAATAGCTGATTGGTAGATCTTTTCCGATAGGTCCCTGAGATAAAATAGCACCAATAGCATCGTTTGATGCATCGGTTGTTAATATGAAAGTTTCGGAAAATTTTGGAAATTGAAGAATAGGTTCTTTTGAGAGTAATTTTTTGAATTGATCGAAAGATTTTTGACATTTGTTGGTCCATTCAAATTTTTGATTTTTCTATAATAAAATAGTTAAGGGTTTCGCAAGAGCTGAAAAATTTTCAATGAATTTACGATAATAACCAATAAGCCCTAAAAATGATTTGATATCTTTTGGAGTTTTAGGTGTGGGAATGTTTTTGATAGTTTCAATCTTTTTTGGATCTGGTTGTACACCAGAAGCGGAAATATGATGTCCTAAATAAGAAATTTCTTTACATAAGAATTCACATTTATCAGGTTGTAGTTGTAAATTATGATTTTGAAGTTGATTGAAAACGCTTTCTATATTTTGATTATGATCTTCTAAAGATGTGCCATGAACAACAATATCATCTAAATAACAGAAACATTTACTTCCTTGAAGTCCGGATAAAACAATATTCATTAATCTAGCTAAACGAGAAGGACTGTTTTTAAGTCCCATAGGCATACGATTGAATTCAAAAAGTCCAGAAGGGGTTGCAATTGCCGTTTTATATTTATCATTTTCCTCTAAGTCGATTTGATAAAAGCCGGAAGCAAGATCTAAAGTTGAAAAATAAATAGCATTGCCTAATTGATCCGAAATGTTTTCAATATTTGGAAGTGGATATGAATCACCGATTGTAATTTCATTTAACTTTCGAAAATCGCAAACAAGTCGCCATTTTTGTTTTCCAGAAGCATCTAATTTTTTAGGTACTATCCAAATGGGAGAATTCCATGGAGAATTGGATGGTCGCAAAATATTTTGATCTAACATTTTCTTTATTTGAGAATTAGCTTCTTTTTCATGAATTTTGGGTAACCTATAAATTTTGGAATTAATTGGAGAATTGGTAGTTGTAGGAATACTATGTTTTAGAGTAGGGGTGCAATTTAAATTATCACCAGGTAAATAGAAAAGTTCGGAGTATTTTTCGCAAATTTTGATAAGAGATGACTTTTCCTCAGAATTTAAATGTTCTAATCGAAGATTTTCGCGTAAAATTTTGTTACGTTTGGATTTTTCAAATTTGGAAGAATTATTAAAATTTGTGTCGATATTAGAAAAGTTAATACATTTTTCAGGATGAATCCGTTCTAATTTGACAATAGGTTTATCAACAGTAACAGATTCTGCATTAAGATTTGAAATAGGAATTTTAGCAACAGAATTTTGCTTATTTACTAATATATTTGGAATGAAAACATTCGGAGAAATTTCGAGGTTTTCGATAAGTCCGTAATTGAGATTGTTAGAAATATTAACCTCAGCAATATATTCTGAACGAGGAGGTATGGTTATTTGAGTAATAGGTATTTCATTGTTGAATTGAATACAATGGTTGTTTATTAAAACTGATTTGTTTGCATAGTTGATAATTGCATTATGGTTTTCAAAGAAATCCGAGCCAAGAAGTCCATCATAAGAGGATTGAATTTTATTTGCGTTGATTACATTGAATTTATGCTGGATATTTGATCCATCTAAAGATAAATTAACAATGGTTGTCCCAATGGTTTGAATGGGCATATTTGGATTGATACCGTTAATGTGAATTATATCTCCTATAAGTATTAAGATACGTTTTATCTGGGTTGAATGCTGAATGTTTAACTATAGAGCACGCAGCTCCAGTGTCAATTAAAAAATTTAAGTAAGAATTTGCTGAATTAGTAACTTGGAAGCGAAGAGTATAAAGTTGCGTAAAAGGAGTTATGTTTTGAACAAATTTTTGGAAAGGAACACCAGAAAAATGAATTAGTCGGTGCCTTGGGTGTTCATCAAGGCCGACATTTTTAAGTTTAAATTGTGTATTTTTGAATTATTTTGGTCCCTAATACGGCATTGGTTAATTAAATGTCCGGGTTTCTTACAATAGTTACAGAACTTGAATGCATTTGCATGAGGATTCAAATGATTGGGTTTAGAAGTGGATGGTTGAGAAGTAGAGGGTTGATTATTATCAACAGGTTTATGAAATTTATTATTATAATTCCCGGCTTGATGCGAAAAATTTCGCGTGTGATTCATGAAAGAATTATTAGAATTAAATTTATTATATTTGGGATTGAAATTCCGATATTTATTTGAATTATTGGGTGAATTATGTGAACCCTTTTGAAAATTATTAGATTGGATCGATTTTTTAGTATAATTTAAAAGCTTTTCCTCCTGAATCGCGATTGAATAAGCTTCATTTAAATCACCAATATTTCGATCTCTAAGCATTTGACTAATTTCTGGTTTTGAGTGAATGATGAATCTACGAAGAGCAGTCTGCTGGATGGCTTTCTTCAAGCCCAAAATTTCGTCAGGTCTATATGAATTTAGAATTTCAGCTTGTATGCATTCGTTTTTAGTTTTTTCTAGTCTTTTAAAGAAATCAGTAATACTTTCATTAGGAAGTTGTTTAATTGTCTCGAGTTCTTCATGAGCTTGAACGAGATGTTTAGTGTGACCATAAAATTGTCTAAGAGTTGTTTTTAAATCATACCAAGAAGAAATTTCAGAAAGTTCTAATTCATTAATAACATTAGTCGATAACTGCGAAATGACATAAAGAAAAGTGTATTTTGTTGGTCAGGACTAGCGAGAGAAAAAGCAGAATTGGTGTTTTGAATGAAGGTTGTGAGTTCATTTCTATCTCCATTAAAAGGCTTTATGAATTTAAAAAGAAGTGCTATAGGAAGAGTTTGAGTAATATCAGAACCGTCTTCCGAAATAGTATCAGGAATATTTATATTAGAATGAACAGACATATTTGAGGATAATAAATAAGGAATATATGAGAACAAGTATTTAGAAATACAGTAGAACCCCGATTATCCGTGCCAGTCGGGACCAAGCCTTCGCCGGATAATCGAAAACACGGATAATCCAAAGACCTAGTTTTAATTTTCAACCATTTATTTAGACAGAGTTATGTGTCAAACAAACAAAAAAAACGTAATACTAGATACATGCAACAATAAGAAATAACAGTTTTAATATTTAAACATAATGTCTAAACGTACATTGAACAGTGTCTATATGTCACATTAAAAAATCGCTTGAAAAAATCACCGATTTTGTTTGTTTTGGGCTTCGTAAATTCTACACTTTATAATCTCCCTCATTTTTTTAAGCTTCTAAGCTTGTCAGAATACTGCACGGAGAATCCGCCGCCCGGATAATCGAGGTTCTACTGTACGATAATATGGAAATTGACTTACTTGTCTGATTGTCTGTTCGATGTGATCCCAATTTGAAAAAAGTTTAAAAGATGAACTGTGCGTAGACGCCCGATGGTCCGGTGAATCCTATGACTCAGTTACACAGTGGGGTTGCTTCTGCGTAGACACCCTATGGTCCGGTGGATCCTATGACCCAGTTACAGAAGTGGTAGCAGGTGGTTGATGAGGGTAGCGGATGCAGGATCTCCTATGAAGAGCTTTGCTCAAGTGGGAAGTTGTCCAGCCAAAACTGTGCGTAGACACCCGATGGTCCGTTGGATGAAATCCAGTTACACAGATTTTTTGGAGGGTTGATTTTCTCACCTAGGAAGCGCCAATTGAAAGTAGCTATCCCACCGCTCTGTCACCAATTTTTGTGTTGTATTCCAAACACAATTGAATAAGAAAGCAGTATGCTGTCACCAGGGCAGCCTTTTGAAGTAGCTCCGGAACTTGTAGATATGAGGATGATTGTTGATTAAATTGATGAAGTTAGGTGGATTCAGGAGATAAATCCAAGGGTTGATCCAATTAATCCAATAAAGGAACAATATCACTTGATTATTATTAGGTGTTCACTAGAATTATAATTATTTCACTTAGGTTGGGAATCACTGGTTTTAATGTGAACACAATATGAGAAAGCACTTGTTTATTATGAGAATAACACACGTTACATTTATTACGATAACGGACTTTGAAATATTTACGAAAGAGAGATATAAACTCGACGGAAGATAGAGATGAACTAACTATGAGCGTTGCGTTGCTTCTTTATATAGTATTTTGGAAATAGCTGAAGTCAGCAAGAATATGTGAACAATAGGCTCATTGTTGAGGGGTTGCCAACAATATATAAACATATGAAATTGTATATCGGACAGTACTCAACAATAACACAATTAAAGAAGTACAAATACATATACATATGGTGGCCTTTTTTATTAACATATGTCTAATCTTGATATATAATAAATTGCCATCTGTGTTGCCATCAGGAAATCTTCTGAATTGCCTGTGTATGCTCTTATTGGACAGTCTTGTACTATGTGCCTGATAGTCTGCCTGTCGGCCCCACCATCGGCGGTTTACCCTATCTGTATAAGTATCTTCCGCAGTTGGTTCTGATTCGATTAAGCGATATCCAACTTCGACGAAGAAGATCGAATCCTGCAGGTATATTGTGATGCACGGCATACTGTGATACGTTGGGGCAACTTCTTTTTCCCATTTCTCCCTCCATATCTCATGTATGTCGAAGTTGTTTTGGTGTAGCAAATGAGGTGAAGAGAAAAATTATTAAAAAAATATACAAATTTTATAGAACACTTGTTTATTGGCCTTTAAACAAAATAAGTTTTGTGTGATAGGATCTCATCCTTTCATCACTGACAGAATTTTTACATATATGTAAGATTCCAATCCAATATTGAAATTACTTGATTGCATCTAAAAACAGAGGTTTATTCAATGATCTAAATAATTAAATTGATATTGATAAACATACCTAAAAACAGAGAAATCAGAAATATAAGTCAATATCACGATTAGGAATCACGAATCTGTCTGTAACTAAACTAATTCACAACTATAATGACAAACATCGATCAATCATAAATAATGAAAACTAGATCATAAAAAATGTAGTCATTCTGAAGTACGGTACGTTGATATCGTACTTTACATATATATCTAATTGATTCTTGTGGTCAGATAGCAATTAGAAATACTTTTGATTAAAAGAACTTTGTGGTTTTTTATAGGCGACATATCATGAGAAGTCATATTTTCAAAAATCTTTTTACCAATAAATTATTTTAGCATTTTCAGTGCTATCTCCTCTTTAACTATTTTTTTTCTGCAGCCTTCTGCGTTTTTTAAGAACTTCTCTGTGAGTTGACAGATTTTCACCACATCCGCACTAGGGTAACTCAAACCACCCCTAGACTTATAATCAATCAAGGAGTTAAAGAAATCCTCTTTATCTCCAAATAGTTGTGAAACACAGTGCTCACATTTCAGTTTTTTCCCTAATTTGATAAAAACAAAACCTGAAATGTAAGTCACTACTGCTGAACTATAAGGAGTTAAATAGTCATAACTCAAGGCATAGGTGTGATAATTTATAAAACTATCAATGATATGGTCATCCTGAGAATAATTTTTTTCCAAACCATTCATTACTGATTAATTTATAATTTGTTCGAGGGGCTTACCCCCGTTTGCACCGCTTACCCACAAAAGTTCCTCTTAGCTAAGTTCCACTTAGATTTAAGGTCCACTTAAAAATATTTTCAGTTGCTCCGGTACTGCTTAACAGAAACTTAGCTAAGGATCACTGCCATTTGGCAACGCTGTAAGTTCTTGATACACTCGACCTACTTGTGAAGATTTTATGTCCGTTTCTATGAGTGATGCACAAATTTTATGTTTTGTGGACTAACGTCAAACAACTGGCAGAGATAATTCGTAATTTTTCCCTGTGAAGTGTTTTGTTATTTCCAGAGATATAGGTGAAGGTTAAGTTCGAGATGGATAGTGCTGAAAAAAACCAACAAGAGCACCAAATTTCTCTTCTAACGAGAAAAACATTCTGCTAAATTTGGTGAATTGTTTCAAGAACATCATCGAAAGCAAAAAACGAACGCGTTTACTTAGCGTGAGAAGACGGAAGCGTGGAATAAAATTGCGAATTCATTCAATTCGCAATCCCCTGATGAACATCATAGAACCAAAGAATCTTTGAAAAAATATTACCACAATAAATAGTATGTCAATTATTTTGATGAAATGAGACAAGAATTGTAGAAACAATTTATTAAATTATACATTTGATACCTCAAGTATGTTGAAAAATAGTTTTGTATAATTGAATTTCGCATTTGTGCTCCCATGTTTCGATTGTCATTCAGAAAAATCCGCAATACAAGATAAGTGAGTTCGTGTTGCACAAAGCCTCAGGAAAATCAGAAATTGCTTCATCGGTGAAATGCTATTATTCCTGGAAAATCAGTAAAAACTTCAAATTCATGAATCTTCCATAAAAGTCTTAAAACTTACAGATCCAACGGATGCTCTAATTCCAATTCGATCTCTCGCAAAATTTGAACAGCAATCTCCTTAGAAATACGGAATCTTCTTCGAAATGTGAGCTGATCAAAAGATTCGAAATAGTTTGCCCTTTCATAAATCGTTCTAGGAATTCCATGAATCACTAACATCAACTCATCAAAGTCCTCATCATCCGTAACAACATACTCCAGTCTTTCCATCTCAATATCTCATATAAAAAATACCGCACTACCACCAAAGCTTCTTTCAATTTGAACTGAGACCGGAATTTAACTTCAATTGAAATTTCAATCACACACATGACATGACGTCTGACGGAGGCGCAAAGATAAGTTAGACTTAAGCCATAGATTCCTTCGGCTTATCCTTTCCGTCTATTTAGGTGACACTTTAGGTCTGAGTAGAAGCGGTGCAAACGGAATAAGCAAGTTAAGCTAGACTTAAAGATAAGTTTCACTTAAGTGTCACTGGTGCAAACGGCCGTTTGCACCAGTACCCCTTAAAAGGATAACTTAACTAAGTGTCCCTTAAAGTTAATGGTCGCTTAAATTTATCATCAGTTGCATGACTGTCACTTAACAAAATCTTAAGTAAGGGGCCCTTAAACTCTTCTATCTAGTGATATTTCAGTTTTTCATTTTGCGCAACTTCACCCTAGTTGAATGAAGCCATTTCATTGGCTGACCGGTTGCCGTCGTAACGTAGCAAATGATTGTTTTCATTTCAAAAACCTAACTTTACGTCGTGTCCTCATGTCAGTCAGTATATTTTAGTTTCTTCGTTATACAGAGTATTTGGTAGCTGGGTGCAAACCTTTAAGGGGGTGATACACTAGCCCATAACATATTCATACAAACATTTTTACTTTCTAGCGCGTTTTTGATTTTTAAGGGAACTTTTACGATTTTTAGTACAAAAACCCAAAATTGGTCAATTAAATGCTAATAACTTCTAATCTTAACAGAAATGTCCGGTTTTTTTCATTTATTTTAGTAGTCTTATGTGTCCCCAATCGTACTAAAGTAGTTTGAAGCACCATTGTATCAAAAAAAGTTATCTACAGAGCATTTAAACTTTACAAAAAAAGAAAGAAAATAAAAAATCTTACCTTTGATGCCAATTAAAAAAATAAATAAAATACATACAGGTGTTCAGACATTTTTAAAAACATGCGTAGTTATTGCTCTTTCGTTTGAGGTATCATTTATCTAGCTAAGTCCTAAACTTTTTTAATTAGGGTACCTGAACCAGTTAAAGGTCGTAAATATGGATTTTTTTGGAATTAAAGAAAAAAAATTTTTGTACTGTAAAAATTTATTGTTGGTGTTCAAAATGTCCTCCACCATTGCGTATACACTTTCTACAACGATTTCGTACTTCAGTTGTGGTTACTTTCATTTGCATTTCCTGTTTCATAATTTCAAACGCTGCCTCTATTCGCTGGAGTAATTCTTCTCTCGTGGTGATTTCTGTTTTGTATACGAGTTCTTTCGCCCGACCCCACACAAAAAAATCCAACGGAGTCAGGTCGGGCGATCTGGCAGGCCAGGGGATGGGTCCGTCTCTCCCGATCCAGTTGCCAGGAAAAAAGCGGTTCAGGTGTTCGCGGACGCTTACAGCCCAATGTGCTAAGCATCCATCTTGCTGAAATGTGATCGGCCTGTCCATGTCCAATATTGGCACTTCGGCATCATAGAGTAACATCGGCAAGTCGTTTATCATGAATACGAGGTAATTTTGTCCATTCAAATTGTCAGGCAAAATGTGTGGGCCAACCAATGTGCGTCCGATGACCCCAGTCCACACATTTATTGAAAATTGTCTTTGGAAAGAAATCTGAAACAAAAATGCAATAAAATTAGTTAATTTAGGTAATTAAACACGTGTTGAACATGGGTAATAAAATAATAATAATAAAAATCATTTATTTACCTGTTTTTTCCAATGTGGATTGCTGTCCTTATCAGCCCATTCATGAAGGTTGTGGAAATTAGTAATTCCTTCCCTGGAGAACTTCGATTCGTCAGTCCAGAGGATGGACTTTAAGAGCCACGCGTCGTCAATATCTGCATTAAGCAAAAAACGGCAGAACCGTATCCGTCTCGCCGGATCCGTTTCCTCCAAGCCTTGCACACCCGTGCCGTGAAACGGATATTTCTTTTCGTTGTGCATCGTACTCCACACTTTCCATATCGAAAGGTTTAAATCTCTCGCTACAACTCTGATGCTGATGGTGGGATTCGCTTCGAAGGCTGCGAGAATTTGCTCCTCAACATTGACATTATGTCTTCCTGGATTTACGGCAGCATGATGAATACCAGATTCAGACAGCCTACGATATGTGTTGGAAAACACACGGACGTTAGGCACCCTGCAATAAAATAACTCATTTTTAACGTCTTTTGAAGGTGAAAATGGCAAAATTTAACTACCGCTAGAATTAGAAATTAATTTACCTGCGGTTCGGGTAACGTTCTTGGTACAAACGTCGTGCCAGAGATGCGTTACCATCAGCTCTGCCATACATAAAAATGATATCGGCTTGTTCATGACTCGTAAACTCAGCCATGGCAGCACACACAACAAAAAGTTCGATAGTCCAAAATAAACAACACGTGCAGGAGCGAAAGGCTACAACTGAACACGGTGAATGGGGAACACAAAACCAACGTCTACTCGCAACTCGAAAGGGCAAAGCAGTGACTAGAGAACTTGTTTGGCCAACCAAATCGACCCGGCGAGGGGTCCAAGATGATTACTCAACTCAGGTAGAGTACGGCAAATTCAGCTGCAAGTGCGAAAAGGTGCACGCCCATGTAGCGCAGAAGTCGTACAACGGTCTATTCAGTGCTACGGAATACGTTCTCACGTGATTGTTTCGCGCAAGAAGTGGGAATTTCGCACTTGCAGCCAAGTTGGTTTCACTGTACCTAAAAATTGATAAACTCAAAAGCAACTTTATGGCCCCAGCATAAGGTCTAAATCATAACAAAAGAATGCATTCCAATTAATGACTAACTTCAGGTCAAATTCTTTGTTGTAAAATGCCACCACCACCGGCCTTTGTTCAGTTTTCTCTTCTTTTAAGTTGGGCTAAGTTTCTTATTATTCCATGTAAGTCTAAAAATAATATCGCATATCGCTTTAAGATTTCAGTTTAAAGGTTTTCGAGCTAAAATTCATTTAAATTACTTTTTTTTTAAATTTTTCAAATATCCATATTTACAACCCTAAACTGGTTCAGGCACCCTAATTAAAAAAAGTTTAGGACTTAGCTAGATAAATGATACCTCAAACGAAAGAGCAATAACTACGCATATTTTTAAAAGTGTCTGAACACCTGTATGTATTTTATTAATTTTTTTAATTGGCATCAAAGGTCAGATTTTTTATTTTCTTTCCTTTTTTGTAATGTTTAAATGCTCTCTACATAACTTTTTTGGTCACAATGGTGCTTCAAACTACTTTAGTACGATTGGGGACACATAAGACTACTAAAATAAATGAAAAAACCGGACATTTCTGTTAAGATTAGAAGTTATTAGCATTTAATTGACCAATTTTGGGTTTTTGTACTAAAAATCGTAAAAGTTCCCTCAAAAATCAAAAACGCGCTAGAAAATAAAAATGTTTGTATGAATATGTTCTACATGGGCTAGTGTATCACCCTCTTGAAGGTTTGCACCCAGCTACCAAACACCCTGTATATACTGGGGTAACAGACTCGCAATTGCTTCAGACACTCGTTCAACAATACGAGAGACTGTTGAAACATGAATACCACCAAAATCTGCAGTTGACAGTTGCATAAAAACGAAGCGTTATCAGTAATTGGTTTATTGGTGATATACTAGCATTTCTAAAAAAATATTCAGGTTTTTTTCTTGGATAATACTTTATTCTCGTTGACAAAGATACTTACCGATCCAACGGAAATTCTAGTCGGTTTTCTATCAATTGCAGTAAATGCAAGACACTCTGTTTTGTTAATCAAAACTTTTGGAAAAAAGATAGCTCATCCAATTCATTGAAATATGAATGTCTTTTATATTATATACACGCCTAGGAAATCCCTGTTCCACAATTTCAACTATTTCCAGGTCGTCATGTAACGCGTCGAATTCGAATTGTATTAAATCCATTACCAAAATAATTCGTCGAAGATATTAGAAAACAAGTTCCGTCAACAAATTATTTTAGGTTAGAATCTTGCCCTCAATGAGTTAAGTGGTCATTGCAGGAGCGCTTAAATTTAAGGTTCGCTTTAGCCATTTAAATGTCACTCAACAGTTGGTGCAACGTAATTTAAGTTGAGGGTTCATTTTAAGGGGCACTTAGAACTAAGTGTGATTGGTGCAAACGGGCCTAAGGCATGCTTTGTGAGGGATGCTTTTTGTTGGCTGTAAATGCCTGCTATGAAAAAATATCCTATTGGTAGTTTCCATTAGGGCTGCAACCGATACCGAACCGAACTACCAATTCTGACCGATTCGGCTGCTCGGCCGGAATTCCGGCCTAGGCCGAATTCCTCTTCGATTCGGCCGAAATTTTCCAAGTGAAAATTAAAAGAAAAACAGGAGATAATTATGATTATTTATTCTATTTTAATTGATTTTTTTTCAGATGTGTTAAAAAACACATTTTTATATCTCGGGTCGATGAAGGTATCTATGGAATAGTTTTTATTAAGAACTAGATTTTTGCAACGCTTCTCTAGTCCTTTTTCTTAAGCTTCTTTGAACGATCCTATTCCATATAAATCACCAGTTTGAGCAAGACATTTTCTTATGCACACAAGAGCTGGGATGATATCTGCAATTGTGGACTTTTCAAGTATTTTCCAAACAATATAAGGTGAGGGACCTCTTTATTCTTGAAAGCCTTTCCAACATGTAGTATGTTGAGTTCCAATGAGTAACCACGTCTTGAATGGCCTTGAGCTGTTTTTCTTGTAAATTTTCTTGTATTTTTGATAATTTTTCACATGCTTGCGTCGAATGGTTAAAATGTGTTGCAATTCTTTTTCCTGCAGAAACCATGTCGGATAAAGCCCGTTGAGATTTGAGGGCATCATTTACAACTAATTGGAGCTTGTGAGCGAAACGGCTTTCACTATTAAATTCTAGTTCAGATAAGGCCTTTATCATATTCGCTCCACTATCTCGAAGGATCGAGATAGACAAAATTTTTCTACCTATTTCCACGCCAGTGAAGTTCTTACAAGCCAGGAAATTATGATGTCGTTGACAATTCTCTACGGAAATGAGCGAGATGAAAGCTTTGTTAGTATGCGGGCAAGTCCACATATCGGTGGTCATCGAATCAACTTCTGTATTTGAAATCTCATCTTCTATTTTCAGGTGTAGTTTCTCATATATGACTGGAACTACAGTATTCCGGAAATAGGTTCTGGAAGGAATAGAATAATTGGGTGCAAGTTTTGATAACAGTCTTCCAAATCCCTCATGTTCTACGATGTTAAACGGATGATTATCCAGGCAGATCATTTCGCCAATCAAATTATGGATTTCCATTGCCTTTTTTTCGTCAATTTTCCATTATTTGTAGTCCAGGAGAGTAGCCTGACGAGATGTAGATGGGCGATCTTCTGATGGCGAATCTAACATGAATACCAAAGCCAGTGGCGTAACTATACCATCTGGGGCCCGTGGCAAATTCTTTTGATGGGGCCCTATCAGTGAAAATCGTCACGTTGTACTCAGTAATTTTAATGAACTTAGAGATTTTCAGCGTACTCAATTACACGTTGTATATGTTGTATTGGAGAGTTCACATTCATCCATAGAACATAATATCTCGAAGCATTCATCATCTATTCGCTAGCTTTTCCGTGAAAGAAACCTGCATACATTTGCAATGAAATAAAAATAACAATTCAATTTCAATAAGATATAAATTAAGAAAAATCTTTTCTTCGAGCTTTCTGTTCCGCAAAAGCGTCTGTAACATCTTGAAAGTTTAAAGATCAGGCCATAGAATTTTCAATAGACAGAATAGCCAAGTTACATAACTTGTCTATTGTCCCATAGAATTTCTTAAATAGGTTTTTATCAATTTAAGTTTTGAAAATGATCTTTCAGCACTAGCCAAGCGCAGGAATTATTAGTAATAACATAAATGCAATGCATACTCCAGGAAAGCTGCAGGACATAAAATGATTTTTCATTATTAATAAATCACTAAATCAGCAAGGTCTCTAATATATGAATATTTTTCTATTTCGTCTCTGAAAATGGATCGAAAACTGAGAATTTCTCTGGAAAATGATTCAGATATGTCTTTTTTATATATCTCAACAAATTCTAGAGCTTTTTATAATAGATCAGTGTCGTTTGAAACTTTCAAAGTAGAAGGCTCCAAAACACTAAAATTTGAAACATCTTTTTATTTAGGTTGGTTGAAATGCTTAACGATGAACTTGTATAAAATTGTATTATGGTCTTTAATTGTCTCACTTTGGATTTTGAGCAGAACTTATGAAAATAGACTTTTCAACTGAAATAAAATACTCAGGTACAGTGTGAAAAAATACTTTTGAGCTCGCGGCCCCTTGGGGCGGGGGCCCGTGGCATTTTGCCACCACTGCCACCCTGTAGTTACGCCACTGACCAAAGCCTCATTGGCTAGATCCATGGAATCCCCAAATAAATCATCACCACAATTAACATATCCGTAATAATCATTCCCTGCGTATTCTGAATGTTTTCTGAATGCCATCTCGTCAAAAATCAATGAACAAATAATTTTTTTATTTGAATTTTGGACATTCAGTTTTAGAAAATCAAAAGCCTCTGAAGTGAATCCAGGCATCGCATTTATAGAGAAATACCACTTGGGATAAACGTTTAATTTCAAACTGAGAATACATTCTTTCTAACACATTTGCTGTCAGATAAGAGTATACATAAACATATGTTAAAATTTTATGGGTATTCGGCAAGGGGCCTGGATTGTGAATAAAGACAATACTTCCTATTAACCATAAACATATGTACACTAACTAACACTTCCACCCTTAACCTTTTTACATATCTATTCCTATTCTTAATCTATTTCTAATAATAAAAAAATAAAAACATTCTCTTTAAACTAAGCTAGAAATAAACTAAATCTTAATTATAAGAACAAACAAAAAACAAAAACATATCCATTCGAATGGACTAGTCAAACTATGTTGTTAGTCTAGCAAATTTGGGTAATACAAATCCTATGTCTATCAGTCTTGGGAGTAGAATACTGTAAAGTCAGTCTTTTGGTTGTTTTGGTGTCATGAGTAAATATTTTTCGGAGACTAAAGCGCCAGTCACTTTGCAAGTGGTTTCTTTGGTAGTGATTCTATGTACAAGAGTGTGAATCCAGTAGGGTCCAGATCTTGTCACTATTGCTGTGCCAAGTGCGGAGAATTGTCCTAGGCCGGGTAGGGTTGTACGGCAATTTGTTTTCGTGCCAGTTGCTATCATTGCAGCGGTTGGTGTGAATAGGGTTGTTAGCCACTAGAGGTGTTGATCCTTTAGTATAATCTGAAATAACGAGGGGTGCAGTGGTAATCACATCTGAGCATTGAGCTAGTGTTGTTGATCCAACGAAGTAATTGCTTTACGTACTCATTATCTGAGAGATATTTCCAAACCAAGAGTCATCTTGATTTAAAAAGCAGAACTCGTCTGTGTGTCTGATACTTGATGCAGCTACAGGTGTTGGTATGTTAAGTCGGGTACCATATCTGTTGAAGCTAGTATCTATGTCACGGTTGGTTTCAGGGATGTATAACATTCCTGGGAGCAGTAGTGTTGCTCTTTCCGTTTCGTTCCAATGGTTAGGTTGGAATACGTGACCGTTCAGAGTTCTTTCGACTGTGTCGTCGCCGGAGTTGGGAAGAGTGAAATCAGGGATAGTAGCAGGTGCAGCGGTGATGAGCTTCTGAATAAATCCAAGTATGCCTGGAATGTATGGTAATGATAGTCTGAAGACTTCATGTACGTCCTAATTTATTAAGTCGCCAGCTAGCAGCTGAAGATTAGATTCGTAGATTTTAGGAGTCACCGGAGCAAAAAGGGTGTTAGCAGGTTTCGCAGGGTTGAGAGACTCAAATAAAGCTACAAGGCGTCTTGGTACGTTTAACGTCTCTGGAGGGTAGTTCCTCAGAAATTTGATCAAGAACCGTTTGTGCCTGGGCGAGATGGTGCCGGCTTTAAGTTCAGATCTAAGTGTCTGAATGATGAACAAAATACCGAAACAGAGTCTAGAGATGAACTTAAAGGTAAGCGTCCACCTATTGGCAGCGGACGAAGCGGATTGTAGAATCCTTTGTATAGAAACTAATGGAAGCGTGTCCACCTACCCGCGCCGAACGAATCGGATTCTATACAAAGAATTCTAAAATCCGCTTCGTCCGCTGCCGATAGGTGGACGCTTACCTTAAAGTAGAAGCTTTTTCTCATCAAGTCATCCATATGATTCATAATGTAAAACATGTGATAGGAATTGGGGGTGTAAGTACTTGTTTGAGGTTCACTTTTACCGGAGGCTGGGCTTCGGAGGTAGGGTGTGAGGATAGCGTAGACTGGTTGAAGGAGCGTGTTAGTTATAGCAGTCTTCTTTACAGTCTTATCGGGTTTAGAGTGAAGCTTGGGTTTTGACGTTTCACTATCTAAGTCGCGTGACTTCTCAATTTGTTCAGAAATGGTCATTCTGTTAAGCGTTTCTTCCATGGGGGAAGTGTATTTTAATTAGTCAATGTTTTTTACTCTTATTATTTATTTATTTATTTATTATTTATTTATTTATTACAGACAAGGAATACAACAGACTATTTAAAGTTCACTACTGCATTCACGAATACATAATTCGAGGTATATTAGATCATATAAGAATCAACTGAAGAAAAACAATTCCTTTGAACCCAAATTAAAAATGAATATTATAATAATAATATAATAATAATATTTAATAATAATAGATATTATAGAAAGTTTTTAAACCGATGTAGATTCAAAATGAACCGAAGAGCTCCTGGTAAATCTATTATCTATTTACATGACCATTCTATTCGACAAATACACACAAATAGGAAGTAAATCCGCTATTCGAAAAGAGAACAAGAAATTTTGGTATAGGACAAGATATCCAACCGAAACGTGATCTCTCACAACATGTGCTGTCAGATAAGAGTATACATAAACGTATGTTCACTAACATAAACAATTTTTGACAAACATAACAATATGCTTCTGGCGAAAAAAATGCAGAGTGACTTCAAATGCTCGTAGGGACTGTTCAAAGGGTTTCCTCACCATTTTATTTTGAGATTAGTTCAAAAGCCTTTGAATGAACTCTTTATTTCTTCCGAAGTGGTCCAGATTCACATTTTCCTGTTCTTCAAACAAAAGATTCTTCTTTTTCAATTCCATTGTCATTGCTCTCAGTGAAGATATTCGCCTTTTTTGTTGCCAGATGATCTTGTGTAATTTATGTATTTATCGAGTTTTCAAACTTTTCATTCTTTCCAATTCATGGATTTTCCTTTTCAAGTTCCTATCTCGAGGTGTTTCTTATAATTCTACAAAAGCTGTTTCTGCAGGAGGTGAAAAGAAATTCTGTTGAGAAGAAGTTGAAGGCATTGTATCTGGGCTTTGCGATTCATCCCATCTCCACATCTATCACAGAACTTGTAAACATTGGATTAAAAGTCCTCACCTAAAATGAATTGAGCTTATATAAACAGCCTAGGTACGATGTTATGGTTTTTATTAGCTATGTGAAGAAAGTGGAACACAAAAAGGAATTAAATCCGCTATTTGAAAAGAGAACAAGAAATTTTGGTATAGGACAAAATATCCAACCGAAACGTGATCTCTCACAACATGTGCTGCCAGATAAGAGTATACATAAACATATGTACACTAACATAAACAATTTTCAAATTTTTGACGCACATTACAATATGCTTTGGCATGCAGAGTGACTGCAAATGCTCGTAGGGATTGTTCAAAGGGTTTCCTCTTCATTTTATTTTGAGATTTGTTCAAAAGCCTTTGAATGTACTCTTTATTTCTCCCGAAGTGGTCCAGATTCACATTTTCCTGTTCTTCAAACAAAAGATTCTTCTTTTTCAATTCCATTGTCATTGCTCTCAGTGAAGATATTCGTCTTTTTTGTTGCCAGATTCAAACTATTCATTCTTTCCAATTCATTGATTTTCCTTTTCAAGTTCCTTTCTCGAGGTGTTTCTTCTAATTCTACAAAAGCTGTGTCTGCAGGAGGTGAAAAGAAATCCTATTGAGAAGAAGTTGAAGGCAGTGTCTCTGGGCTTTGCGATTCATCCTCCATCTCCACATTTATCACAGAACTTGTAACCATTGGATTGAAAGTCCTCACCTAAAATGAATTGAGCTTATATAAACAGCCTTCACCAAAATCTACTTCTCCCTTAAATATAATTTTTGGGCCTGAACGACTTATTATTATGTATAGTTACTCACATATTTTAAACGATCCACTTCAATTGTCGGAATAGCATTTGGAAACAGTCTCACTTTCACCCTAGATGTTCGATCGAAACAATTCTCAGCAAAATGATGGGAGCATAAAACACTACTCTTTCTGAGTATAAATTCAGTTATTTCACCCATGCTACGTCTATGGACGATGTTACGGTTTTTATTAGCTAATCTACAAATTTGATAGACTGCAAAATTAGCAAAAAAATACTAACCTGTGAAATGTTCACCACAATCTTTACTTTTTTCTGTAAAAGAGCAGCCACAAGATGCACAACTAACCATAGTTCAGTAATAAATAAATAAATTCAATAAACAACACACAACATCCAAAATCAACCAAAATAATGAGTCAAAGATAGAGGAACAAGATGGCCGATTCTGTCCTCCGCTTCGTAGTGGTGGAAGTTTAGGCATGCTCCTTCTTATGGTTGTATATTCAAAGGTATTTATAGGGGGATTCCGGGAGAGTTGAAACTTATATTTCTCCATTACAGTTATCTAATCTTTGAAAAAAGTCTCCAACGTTTTTTTTAATTGAAGCTCGTTGTTCTCGATCGGGAGTCCTGAGACTGATCTCAGAATTCCTTTTGAGAAAGTCACGGAATCAGTCTTTTCCTGTAATATTATTTTCCAACCAACTATTCGGCGTTTTTTTAGAATTTGATATTCCAAACTCCACGGCTAATTTCATCGCATCATTTCGTTTAAGACCATAATTCATTTTACTGGAGGTTAGAAGATATTGATGAACTAACAGTTTCTCTTCTGAAATCGTAAAAATCTGAGAAGTTTTATACTGACTACCTTTTTCATCTACAGCCTATACTTTTCGTTCATTTATTTTATATCACCGTAGTGTGGTTCGATCATTTTCATATTTGATAGCTGTCTTCCGAATAGACGCACCATCCTTTGTTTCTTGTACAGCATTTTCTGAATCCTGTTTCGTGAATTTATTACGGGTAGAACCTATCTTTTGCTTATATTGGAACGGCATGATATTCTAAAAATAAAAAAAATCAATAAAACGTGTAGTGAATTGAAGCCAAACTATTATCTAAAAACAGTGCGGGAGAGTTGAACCACTGATCATTTCTCCCTACCAAGGAGTCATGTCTTCCGCACACTGAGAGAAATATTCATTTATATTTAATAAATTTTATTTATACTTAACAAATAACTGTTTCAAATATGGACTAACTTACCTGTATTAATATTCAACATATATGATTTCTTACAGTGCATTTCTTTAATGCTAACAAACGATTATTTTTCATTAAAAGAATATTGTTTACTGGGTATACTTATATTATATATATTTTCCTAGTGAATAAATATTTCACATTATAATATTTAAAAAACATTTTAAATTGTGATCATATATTTGTTATAACTGAAGCAGCAGTATCATTATTTTGAATAAGTCATTTTGTTATTTACTCATTAATTTTTAATACCTAAAGTCCATTCTTTATATATAAAATTGACATTTTAAATGAAGTCATATAATTGTTAACTGATTGCTATTGAATTATTGATTATTAACATGCATATAATATGAAATAAATGACAAATAAATAAAAAAACAATTGCTCTCATATATTTATTTCAGAACTCAACATTATACACAATACATGTTTGTTGTATAACAAAAAAATATTATTTATTCTGTTTTGTGGACATTTATTGCATACGGGCCATTAGATAAAGTGTTAATAAAAAATGCATAAAACACCAGCTATCAGTATGGATGATAATATAATAAATAACATCATCTTATTGATGAAGAATTATCTTCCAATCAGAAAACTTAGTTATGAGTCAAGAAATTTCAGTGGATATCAAATAGTTTCTTTGTTATTAATAAATATTTTAACAGTCAATATGCTGTTGAAGACGCTTTTCAGAACTTTCCAATATCGATAATAATATATTGTTATTATCTAGTCCTATAGTAAACATGAATGTGAATCAAATCAAAATAGCTATATCGCATAGGGACCGAGGTCTTCTGGAAATACTGAAGTATAATGTACATAATCACAAACCTCTGAATCTCTCCACATATTCACCCATTCCCATAAGTAAATTCTCCATCACTGTAAAAATACACTGTTTGTTTCACCGAAACACGACGCTATAGATATTACATTAGAAGCGTTAATCTTTAATACTTATCTATAACGTAGCACAACATTGAAACAGTCAGTCGCAGATCGCCACGCCGAGAAATAAATCGCGAAATGAAACGCATGGGCCAAACCAAGCCATAGCACCACCACAGATTACAGAATAATCTGTGGGCACCACTAGACACTTTTTTCTTGTATTAGCCAAGCGCCCTGGGCCAGACTGTCAGACGACACAGTTGGCCGACGTCATGCGTCATGTTGAACGAACTCATTCGAACCCACCCCACCACTGCCGAATTCGTTGATTATAAACTAATTTTGAATAACAATAAAGGAATATTGGAAAAAATCAAATATGTATGAGGGTTAGATGGTGGAATAGGCGCATGATTTAGGGTTTATTTCACAGAATTGTACACAAAGTTATCTCACCCAGAATCGTGCGACCTAAATCTCGCCCTCAATGTTGTAAAAAAACTATAATTGTAGTATCATAATAAAGACCTTATTATTATTATTATTATTATTATGTTATGGTTTAAATAATAAATTTTCGAATATTTCCAAGGAAAAAGTATTTTTCATTGTTAGAAGGAATTTATTGACAATCAAATGAATAATATTGACTACTAAGAAATTTGTTCTACTACATTAAACGTTGCTATAGAGAACCATTTTGTCACATTAAGCCTGTGTTTTTCGAAATCTTTATTTACTGTGAAGAAACCTTCTTTTCAACAAACAAATCTGCCGCTAACAAATCAATATTATTCATTTTGGCTATTATTTCTCTCAGTGCACGCCTATTCAGTTTATTCAACAAATTTTTCTTGGAACTTTCTCAACAATTACTTGAAACGCTTATCGTTAGCAAAACTGTATTAATCAACTCATTCAATAACACTATATAACACCACTCAACTAGTAAACTTCTCGAACAGTGAGAAAAACACTAATAATTACATATTCTATTTCTTGCATCTAAGCAACGAAATCACATTTTATCATCTCACTCCTAAGCTGTACTGATGGCGGCCATAATGGAGTCGCTACTAGTGGCGTAATAATGGCCGTACTCATAGACGATGCTCTGTCAGTTCTCAATTTCATACTCAAGCCGTTCTCGGCGGAGACGAGCTCGCATGCTTAGCGACGATCGTATCTCATAAAAACAAACCTTCGGCAAAACTCGGCGGAGAATTCGAACATCGTCAGAATCTGGTTATCCGCCATTTACATTTTGAAATTCAAATTGGATATTTTTGCGTTTTCATATTTTATCTGCGTTAGTCTGCTTATTCAAGTAAAAAATGGCCAAGATAATTGCCTATATCGAAAATGAAAAGATTTTGCTAGCTAATTTGGTAGCACATTATCCTCTTGTTGAGGATAAAAAGACAGATTCAGCGACACTTCAAGTGAAAAATGAAGAGTGGAAAAAAATAGTCGAATTGTATAATTCGCAAGGGGATATTATTTCCTCTATTCGAACGGAGGTGCAGCTGAAAAAACTGTGGAATAATTTGAAGCAACGGTACGTACCAAGCATTTATTAAAATTTTCACTATTTACTCATCAAAGTTCAATTTTTTACCCACATTAGACTGTTACAAATCTCAAAATCTTATTATGTTTTTTTTACAGAAAGAGAAAGGAAACCACGGAACAAAAATAAGCGCTACTAAAAACAGGAGGGGGTCTATCCTGTGAAAAACCGCAGGATCCGGTCATGGAAGCCGTTAGTGTGGCGGCTCCTAACATGGACGTTATCGTTCCCTGCATTTGGGATAGTACGGCTGTATTTGATTCCACCGCTCAGGACAAAACAGGTGAAATAATGTCTCCAAAAGAAAGCACCACTACACCCGCCTGTATTATGTTTGAAGAAGGCAATGGCACATCTTTGTTGAGAAGCAATACAAGAAAAGCTGACTCAACATTAGATACAGAATGTAGTCTCAGAATAAAAAAAATAAGGGAATCAATAGAACAGCAAGCTGAACTTCATGCTGTTCGAAAGCGGATTGAGGAAGAATCTCTTTTGAAAGTGCAGTCTGAAAGGAGAAAAGCGGAGTATGAGGAACAGCTTGCACTGTTCATTTTGGAAAACACCTTGTCCAAAAAATGATTAACTTGAATAATAAATAATGGTATTAATTCTCTTTATTTTTGTTTGAATTGAAAACATTGCGCAATTTATTTTCAATATTTTGTTGCTGACAATGCGAAACATGTACACAGGGGCATGTAAGAATTTAATTATTTTTCTTTTCTATACTGTACAGCAAGGTAACTGAAATTTTAAAATTTTTTCACATTGATTGCAGCCGTGAATATATTTATAAACTACATTACTAATAATTTGCTGAATCTTGCCAAAAGATGGGACAAGTGTGAATACTCAACATTACAATCATGATGAAATGAACAGAAAATACAGAAAAAATATATTGACCTTACGAATTACTTCTCACCATACAAAGGAAGCTTTAAACAAAATTACATACATAAAGAAAATCGAGTAGAATCTTGATGCAATGATGAAACAATAGTGTATTATTCAATGAGCGGTAATGCAGGTCAAAACACACGCAGATGAGTTTTGCACCACGAGCCGTCAGGCGAGTGGTGTAATTCATCAAGTGTGTTTTGAGCATTACCGCGAATTGAATACTATACTTTATCCACGACTTCTTCAGTAAAATTCGAATTAATCTGCATTTAAAAAATTTTGAACAGTTGTCAAAAGCATTGACAACATTTCGTCAAACCTCTGTACTCTGTGGTCGGGAATCAAATCAGAGTCTCTAATCAATCAAGTACTTTGGCAACTTCAAAAATTCTCGTTTTCCAAAAATAAATCTGGAATGAATCGCTAGAACGTTATCTTGATGGCTGAAATAGAGTTCCGGATCGATCCTACTTTTTATTCATTTTCTTTTATAAGCAATTTCATTCTTCCTAGGTATTTTTATTAGCGGGAGTTATGAGCGGGTGTTATTATAACACTCGCTTTTCGGTTCATAGACATGTCTACGGTTGTGTTATGACTACCATTACACATAGAAATTAGTTAGTAGGAGTGGATAAATGTCATTAATACTTAAGAACTAATGTACACTAGCTGAGAAGTTTATTCTTTCTTCGTGAGAAATTAATGTTATAAATAAATTTTCAAAATAAAACCTCAAACATACCTACATGAATAATTCATTATCACAGGAACACCAGTTGTATTTTCGTATAATACCTGCAGAAATTATTTTATTAAATCACACAAAAAATAAACTTTTCATAACAGATATGGCTTCACAAAATTTCTTGTATGTACCTGCTGTGTACGATTTCACTGAATATAGACATTATTATTATTCAACAGTATAAGCAGGAAATAATGTAAACAGGGCACCATAAATTTCAACGTATGATACCAGCACAGAAGAACCTCAGTAAGAACATTCGTCTCCCAATATGCTGTATTAAACTAAGAACTAACATAATAAAATAAATAAAACAAAAAAATTTCTAGCTGAAGTTAGTGCCGAATGCGGTACCAAATTATTTTCTAAAAATGATACCAGAGCCCAGGAGAAAACCTCAGTAAGAACATTCGTCTCCCAATATACAGGGCGTTCCTAAATTTAACGTACAAACGAAAAGGGGAGATTCCTTAAGTGAGTTCAAGAAAAAAAAGTCCCATAAACATGGGGTCGCAAACGTTTCGTTTTCGAAATACAGAGTGTTGAAGTTTGAATTTTTTTCAAGTTTTTTTCTCATAGTATCTACACCTCACAAGATATTCAACTGAAATTTGGCATAGATATTACATCTGAGAGATCTCACCACGTGACATGGCAATTTCGATAGAAGATCTACAGGGTGATATTTTTTCTGGAACACTGCCACCTGTTCTTCTGCAGAACTTTTTTCGGTGAGCAACTGTCAATTTGAAAAAATGTAAAAATAAGCTGTGTTTTTATACTAAACTTTTCGGTCTCGTTTAGTTTTGTCGTATCTGCCAACGATTTTGAGAAAAAAAATTTTGAACGATTCTCTCGAAATCCAAATTATAATGGAAAGGCCACTTTGTAAGCTGTGGTGAATGAATTCAGTGTCAGTTTTTATGGCAATTTTCCTGATCTGTAACGATGATTCCTAAAGATTCGATAAACTCGTATAATCAACACATGTTTTTGATTAAAACTTTAACACCCTGTATCTCAAAAACGAAACGTTTGCGACCCCATGTTTATGGGACTTTTTTTTCTTAAACTTACTTAAGGAATCTCCCCTTTTCGTTTGTACGTTCAATTTAGGAACACCCTGTACTGTATTAAACTTAGAACTAACATAATACAATGAATGAAACAAAAAAATTTCTAGCTGAAGTTAGTGCCAAATGGGATACTATATTATTCTAAATATGATACCAGAGCTCAGAGAAAAACCTCGGTAGAAAAAACCTTATCGATTGAAATATAATCTGGGAGGAATCTACATTTCTAAAAAACTTTTCAGGTTTTCACTCCCAGTCTCTGAAACAGAAATAATCATTTCAACAGAACAATTTAAATTTCATTTAATTATTTCTATTTCAGAGACTGGGAATGAAAACCTTACACTAACTTCAGCTGAGTAGCAAACACAAAGATAATCAAAAATGTTGATTTATAAATTGGGAACGATACAACAAGCCGATCTGATTATTATTTATATATACAGGGTGACTGGTGACGTAAGGGACAACGGCTAACTGGAGATAGAGAACCTCAAACTGAATGAGGATTGGGGGTTTAAATATCCCATGAGGCTATTAGTTTCAGAGATACAGGGTGTTTTTTGCAAAAGTGCTAAAACTATAAACTCCCATATCTTCGTCAATATGGCAAATTTTTCGCTGATATTCAGCAAGCTTGTTACTATACATATTCTCCATTAGATCGAGAAGAAAAATTCTCAAAAATTGCAGGACCGTATTCAAAAATTTCAATTTCCGTGTCAGGTGAAAAATATCACTCTGTATATGGGATAAAAAAATTGAATTGGAAAATTGAAATCTGCAAAAAACACTGAGTAAAAATCTGTTTTCAGTTTGAATGGCACAAATTTTTTATATAATAGTTTTCATGATATGTTGAAAGTCAAATATCACAATTTTTTCATATTGAATTCAAGAAACATACTATTTCTGATAGAAAAAACACTGAATTTGAGGTTCTTAAATAACCCTGACGCATTTTGAATGTTCCTTCACATCTTGAAATATTTGTTTATTAATTTTTCTATCAATATTATAAGAAGAACTCAAAAACAATACAAACACAAAAAGATTAACAGTAGCACATATGATTAATGAAAAAATCAAATAAACAAATGCTCGATATGCGAGAGCCATTGCCCTTACACACTTATTGGCTCTTTTAAACAATTCAAGTACTTTTCATATCCACAAGATCAAAAATTATTACTTTTGATAAAACAGAAACACTAGATTTCAGCTCGAGAAAAGTTAGACTTTCTTCTCAGAACCCCTGAACAATAATCCATCTGGTACTTATGTTTTCAACGAAATTTATTCTTCAATTAAATAATGCAATAATTCATAAAAAAACAACTAAGCAAATGCTCGAAATGAGAGCAATTTGCTTCAACGCATTTATTGGCTCTCTTCAACTCTAATGATTTCTTTCTCTTTCGAGATGAGGATTATATAGGAGACCGAATATTATATCCGTTCATTTTGCGGAATCCAAAAAAAGGATCATCTATATATTCTTCATTCGTGAATACTGAAGGCATTTTTCAGTAGATAAACAAACGACACAATTCCCAATAATTCACGACCTACTCTGTGTAGTAGGATGTATTTTATTTGTGATGAATAATAAACCCCTTATTCTGAAAAATCACTTGTTTCACTAATATTCCGTTTGCATTAAATAAATTCATATGCTTTCCAAGAGAAGGTGAAGTTGCTACACCTAAGTACATATGAGCGGAAAATAAGTCCTCAAAATTCATACATTATTTCATTGAGGAATAAATAAATTGTGTTGAAAACATAAGTACCAGATGGATTATTGTTCAGGGTTTCTGAGAAGAAAGTCAAACCTTTCTCAAACTGAAATACAGTGTTTCTGTTCTATCAAGAGTATAATTTTTCATCTCGTGGATATGAAAAGTACTTCAATTGTTCAAAAGAGCCAATAAGTGTGTGAGGGGAATAGCTCCCTCATATCGAGCATTTCTTTATTTGATTTTTTTATGAATCATATGGGGTACTGTTCCTCTTTTTGTATTTGTATTGTTTTTTGAATTCTTCTCATAATATTGATAGAAAAATTATTAAAAAAGTATTTCAAGATATGAAGGAATATTCAAAATGCCTCAGGATTATTTAAGCATCTCAAATTCAGTGTTTTTTTCTAACAGGAATAGTATGTTTCTGGAATTCAATATAAAAAAATTGTAATATTCGACTTTCAACATATCATAAAAACTATAAAAAATTTGTGCCATTCAAACCAAAAACAGATTTTCATTCAGTGTTTTTTGCAGATTCCAATTTTTCATTTAAATTTTTTTTATCTCATATACCGAGTGATATTTCTCACCTGACACGGAAATTGAAATTTTTGAATACGGTCCTGCAATTTTTGAGAATGTTTTCTTCTCGATCTGATGGAGAATATGTATAGTAACAAGCTTTCCAAATATCAGCGAAAAATTTGCCATATCGACGAAGATATGGGAGTTTACAGTTTTAGCACTTTTGCAAAAAACACCCTGTATCTCTGAAACTAATAGCCTTATGGGACATTTAAACCCCCAATCCTCATTCAGTTTGAGGTTCTCTATCTCCAGTTAGCCGTTGTCCCTTACATCACCAGTCACCCTGTATAATCATTATCCCTTTTACCACTAATGGTGTAGGGTATACATTAAACATTCTCATCTTCTCTCATGTACGAACTTCGACCATTGTTTCTTGTCTGCTGCCATTTTTCTTGCCTCTCTCCATGTTTGTCCTCTTTCACGAATGATTTCTTCCATTTGTTTATCCCAGGTCTTATCAGGTCTTGCACGTTTTCTCTTGTACACAGTTCTAGCTTCCCATATTTTTCTTGCCGGTCTTTCACAGTTCATCCTATTCAAATGCCCCCACCAACTCAGCTCTCTACTCTCTATAAAGTTCTCAATTGGATCTATTCCTATGTCTTCTCTAATTTTTTCGTTTCTCATCTTGTGCATTCTTGTAACTCCCCTTACTTTCCTGAGATACTTCATTTCCATCGCCTGAATTCTGCTCTTTTGTCTTCTATCTAGGACCTGATTATTATTTACCAGTGCAAAATCATGATCTTGAGTTTCTGAAGGCAATTCTTGATCTTGGACCATGTCATTATGCCATCTACCTATATTATACAGAATAGCAGTTGCACAAATAACGGCAACTGAAGTTTCCAATTTTGTAGTTAAATTCTTCCTTAAACATAGAAAAGTTCTTTTCCATACGCCAAACACTCTCTAAACAATGTTTCTGGTCTTAATGTGTGCTGCATTATATCTCACTTCATGTGCATTGCCTGTAAAAATTTAAAAAATGATTGTTTAAGTCAAGTATTGATTGAAACCAAAAATTAATAAAAGAATTTTAGGATTTTGTAGTTCCTTCTAAATTTCTATTAAGAAATAACCAATTGTCAACTATATAAACTGAGTGTTGAGGTGAAAAACACATAGGAAAACTTATTCACCATTGGATTCTTATCATTTGGCTTTGTTGCAGTAGTGGAAACAAAAACAGTCGTTTTCGAAAATCTGAATGTTCAATATATATTTGTATTTATAGGATCATGTTCACATTTCCATCATGTATTTCCATATATTTCCAACTCATTCATTCCTCTATCTTGTAGAACCTTCTATAATTTCCTTTGAAAAATAATAAATTGTCAACTATACGAAATGAGTGCTGAGACGAGAAACAGATAGGAAAACCATTGGATTCTTATCACTTAGCTTTGTTGCAGTAGTGGGCACAAAAACAGTCGTTTTTGAAAATCTGAATATTCCAAAAGTTCCAATCGATATATATTATTATTTTTAGGATCATGTTCACATTTCCACCAAGTATTTCCATATATTTCCAACTCATTCATTCCTCTATCCTGTAGACCCTTTTATAAATTTCCTTTGAGAAATAATCAATTGTCAACTATACAAAATGAGTGTTGAGACGAAAAACAGATAGGAAAACCATTGGTTTCCACTTGGCTTTGTTGCAGTAGTCGAAACAAAAACCATCGTTTTTGAGAATCTGAATATTTCACATGTTCCAATCGATATCTTTTATTATTTATGCGTTCACATTTCCAACAAGTATTTCCATATATTTCATTTATTCTTCAATAACATATGAATATTCTCCCACAATCTTAGCTCACAATATTTTCAATTTAAGAAGAAGACCAGAGGAACACAGTTTCATAATAGAATTCTTATATCATGCACAGTGTAATAAAATCGATTCCTCAAACGGTCTACTTCAACAACTCTATCATTATCATTTTTTAATTATCCTTGAATAATATTAGTATTGAAATTTTCAGAAATAATTATATTATTGAAGATCATTATAAGATTACCAGCTGAATTTGTATTGAATGAATTCATTTCGGCGCTTTCATATAATTTTTTACAATTAAATAAAAAGTTCATATCAAATTACCAGGGCGTATAACTGGTGTTAATAAATAGGACCGACAAGAATGTCCATTGTCACCTAATAGGAGGCCCTGTAGTTGTCTCTCCTCGAAACAGACACGCAGTGCACTCCTATAAAAAATTAGGCTATCATGGGTTGAGCCTGGATGTCGTACCACTATATCCAAAATTTCCATGTTCGGACCCGCACCTACTTGTACATTCAGGGAAGAATAACCCTTTCTATTCCTGAAAACTTCCCCGTTGTTTCCACCTGGATTGATCACAGGTATATGCGTGCAATCCAAGCAACCAGCAACATCAGGAAAACCTGCTATTTGGAAAAATTTAAGGATGTTTCCCCTTTGTTCAACTTTACTTCTTGGGAAGTGAATGAACTGGGCAAGGTTTTCAGCAAGTGCTACTGAAACCCTTTTAATTGTTCTTGACACCGACTGCTGACTTGCTCCAGCTAAATCACCGGCAACAGCCTACAAAGGTGAAATATTGTTCATTATGTTCTTTCTCGAACTGGCTTATATTTTATACATAAAGCATCGTTTACCTACCTGGTAGTTTCCAGTGGCATAAAACCGTAAGGTAATTAGAAGTTGTGCCATAGGTGAAAAGCGCAAACCTCTATTATTAATTTTAGAAAGTTTGTTGGAACATAGCGGCAGGATGGAATTTGCCACTGTATCTTTTCCGAACCGAAATCTCCTCCGGAATTCGTTGTCGGAATAAAATTCCAGAGGATTATCCAAATCCCTGATATACCGTTTAGGCATTCTCATTAAATTTTCATTTTCTTCGATATAATCGACAAATTCTAAAAATTCAAAATCTTCGCGCTCCATTTTGAAGTTTGAATATTGACAATTTGTGTGACAGTTCGACATCCGAGCACGTCTCAAGGTTGTTCGGTAGCTGAGCATCTACGAAGTATTGCTTGAGTACTATGAGATGAAAAGGAATGCTTGGGAACTGCTTGAGTACGAGAACTGACGGAGCATCGACTATGAGTACGGGCATAAAGCTAGGTTTCCATATGCATCGATTAGTGGCGCCACAAACGTGTCAGTTTCCTGGCGCCATTACAGCTAGCGCCAGTGATTGTTTCCACACAATTCAGTGTTTGCAGGTTTGAGTGGCTTTTCAGTATGAATAAAAATGGTGCCTCATATAGTTCGTGCAAGTGTTAAGGTAACTGTGAAAATTTTAGCCTTAGAAATGTTGAAAATATTAAAGAATTCGACAAAAAAAGGAAACGAAAGCACAGGTGGTGGGTCCGTCCATGGATATGTCGAAGAAAAATGTTAGGGGCAACTAACAGTTTGCTGAAGGAGCTAGCCTATGAAGACCAAGATGCGTATACGAATCATTTGAGAATGAACCAAAAACATTTCGACTTTTTACTTGAACGCATCTGTAATAGGATTCAAAGAAGAGACACTCATATAAGAGATGCAATACCAGCTCGTGTGAAATTGCAAGTGACATTAAGATTTTTAGCTTCAGGGGATTCATTTGCATCTTTACAGTAGGGTAAAGTGGGGGAATGCCGGCCGCTTAAGGATATTTGGTTATAAAATCATTGTCGAAGATATTTTAGGGCCCTCATAGGAAAAAAATGAAACAATACAATATGCTTGACTCATTTAAGTAGTAAAAACATTAGAAAACAAAACATTTAATTATAAAAAAATAAAAAATAAAAGGCTGAAATGGCCGGGATTCCCCGCACACATGGGGTAATACCGGCCTTCATTTACGAACAAAAATCGCATATAAATTTCTTTTCCTTCGATGAATTTGAGCAGGCTTTGTGTGCCCATTGACCACAAATAACACACCTTAGCCAAATTTCTCCATTTTTACCAAATTCTCCGCACACAATACAAATATCTTCATTGACGTCCTTGTCCGAGTCATCGTCTTCTATTTCTTCATTTTCTTTATCTTCTTCATAATTTATCAATGGTGCTGATCTCCTAGACTTTTTTCTTGGTGCAGATATTTGAATTTTTTCCTGAAACACATTCCTTTTCGCGTTTTTAGTAGGTTTTGTATTCTTTTTCGATTGTTTCAATTCTAATGCTTCTTTCAAAAGCGTTCAAAGTAAAAATAACAGAATGCTGTTTAGAAGACTTTCTTTTAGATTTTGCCGTTTTAATATTGGAACATGATGGAACACTGATAATTTCTGTAAAAGAAACAGTTTTGTTGACTTCATTATCCAATGAAGTAACTTTTTCAGGGGTAGTCTCATTCACTTTCACTTCTGAATTTTCGAAATCCCTGTGTTCACTGTTTCTTTGAAGATTTTCTGCTGGTGCAAAGTCTTCCTCTGTAAAGACGTCTGGATTAAAGGGAAACAATCCAGTAACACTAAAACCCTTGATTGCTTTTTCAGGTGTAGCTACTCTACTGTACGCTTTACTAAATAACTCAGCTACTTCATTGGGGGTTATTTTCTCTCCTGGATGACTGGTCAAAAATTTGTCACATTCATTATGATAGGCAGACTTTAGGGAGGAATAAAAAGACACATCTAAAGGCTGAAGGCGATGAGAAGTGTGGGGTGGGATGGCCAAAACGATGATACCGTTTTCTTTACAAAAAATATACGCCTGTAACGTACAGTGGCTAACGTGGTTATCCAGGACCAGAAGCACAGGATCATCCTGGGATGACTCTACAGTTGACTGAAAATGTTTCAACCATGTTACGAAGAGTTCCTCTGTGATCCAACCATTGTCCGAACATTCATAGACTGCGCCAGGAGGGCCATTTCGCTTCAGTTGTGGCGCCATTCTTTTTCGGGCATAAATAAACATAGGGGGCACATATGTGCCGGATGCACTGAAAGCGCACATTACCGTTGTTGTTTTTCCCCTTTCCCAGCTGGTCACAAATCCAACCCTTCTTTGGCCTTTTGCTGCAAAAATCTTGCTTGGACGCTGGACTGTCGTAATCCCAGTTTCATCACAGTTAAAAATTCTCTGTGGCGAAAATCTATACTTTTCCATAAGAAATCGAAGATTTTTCCAGAGAATCGAAACCTCCTCCCGATTGAAGGCAGTTATTCTACTAATGCTCGTTCCTTCAGGTTTTCGTAGAACAATACTATGGCGTGACATGAATCCGGCTACCCAGTCCTTGCCAGCCTCTTCTTTTTCTTGGTTGAAAGGAGTTTGAATATTATTTGACTTGGCATAAATGAAAGCACACCGTTTTACTTCCTTCATAGTCAAACCAAAGTAAAGGTTAGCCAACTTTTTAACTTGACCTGCAAGTTCGTTTTCGGCCTGGGGCGAAAAAGTTGGGTTGCGTCCTAATGAAGGTGTTGAAATATTCTTATTTTTTCGCCTGTCTTGTAAAGTAGACCTAGGAATGTTGAATTTTGTTGCAGCCTGCCTCTCGGGTAACCCGTTTGCAATTGCATTCAGAGCAGCTTCTAACTTTCCCTTAGTCCAAGAAGCTTTGGTTGTTTTTCTTGTATACTTTCGTGGCATCTGTGAAAGAATTAAATAACCCCCTTCATTTCATTATAAAATTCATTTATTCATGGGGTAATACCGGCCGGCCGGAATTCCCCGCCTTAGACTGGCCGGTATTACCCCATATGTACGCTATTTCTGTTTTGTTTGCCTAAAGTTTTTGGTTGAGGTTAGGATGAAGAGATGTGTAACAATTCGAAGATTAACATTGATATGAATGAATAAAAATATCAATTTACATACCTTTAAAAATACCCAATTCTTATAAGTAATAGCACAAAAAACTCTTTTCAATCACAAAACGGCTAACCTCCACATTCGATATTCGAAACATATATGGATATGTTCTAGGGCCACCTATATGCAACCCACAATAAAAATAAAAGTTGTATGGTTGCCAATACACGAGAAACCGTCCGGTCGGTATTACCCCGCTGGCCGGGATTCCCCGACTTTACCCTATATATATATAGAATCCCCAAAAGTAGTATCTCTAAATTTATAAGTGAAGTTCTTGACGCAATTTATGAAGCTTTGAAAGAATACATAAAGGTAAGATAAATTTTATTTTTCTTAAATATTACAGCAGTAGTACATTTTTCAATTAATGTTGCTGAAAGCTTCTTGTAACATATCTGGTTGATCCTCATTGTTTATTATTATATACGTCTGTTCTGGACCATATGAAGATGACGTAGAAGCCTATGGTGATGGATATGGAGATTAAATTAATTGCAAATTTTTGTGTGGTAGTGTTCCACTGTATACATTTTTTTTCTGACCTAATCTCCTCTGTACTAGATAGGTAAGAATTTCGGACTGACTTTCTAAAGCAGCAGTTAGTGGAAGCTGTCTCAAATGTGCAGCAACGGTTCTTCCAAATACCTCAAATTCGTCAGTCGTTTCTGAATAATTTTCTACTCTTTCCACTATATCCTGAAGTGCATTTACTGCCCCAGTGACATGTTCTATATCACCAACTGATTTTTTTTGCGGTGAGATTCATCATTCTTTCCAAGGGGTCGCTTTTTGAATGTTTTTTTTCGGAACTTGTAGTTGGTGTATTTGCTGCTGATGAGAAATTAGAATTGGCAAAAATATCATCAACGGAATTCTCTTCGGCACCCAGGTCTGTCTGAGAATGAAGGTATTCCTCCTCTGTAATATTCTCTTCTTCTTGCTCCTGAAACCAAATATGTTATAAGAAGTTTTGGAAATGTTTTAGGAAATATTTCATCCGTCTAAAATGTAGCATTTCTGTCCGTATATAATATTTTTTATTTGTTATAGGTTCCTACAACGGAAAACGAATGGAAAGAAATTGAGCGTGGCTTCGCCCAACGCTGGAATTTTCCTGGATGTGTCGGGGTGATTGACGGAAAACATATAATGATTAAGTGTCCTATTAAAAGTGGTTCTATGTTTTACAACTATAAGGGAAGTTTTAGCATAATCCTGCTAGCTTTAGTGGACCATAATTACTGTTTCACTTATTTAGACGTGGGTGCCGCTGGAAGAGATTCAGACGGCGGAGTGTTCGGTCGTTCTAATTTGAAAATAGCAGTAGAAGAAAATACTGTTAATATGCCAAATAATTGTGTCATAGTAGGCGATGACGCCTTTCCGTTGATAAAGTATTTGTTGAAGCCATATTCTCGGTGTGGTGCCCTGAGTTTTGAGCAGAAGATTTTTAATTACCGCTCAAGCCGAGCTCGCCGTATATCTGAAAATGCTTTCGGTATATTAGTATCCAAATTTCGAATATTCGAAAAGCCCATTTCTTTGTCACCGGAAAAAGTAGATAGAATTGTACTAACATGTTGTGCTTTGCATAATTGGTTACGCAAGACTTCTAGCACCTATAATACTTCTACGTTAATAGATACTGAAGTCTATGAAACTGGAGAGATAATACCGGGTACATGGCGTGAACTACAAGCAGACGGACTACGCAACGTGGGAAATGTTGGGAGTCATAACCACTCAAGAGATGCAGCACAGATCAGAGATAGATATGCTCAATATTTTGTCGAAGCAGGTAGAATTCCATGGCAAAATGACAGAATTCACGTTGTGTAATAATATAGTAAAAGTATAATGAAAACTTACCAAAGTATTCTTTGTTTTCCTTGTTTCTACAATTCCTTTCAGAAACCGATCTGCTACATCATACCAACCCACTGTTGGTTTATATATGCCGTCTGTCGAAGTTCCACTTTTATAGGAGGCTAAAACTTTGTGATATTCCAAAGTATATGCATTTCGGATGCTTCGTATTTTTGATTTCGCAGCATTCACATCGAAATCTTTCACAGTTTTTGATGTGACTTCTATAATTTTTCTAAGCGCAGTATCCCGTTGATTTCTATCTTTATAAGATGGTATTTTATAATTCCAAAGGCACGGATATTCTTCGTATACCTCTAAAAACGTTTTTATGTCATCCGCTGACCATTTCTTTGAAGCATTTGACCGCCATTTTCAACAGGGATAACAATGCGGTTAGAACACAACGTAAATATTACCGGTACTGGCGCCAAAAACCAACAACTTTGTACTTTACTGGCGCATGGATTATTGGCGCCAGTTGATTTTCGTTGTTTCCATGCGCAAATAAACTGGCGCCAGTCAACTGGCGCCACTAATCCATGCATATGGAAACCTAGCTTAAGAGTTCGCCGCCAGCTATTTACGCTGCCAGTTGCGCGAAATTTGAATTGAAAATTTCGAGGTGGTTCATGTCTCCTACCTGAGCAAGTCTCCCGGACTTCCCCTGCCCCAATGAAATTATTATTTTGAAAAGTGTTGTACGTCCTTCGTTATATTCCAAATGTTCTCTAGCATAGGTCAGTAGTGCGTTGATCGAAAAGTATTCATTTTTAAAATAAAAATTCCAAATTTGTCATTGCAGATCTTTTCTAAAAATATAATCGTCTACTGTGGATGTCTTCTTGGGTTTTCCAATAGAACTAAACACTTTGTCATCATCTTCATTGATGACTCTCTTAATTGAAGACATATGCATTTAAAATACAATTTCTATTAGTATAAAATATCTTATATTCTTCTAACTCACGTTGAAAATGTACGAAACTTTCATTACGATCGTCGATTCCAATATAACGGGTTATCCATTTCGCGGTTTCAAAAGTATAGGGCTGGAATTCGACATCTGTCAAACGAAGTTTTAAAAAAAAAATTTTTTTGTTCAGTTGAAAGTCTGACATTTATGAAAATGGGTCGGTTGACTATCGCACAACGCATGAAAATTATAAAAACCTAATACAAATATGGCGATTCTGCCACAGCCACATATCGTGCTTTAAGAGCAGATTTTGGTTTACATAATCGTCCAACTACGCAAGCAATTGGTGAAATTGTGAAGAAATTTGAAGAGACTGGATCGGTTACAGATATTGTAAGCCCTGTGCATCATCGTTTTGCTCGTACCACTGAAAATATCGCTACTGTAAGTGAATGTGTTGCCGAAGACCCGAATCTGTCGATTCCTCGTCATTCTCAGGAATTAGGACTGTCTTGCGGCACATTATGGCATATTTTGCATTAAGATCTACAACTACACCCATATAAAATTCAGCTCACTTACCAACTGAAGTCAGCCGACCATTCACATCAACATCGTGGATACGTCGAATGGGTGCTTGAACAACCGGCGGTGGACGGCGATATCAACTGGCCACCGAGATCATGCGATTTGACACTGCTTGACTTTTTTTGTGGGGCTACGCGAAAGACCGTGTTTATGCAGATAAACCTTTAACTTTTGAGTAGTTAAAAACCAATATTCGTCAAATTATGGCTGAGATACTGCCCAATATGTGACAAAAAGTGGTTGAAAATTACCTCAAAAGAATCGATGCTTGCAACAATTCGGGTGGTTGTCATTTAAATGATGTAGTGTTTCACACATAATGTCAACGTTCAAACTTTATAATAAAAAAGAAATATCATGATAAAAAAAATTTTTTATGTGTTTTATTTACGTTTACTTTTGAAACCGCAAAATGGATAACCCTGTATTAGTGTGTGATGCATAAGCCGTTTGAAGTTCCAAATAACACCGTTTCACACACTGTCTCATTTCTACTGGAATCCCTCCTAGCATTTTTGGGATAGAATATACAGGGTGTCCCGTAAATACCACGCGAAAGTGACACTGGAGATAGATTGACATTAGGTCTTTTAGATAGCATCAACATGACCTCAGTAAAAGTCCGCAGGTTTTCGAGATATAACCACTTTTATGTTTTTTAAAAATCTCCAATTTTCGGTTTTCAAACTCATGTTTTTTTTTTACCTAGGCTACCCTGAATAGTTGCTTTAAACAATGAAGTAATAACTTCACCGAGAACTAGAACAAAATCCTTTAAAAAAAATGTCTAACTTGTTGTATTTTATGACGAAGTTAAAACGTTAACTTAAGTTTGACTGACTGATGTGAAAAAAAATCAGACTGAATTGACAAATAATCGTAAAAACTAGTCCATTTCCAGCACTTTTCAAAATGATACAACACTACCAATTTTTTTATGTCAAAACCTTAGAAATTATAATTTTGTCGCGAGGGATGTGTTTATTCCGAAATAATTAAAAATTAAGAAAAATGGACAAGTGTCACCTGTTGCCAAATTACATGTTGCTTGATATTCTTTCCTCGCTACCGTTTCAAACAACCATTATTTTTGCTCTTCTTTCTCTTTTATCTCACTTTCCCTTTCATTTTTTGTTTGCAAAAGTGGTGATATCTCGAAAACCAGCGGACTTTTACTGAGGTCATGTTGATGCTATCTGAAAGACCTAATGTCAATCTATCTCCAGTGTCACTTTCGCGTGGTATTTACGGGACACCCTGTATATTATGTATATCATAAAATATTAGTTAGGTATCAAAAAATAGGTATATGAATTTTTCATTGTTATAAAATATCAAATAATAGGTTTCAGCAGAAAAACAAAACAGCACAACGAAGAGAAGATCAGTCAGTTGTGACACCTTATACACTGAATCCAGTCGGATTGAGACTTTGCGTTTTCATATTTCTCGAAACACTCTATGCAATAACATTCCTCTTTTCCAGTGGCGTCATTTAGGAGGTCATATCTTCGTAGGAAGGGCCGCTAGGAGAAAAAATTATGGGAACTTGTCATCTTATTTTTTCATGTTCTATCTGAATCCGAGATATTTCCCACATTTTCTGGGACACCTGTATATGCAGACTTATTCATGTATACTTTGGATTCCATTGGAAGTCCATCTTCAAATTCAAGCTTTTATTCACACACTTTATTATAACAACTGGTGGAAGGAAATTACTTACTGCATTGCAACAGCCAACGATGGTCATTGTTTCACCCTTCTCCGCAGATATGACCGAATTGACTACTCTTGCACCTTTTTTTTGCTTCTACTTATACGGGTTTATTATTCAACTGGATTCCAGATTCATCTATATTATATATTCTCTCTGGTTTATCCAACAGATCATTATTGGTTAGCACTCTGATCAGCAGATCATAGAACTTCTCGATTTACACAGTATTGAAACGTCACTCTGACTGAAATTATGCGTCAAGTGGAGCTGGGACTGTAATGCTGGATTCAAAATGAACGTAACCATAAAACTCCCGAAACGTAAACGAAAAACGCAAAGTTGAACCAATGCAAATCATATGGAACTGTTCACAACAACCTCAGTAATTTTGTCGGCGCGCCACAGTACTTGAAAAGTACGACGAGTAGCGTCACGGTAGGTATCTGGAGATACCCAGCCGGAAGAGTCACAATGTGCGAAGAAACACTTGGCGGTGGTAATGGTGGTGGCGGAGGGAGAGTGATTAACCCATTTGTGCCCAAGGAAAAAAATTTTCGAATTTTTTCATCAAATTTGGAATATTATATATTAGCAACTGTAAAAACATGTATATGATGAAAATTTGATGATCATGCTTGTTTTTTCTATTTAAAGGGGTGTCCTCATATGAGGACGTTGGGCATATATGGGGTCTAAAGTTCAGTGAAGGAGAAAATATTATAGGCATAACAAAACATTTATTTTGTGGAATAAAAGAACAGAAAATACTACTCCATTATTAAAATATGTAAATTACATCATTTTGTATGGAAATTGATAAAACAATTACGTTCTAGGCATAAACTCGTTTTGCACAGTACACATTGCCAGCGAACTTTTTGATGACACTCCTTGCATCGAAGTTGCTTATCCATTTTAGCTGGATAGTGCCCTCCCTCTGTATGTCTAATACTTGTAGGTATTGATCCTTATGCCCTGGAAGACATAACTTTTCTGTTAACTTTCATATAGTGCGTAGCAATCGGTCTTATGAAATTGAACAGATCCATTTCCTGTCACCAGAGACAATCCTGTGTAGTTTCCATGCGTTCACTATCGACATATTTATCATGTTTTTGAATAATGGCCACCACCATTTCTTTCCTCTTATCATGATTGGGTAATTGTTGATACCCTGGTCATGGAGATCAACTCCACCCATCCCCATATTATATCAATTATAATACTTATTATAATTATTAATACTTTGAGCGTTGCTTACTATAAGTTTATAACTTAAGAGTTCGATTTATCGATCGTAAATCTTCGGATGTACGTTTGTAGTGTAGTTCTTACTTCCACAAAGTTGTTCTCCAGTATCTTGACATTCCAGATGTCGTATGTTCCGCGTCGCATTCCACGCATCGGGCACGTTCATGTATTGATCAAAATCATACGCGCACCACGATCTCGTTATATGCTGTGAATCACACACTGCGTCACGTGCTACCTGATATGGTAGTATGGCCACATTCGCCGCTATTCGCAGATCACCGTTATAGCATGATGTCAATTTGAGAGGCATCTCTACGTAGGTACCATCAGCGGAAAACTCGTCCACTGCAGCATATGCGTCTAGCGCACTTGTAGTCAGGAACAATTGTCCCTCGCTGCCTATCTTGTCTTTCGTTAGATCTTCATGCATCTTATAGTTCGTCTTGACGCCGTCCAGCCATCCGCTTACGTATTTCAGCAGGCGTGAATTGATCTGGTAACGGTTCAAAGCGTTACTGGTGGTGAATATCTGGTCGTTGATTCCAAAGGTGCCAAGTAGTTGTAATTGGCTGAACAATAAATCCTGAGCTTGCTTGTACCCCAGTAGATTAGCGGTTGGATAACCGCACCCTTGGTCCATCGAACGCACCGTTTCGGGAAGGTCCCATCTTTCGTTGTTTGTAATATGGTGACTGTATCTGATATCTTCAATGATCCGTCTCGTGTACACTAATGGTGCAGGCCAGTTCTCGTAAAGGCTATGCGTTCTCGCATTCACTCTTCCGTAATGACCATTATCATTAAGTGCTTCCGGCAAGATAATATCGATATTTCCCTGATCTGTTGATTGTACGTCTCCAACTCCACTCAGCCATGTAGCCAGCGGAGTCGGAATCCATAGTTTCAGATTTTCCAAAACGTCCAACGTTTTCATGTCCTCCACGTCCAATGCTCCCTTCATCTTTCGTATAATTAGTATCCTATACTGATAGATTGTGTAGCAGTAATAACTGAACATTGAAGGCGAAACGTGCTGGTAAAACGTTTTGTCACATGCCGTTAGTTCGTTGTAAATGGTATCCAAGAGCAATGGTAAAATGGATCCTGAGATAGTGAAGGATAGTAGGTTCATGATTGATTAATATATTTGGTCGGATAAATACTCTTAGTTTGTACATATTGTCACAACACTATTGTCCATCCAACGGACAAATACAAGTTTATTTTTTCATCATACTTGTAGTCAAATAATCCCCTTTTTTCTTTCTTCATTTGCTTCTATGATTTCAGGGGGCAATTCTTTGTTCTGTTCTCTTTTACTGTTCCTGTAGCTTTGAAACCCTTTTCTCTCAGTATATTCATCAACCTATGACTTGTGAAATAATTATAAAAAAAAACAATGTGATCCGATGGGTTTTTCACAACATTCAATAAATCCAGAACCACCTTCGAACCTAAAGGAATATTTGAATATGTTTTATAATTTTTAGCCCCATCGTATGTGTCAAACTGATAACAGTATCCTGTAGAACTACACAACATCCAATTCTTGTAACCAAATCTAACCGGCTTACTCTTGATGAACTGCTTGGCACTGTGACGGCCAAAATTGTTAGGTTTTTGTGGAATAATAAGCAATAAGCTTCAAAATAGCATTTGGTTTATTCTTTATTCACAAGATGATACAACGTACAACAATGTCTTGACGATGATTCAGCAACGACTTGTTGAATAAGTGAATGCACAGAGCTGAGTTAACAACGACATTAGTTCTGCACATGCGCACTTAATAGTTACAAATATGAACTACGAACATTTGAACTATCATAGAAACAGGTTTGTTATCTTAACAAAAATATCTAACCATGCATTCATCTATTGACAAATATTTATGGAAAATACCCCACTTCATAAAATTCATATTTAGTATTTTCATCAGAGGCCTAACCTTGGTTAGCTTATCTGTCAAATCCAATTTTTCATTGTCGGCTAAATGAATATATTTTTTGATATTGTAGTACCTATTTCTGGGCATACAGTCAGTAACAATTTGCACCTTCAGGTCATCATCTAAACTCCAGTAGGAACGTTCCCTAGGTAAACTGTGATACCCAGTGAACAATAATAATCCAATGAAGCTTTTCAATTCTATTTCTGTCATATTGAAACCATGATCATTTTTTGGGAAGCATATCTGTTGGTTTCATCAACTATATGATCAATTACGTTTTTGTCGAAAAATAATTCGAATAACTCCAACGGGCCATGATTACCCAAATCAAATTTAACTTTTTCTAGAGTATTCAGATATGTCTCAGAATCCTCCATGGTTATGTCATGAGGCGCACTTGTCCATTCGGGAGGAAATATCCTTGCACAATCATCAAAATTCTGCGTATTTTTCCAAATTTGTATCAGATCGGACAATGGCAGAGAGTCCTCTTCGTCGAATAAATCATCTTCTTCACACTGTTAGAATAATTCTATTGTACCAGGAATATCCAATGGTTGATCGTTGGAAATCAAGATATCTTCATCAATATCTTCTTCGTCAGTTTGACCATCAATGTCCGGTGGAATGAAGACAACATCAACGGGTCGATCTTCATATTGGATGCTTTCAATAGCCGCCTGAAGTATTTTGAAGGATCTTCCTTGAAAGAAGGTTGAGTTACAGGAGTCCATATTTCCGAACAAACCTGTAAAAACCCAAATGATCCAATTTACACCGATAATACGCAAATATTGAATATCCGTACTAAAATTGTCTCTACTGAAGAGGTGCCCAGTGTCCCCATATGGGGACAGTCGTTTTTTCTTACCCGTCATGTAATGCAAATAAAAATTTACTTACCTAGAATGATGTAAACAGTTTCACAAGACCACTAAAAGTAAAATGGTAAACAAAAACCATGTTTAACGCCTTTTTATATTAAGTATTATTCACTTGAAAATCAACATGTGCGCAGTGGCGTGAACACTGATAATTCGGTAACTGTTGCATAGTAAATACGTGACATCTATTAGAACCGATGGTAACTTCTTTGAACTAGATGCCTATTCGATGGAAAACGGCAACCAGAGTTCGTCACAAAAGAAAACTGTAATTTTAAAAAATTATTATTCTTACCGTCCTCATATGGGGACAACGGGCACAAATGGGTTAAGCAAATCACGCTCCGACGGTTCGGATGGACGCCATCGCGTCTTTAAAGAGATTAAAGAGAAAGAAACGCATTTCCTGGATGTTCCGGAACTTGGTCGGCATAAACCGTTCATCGTCCGATAGACACAATCCAACGACAAAGTTATCACGGGTCACTTCGGATGTACTGACGCCACCGGATTTGCACGAAAATCGATCGGTGAGCTTGAACTATATTATATATGGTCTCTGGTTTATCCAACAGATCATTATTGGTCAGCACTCTGATCAGCAGATCATAGAACTTCTTCTCTATTCAGCCCTTTTGCTCTAGACAAAGACAATCCTTCAGCTTATCTGATGGAAAGCTCCGGGTTACGGTCTATAAAACTTTTGAACCAACCATTTCCAGTCATTTGGCGTTCGTGACCAAAATTATATTTGATATTCAGCTTTTCTCCGAATTGATATGCTAATATTCGGATAGCCTGTCTATTTGTAGGAAATCCCACATCTCCGAACTTAATCAATTATTGGAAACCGAAAATTAGTTGAATGAACGTTTGTAATTTCTTGTACCTCTACTTTTGCGTTAATACATACCCAGTGTCAAATTCTTCGTATTTTTAGTGGAATAACGCCTTCGTAATGTTCTGGATGGATTTCCAAATTGTGAGGAAATTTCGTTTACTCCCACGGTTTTCTAGTCCATCTCATCAAAAGCTGCTTCTAGTTGCTTTGTGGTTCAAGAGCAAACTCGAGCTTGTACTCCTTTTTTCCCCTCATACTTCCGCGGCATGGTTCTGCTAAAATCAGTAAAGAGTTCAGATTGCTACACAAACTATAAAAGAACACTAAAAATATATCGGGTGTCCCAAGGTGAGTGGCCTATCAGATTTTGTAACTTGGCAAATGATGATTTTTTTTGGTCCATCCTGTATAACTGACAACTATAATTGAAAAGCATTGACAGATCAGATCATTATCTAATGACTAGCTAAATTTAGGACTTAAATCTCAAATATTGAGCGAACTAGAGTCATTTTCGTAACACGCCAATTTGATCTAATAGGCCACTCACCTTGGGACACCTGATATAAAAGAATCAACACTCAGACTATACAGGGGTATGAGGTGTATAGAGGGATAGATGCCCATGCATTTTTTTCACAAATTAAAAACAAAAAAGCAACTGGTCATACTTAGATGCACACTTAATGAACATACTTCAAAAGTTCTACGACAGGAAATACTAACCTTTGAAACTTATACGTGTTTTCGAAGTTCGCTGTGAAGATGATCACATACACTTGCAAAACGCGTCCTCACTGTACAATATTTCGTGACCAACTGATGTCTAGGGTGGCAGTCGCTCCTTCTTAAGCCTCAATTACACTCAGACTCAGCCCTCCTCACTGCCACTCGCGTTGTCGGCAATAATTCCCGAAATACTTCTGCAGCAGTTTCGAAGGCAGTGTGCATTTACAGTCAGCCGCAGCATTGCTCTCGTGACCACGGTTCGGCAAAGACGTCCGAAGAAATTGCAGCCTCAGCGCTTTGTCTCGTTGATTTATATAAATATGTGGGTGTCTTGAAAACATGTAGAAAAAAAATAAAGTTCGTTGTCGTCCCAGAAACCTTTCCATTATTTCAAATGCAAACCATATAGGTCGGAAGACATCCTCGGTCCTGACATCATTGATTGCATTTTTTCTTGAGCAGGAGACGGAATGTGGCCATTAGGGATTTTTTTTTGACTTAAGTTCTTCCACTGGAATATCGCCCATATTAATACTTATTGTCTTCCAGGCGTCATAAATTTTGTGCTTCATTTTATGCTCCTTCATGGAGCAACCCTAGATCACTCTCTCATTCTCCAAAAGTTCCAAAAACTTCACACTGTTTTCATTACTCCATTCCATGGGGGAAATTTTTTCGATAATAATAAAAACTTCACTTTTGAATAAATTATTAAATTTCGTGAGAGCGCAGGCCGATCTTTTCGCAGCGCAGCCACAGCAACCTAGCTGAAGCACACACTGAGCCCGTATTGCCAGCCTCTTTGACTTTCGTGCGAAAAACCGCCAATTTGGGAAGTATGGTGATTACATTCAGCCGCTGCCTGCTCCATGCCGTGGAAGTGAGCTGAGTGTAATCGGGGTATTACACTATTAATTCCTAGTGGCGAGTTTGGAAAGTTAGGTATTTTGAAAATGGGGCATCTATCCTACTGGGGCATCTATCCTACTGGGGCATCTATCCGGGTTTTCCTCTATACGAGTATAATCACTTTTTAATTGATAGCAGTCGCAATTTTTGCTCTACTGATTCATTTCGTCCCCTTCACTCTGGCTTCCCTGGTGAGCTTCCAACGTATTATTGGATCCAGAATTCCGTTTTGTGCTCAACGTTACCTCCAGCTGTCTGACTTTTTTTGAGCCATTTCAAAGTCATCTGCAAAAATTGCCATACATTTTAAATCAAATATCGAAACTTCTTTGAATTAATTAATGAAACATGTCCATACCTTTTTTTCCTTAACATGAGATATTGTCTCCTGAAAATTATTTTGCATTGTATAAAACGACTTATTATACAGGGTGACTGGTGACGTAAGGGACAACGGCTAACTGGAGATAAAGGACCTCACACTGAATGAGGATTGTCCCATAAGGATATTGGTTCCAGAGGTATAGGGTGTTTTTTGAAAAAGTGCTATAAACACCCATACCTTAGTCAATACGGCAAATTTTGCGCTGATATTTGGCATGCTTGTTACTATACATATTCTCCATCAGATCTAGAAATTTTAAATTTTTTCAAATTGCACGTCCATATTCAAAATTTTCAATTTCCGTGTCAATTAAGAAATATCACTCGGTATATGAGATTAAAAAAAATCAGAAAGAAAATTGAAAACTGCAGAAAACACTTAGTAAAGATCCGTTTTTAGTTTGAATGACACAAATTTTTTATGGTTTTTTTGATATTTTGAAAGCCGAATATTAAAATTTTTTCATATCCACTTCAAGAAACATACTATTCCTGATAAAAAAAACACTGAATTCGAGGTGTTTAAATATACCTGACGCATTCTAAATATTCGTTCACAACATGAAATCCTTTTCTATTAATTAATCTATCAATATTATTAAAATTCGAAACACAATACAAATACAAAAAGAGGAACAGTATCACATATGATTTATAAAAAAATCAACTAAGCAAATGCTCGAAATGAGAGCCAATCACCTCAGCACATTTATTGGCAGCGTTTTTGATTACAGGAATATTTGTTTTAATTTCTTCGCATGCTTCAATTATTCTACTCTTTAAATCTTCACGGGTAGATACGGTTTCCTTATAGACTAAATTCTTGAGATGACCCCATAAGAAATAATCCAAAGGAGTTAGATCAGGTGACCTAGCAGGCCAATTCCTTGAACCTCCTCGATCAATCCAACTCTCTCAGGAAATTCACTATTTAAAAAAATGATGACTTCATTTGCAGAATGGGAAGGTGCCCCTCATGATGAAAATTCACACCTCTATGAATAATATTCTCTAAAGAACTGGGCAAAATATTCTGGAAGAAATCTAAATAAAAAGCACCAGTTATTCTTTCTTCAAAGAAATGTGTGCTTCCACACCAAACGTGGACACTGAAGCGTTTTTGATGATTTCTTTCTCTTTTGTCATGAGTATTATTTTGAGATATTCCCTTTCAGCAACTCTTCAATTCATTTGGCAGAATCCATAAACAAGTATACAGGGTGTCTCAAAACTCGACGTCAACCCGGAACCGGGTGAAAAGGCGCTGGTTGTCAGAAAAATATAAAAAAAATCTAAGTTGCATGATTTGAAAAAAATGAGCATTTGAAAAAGCACGCAAAATTCCACACCCTGTGACAGTCTTTTCGCTCCTGTTGCCACAAATATCAACATTTTCAAACTTTTTTTTTGCTTTGTAACCTTGAATGATGCTTGTCTAAACTGTAATCAAAATTTGGAAACCAGCTGCTCTAGGTTTCATAAAAATAGGGCTTGCTTCCCAGAAAAAAATTCAAAATAAAGAATGGCCTAGTTTCAACTGACTATTGAAAAAAAATGTACTACGCTAGTTTGGCATGTTTTGTTAAAATATGGCGCATTTAGTAAGGATTTCAAAATGGTATAATACTTGTTAAATTGTAGCTGCCGTAGTTCAAATTTATTTTCGATTGCCTTTGAATACACTTTTTCTCAAACTGCTTCCCAGTAAAAAAGTCCAATGGATTCGGTGAACGGGCCGGCCACCAGATTGGACCGAACGTCCGATCCATCTTCCGGGAAAAAATGTTACAAGAAAAAAATTTCCAGAGAAATTTTTCCGGAAATTTTTTTTCTGAAAAATATATTTTCTCTGGAAATTTTTTTTTTCAATACAGTCAGTTGAAACTAGGCAATTATTTATTTTGAATTTTTTTTCTGAGAAGCAAGCTGCAATTTAACAAGTATTATACCATTTTGGAATCCTTACTGAATGTGTCAACTTTTAACAAAACATGCCAAACTTGCGTAGTACATTTTTTTTTAATACAGTCAGTTGAAACCGAGGTTGAAACTAGGCAATTCCATATTTTGAATTTTTTTTTGAGAAGCAAGCCCTATTTTCATGAAACCTAGAGCAGCTGGTATCCAAATTTTGATTACAGTTTAGACAAGCATTATTCAAGGTTACACAGCAAAAAAAAAGTTGGAAAAAGTTGATATTTGTGGCAACAGGAGCGAAAAGACTGTCACACTGTCTGTGGAATTTTGCGTGTTTTTTTTTAAATTCCCATTATTTTTGAATCATGCAACTTAGATTTTTTTTAATATTTTTCTGACAACCAGCATTACTTGCCTTTTCACCCGGTTCCGGGTTGACGTCGAGTTTTGGGACACCCTGTATATTCTCCATTCGTAAACACTTAAGGCATTTTTAACCCTTAACTACTAATGTAGTACGTAACGTTGTCACTACCGATACGTCTCACAGACGGCTATATATAAATCAATATAAATAGGTATATTTTTTCATAGTTTTCACTTTGTGTACTGTTATGAGTTCTCTTCATTATTACAGAACTGAAAAGTATGCTGAGAAATGGAATAAAACTTCAATACTCAGTCAAAAACACAATATTCCAAAGGAATGTCAAATATTCAGCATTTTGACATCGATCTTTTAAACAGCTGAAATTAAATTGAAATACTTTTGGAATATGTTAATTCTTTATTACTTTTGATGAAATAAGAGTTAAACTGAAGTATAGTAAAAAAAAGGGTCGAGAACAAGTATTTTGAAAAAACTGACAATGCCTGTCTATCATGAATTTGATACACAATCCGGACACACTTTTTTCACACACTCTAGGCAAATTGGTTTCTGGCATTCGTAACAAACATATGCCGTTCTTCTTTTCTTCTTATAAGAACAAAGAGAACAATTTTTTCTTTTTTCCAATGTTTCCACTCTAGTTTCAGGTATATTTCCAGCTCCTTTTTCACCTAGTATCTCCAAAATACTGAGTCGCAATTTTCGGGCCAACTTTGGATTTTTCGACCTCCTTTGTAAATTTGGTGCCACTAGTTCTTGAGCGAGTTTTTTCATGAAATCAGATCTTTCTTTCTGAAAATTTTCTGTATAACTGTTATATAAAATGAACGAATTGACAGTGCTTATATCGAAAAGTCTATAAAATATCGTGAGCGGCCACCGACGGGACCTACTACTGCAGGAAAATTTCGAACATTTCTCATCAATAGCGTCTACTCCTCCTTTCGTAGAATTGTAATCTAGAATAATATCTGGTTTTCCAGACTCTGCATCTTCGCTCTTATGGTGATGGGAAGATGATACTAAGATAACAGCCTTATTTTTTTTCGGTACGTACGAAACTAGCGTTATATCTTTTGTAAAACCATATAATACAGATCCAACCACCCTTTTGCTGCTGGGTAGAAACTGCGGTGGAATTTCCTTTTTTTTTTTGATTGTGCCTATACATGTTAGTCCCATTTGTTTTAGGGAGTTGACAAGTTCTATAGAAGTGAACCAATTATCAAATGTCACATTTCTGTTCGTATTATATAATGGCTGTGTTAGGCGCAGAACACTTTGAGCTGGTTTGCTGAATTTTTTATATTCATTCGGTAAATTTCTTCCATCTGAATCTTTACCTGTATACAGGGTGTCCCGTAAAGACCACGTCAAACGAAAACGGAAAGTAGATCAGAATGTGCTCTATTAGATGTGAAAAAATCGTTCATATGAAAGTCTCACAGTTTTCGAGATATTTGATGTTTTATGAAAATGTTGAATTTTTTCACTTAAAATGCTTTCTCTCTTGCGGAAGCTACAATTAAATACTTTTCGAATCAGTTTTTTTCCATAAATATTGTTGAATGATTACTTCAATTCATGCAATGAAAAATAGCACAAAATATTATACAGGGATTCTGAAAAAAAAATTTTAAATTCTTGTTTTGAAGGAAGTGTTTTTTGTACTGAACTCTATCTGACGTGGTGTAAAAAAAAGACACTAGAGCTTTTCTGCATATTACGTTAAAAAGTTGCCCACTTTGTGAGGATTCCGAAAAGGTAAAATACAGGTGATAAACTTCTTCAGAAAAAAAGATATTCGAATGTTTATCGAAAATGGAGCATTTCTGTGAAAATTTGATTTTTTCACATTTTCCACAAATACTTTCATTTTGCAGATTCTGCTGTAACTTATTGAATAGTTCTCTTGAAAAATGTCAGTTAGTCCTTAAATTACTTATGAAGTGAAATTATTCATTAATTGCAATGATATACGTAATAACGCACAGGACCTTCAACATCAACAAATCTATTGTGAAGAAACATTATAAAAATATTAATAATAAAAATTCAGGATTGCTATTAAAGCAAATACTCAAAATGACCACCCCCTTCGCTAATACATTCCCTGCATCTATTGAGAAATGATCTTTTCAAACCATACAAACTTCTCTCCGCTATTTTGGCTGCTGAAATACGAATGGGTCCCTTAGTTGTGCTTCATCTCTTATGGGATTCGAATAAAGTTCATTTTTTAGAAAACCCCAGTAAAAAAATCCAGAGGATTTAAGTCTGTTGAATGGGGTGGCCACGAAATTTCACCGCCCCTTCCGATCCGCCGGTGAGGATATGTTTGGTTTAAATATTCCCTAACATGACGACAAATGTTGCTGAAACATACAGAAAATCCCGATTTTTTCAATAATATCCTTTGGACTGATGAGTCTTCCTGCACTCAAAGCGGGTATATTAATCTGCATAACCTTCATAGTTGGAACATCGAGAATCCGCACAATATAAGGCTAGATAGATCCCAATATCGATTTACGGTGAATTTATGGACTGGAATATAGGATGGAAAAATATTCGGTCCGACAGAATTGCCGCAAACGTTAAACGGCACCAACTATTTAAATTTTTTAAGGAACAGTGTACCCTTACTTTTAGAAGATGTACCACTGGAAATGCGACGTAGTCTATGGTTTCAACACGACGGGTGCCCAGCACACTACAGTCGTCATGTTAGGGAATATTTAAACCAAACATATCCTCACCGGCGGATCGGAAGGGGCGGTGAAATTTCGTGGCCACCCCATTCACCAGACTTAAATCCTCTGGATTTTTTTTACTGGGGTTTTCTAAAAAATAAAATTTATTCGAATCTCATAAGAGATGAAGCACAACTGAGGGACCGCATTCGTATTTCAGCAGCCAAAATAGCGGAGAGAAGTTTGTATGGTTTGAAAAGATCATTTCTCAATAGATGCAGGAAATGAATTAGCGAAGGGGGTGGTCATTTTAAGTATTCGCTTTAATAACAATCCTGAATTTTTATTATTGATATTTTTATAATGTTTCTTCACAATAGATTTGTTGATGTTGAAGGTCCTGTGCGTTATTACGTATATCATTGCAATTAATGAATAATTTCACTTTATAAGTAATTTAAGGACTAACTGACATTTTTCAAGAGAATTATTCAATAATTTACAGCAGAATCTGCAAAATGAAAGTATTTGTGGAAAATGTGAAAAAATCAAATTTTCACAGAAATGCTCCATTTTCGATAAACATTCGAATATCTTTTTTTCTGAAGAAGTTTATCACCTGTATTTCACCTTTTCGGAATCCTCACAAAGTGGGCAACTTTTTAACGTAATATGCAGAAAAGCTCTGGTGTCTTTTTTTTACACCACGTCAGATAGAGTTCAGTACAAAAAAACACTTCCTTCAAAACAAGAATTTTAAATTTTTTTTTTCAGAATCCCTGTATAATATTTTGTGCTATTTTTCATTGCATGAATTGAAGTAATCATTCAACAATATTCATGGAAAAAAACTGATTCGAAAAGTATTTCATTGTAGCTTCCGCAAGAGAGAAAGCATTTTAAGTGAAAAAATTCAACATTTTCATAAAACATCAAATATCTCGAAAACTGTGAGACTTTCATATGAACGATTTTTTCACATCAGATAGAGCACATTCTGATCTACTTTCCGTTTTCGTTTGACGTGGTCTTTACGGGACACCCTGTATATGTAAGCATTGTAAAAATATCCAGTTCTTGCATCAGTGCAACACATAAGTTTCAATCCATATCTATAAGGTTTATTCGGAATATACATTTTAAATTTACATCTTCCTCTGAAACCAACCAGCATTTCATCCACACAAGCCGACTCTCCAATGGTATAACAGTCCTGACATTTTTGAACAAACAGATCAAATATTTGAGAAATTGCAGCAGCTGGATCAACCAACATTCTCATTTTTCTGTCATCAGGATTATAGAATCTAAGACATGTGAGTAAAAAAGCAAACCTCTCTTTACTCATGATGCACCTAATAATTTCTCGACCAGTTCCATCAGTAGCAAATAAAGTATTTATATTTTCGTTATTTGATTTGAAGACGGCTGTATAAGTAAGAAGTCCAAAGAATGCGTACAATTCTTCTCTGTCAAGATTCGTTAGCGTTGAAGAATTTACAGTTCTATATCTGATTCGTTCTGTTTCAATTTTATGATTAGTCCATTGAAGTATAATACTACAAATTTCTTCGGTGAACAACATTTCCCAAATTTCGAGAGGACTAGGTTTATTACCTAAAGCTTAAGCTGGAAGGCGTAATCCCGGTAAGTGAACAATAATATTTTCTCGTAGACGACGACCCTTATTGGAAACAGCAGACTCACTAGACCATTTGAACCTATTTTTTCCATAATAATACTTCCTGGAGGCATTTTCTTCATCTTCTAATATATCATCAGCATTTTCAGTATCGGCTTCATTATTCTCATCTGTAATAAATTGAATGATAAGCATATACTCTAACACATTTGCAAAAATCATTTACCTTCTTCTTCAGAATCCGTTTTGTGATCGCTTTGAATATGGGTTTCTTCATTACATTCGTCTTGGGACTCACTAAAGTCACTTCCACATTCATCAAACCATTGCAACAACTGTTCTTCGAAGTTTTCATCAGTTGGTTTTACAGTTTCAGACGTACTAGGTCGACAATCCATCGTAATTTCAAATCACTGATGATACGACTCAAAGACGGTCCCTACGTTTAAATGTTACGTTAAAGCTTAACAACTTTCTTAAGATATTATTTAATGACTTCTTCTTATACACTGGAGCTTAACTTGACTTATCTTATTAATAGGTTAACTCATAGAACCTGCAACATCATAGACATACACAAATAAACACAGCATATGTGTCGCCACCTACTGTGGTCCAACTAAAACACAGATAAACAAGTCTAGTTCTAACACTCCCCAACAAAGAGGGAAAAACACTTAAGAATTAAAAACATGAACAACAGCAAGTAAGTGACAAATTATAAATTTAGTTTAACAGGTTTTCGAATATGTCGTCCTTTTCTAGTCAGGCATTCGTCATTTTTATGTACACTACTTTCTTGATCTAAACTTCCGTTATTATCTAAAGGAACTTCTAAATCTACACTTACATTATCTTTCAAAATTTTCTTTTTGCCATTATTAACAATAATTTCCTCATTCTCTTCATGTGACGAAATTTCAAGAGGATAAAGTCGTGTAAATGGTCTGACCAAAACGCCAGAATTAGTTTTCAATTTAGCAACTCTATTCAACCCATCTTTACCCGGATAAATCTCCAAAATTAATCCGAGTGGCCAATCAAGTCTAACCTTATTGTCACTACCAATTAAGACAACGTCCCCTACTTTTAAATCTATAGTACATTTTTGTAACCGACTGATTAACTGTGCCAAATATTCTTTTCGGAATCTAGCTCTTAGATTTAGCATTAAAGTACGCGTATATCGTGCTCTCTTCAACAGTACTGATTGACTTATACTATCCAAATCAGCAACATCACTTTCGAGGATAGGCTGAATGAATAATGAGGGAGTTAGAGATATAAGCTCTCCAGGGTCATCATTGAAGTATGTTAACGGCCTTGAATTTATGACAGATTCGCAATCTACAACTATAGTAACCAACTCTTCATAATCGACGGTAGCCCTACCTAAAGTCCTTTTCAGTAGATCCTTCAATGACCTTACCATCCTCTCCCAAAAGCCTCCCCACCAAGGTGCGCTTGGCGGACTGAAATTCCATTCAAACCTATTTATACTAGCATATTCCCTTATTTGCGGCCAGTTGATTACTTTTAAAAGATTATAGCAACCTACAAAATTTGAACCATTATCACAGTTACAAATTAAAATTGGATGTCCTTCACTCCACGGTAATCTTACTTGGTAGCGACTTTCGTTATCTAATTCAACTGTGTTCTTAAAATATTCTAGAACCTCACTATTTTTCTCATCATTTGATTTGGTCGTCAAAGGATCATTTATACCTATCGTATCTAACTGCCATAATTCTGAAATTGCACAGCAATGTAATGAAAAATAATTGGCTGTGTTCTCTGGTGACCCAATTGACCCCAAAACTGTCCAACCAAGATACGTTTCTATAGCTACCAGGCCACTAGACAATGTATTTATTTTCCCAGCAAGCAATTTCCCTAAATAATCTGCACCAATCAAAATCTCAATCTCTGGGGAAGTTTCTCCAAAGTCAGATAAATTAATACCTTTTTCCCTTAATTCCTGTAGACATGAAGTGTCTGATAGCCTAGGAACACTGAAACATATCTTGTTCTGGTCCATAAGTCTAAAATTGAATGATTTGGATTCGTCAACACTGACAACTGTAACACAATAAATCTTATGATCAATGTTAGACGACTTAATTCCTCCAAATAATATATGATTCACTACCTCAGATTCGATTGCTTTTAGATTTAAAAAATGTGCAGTACTTTTCAATATATATGACTTCTGGGATCCAGAATCAATAAGCACTCTGACAATTTTTCTTTTGTCTCCATTAATAACTTTAACTAACAATGTCTGTAAAATTGACTGGGAATTCTTGAGACTACTGAAATTATTCCCAATATTATTCTGATCTGATTGCGAGTTGCCCCTACTACTTTCATTCTTATTTTCTAAATTTGGGCAAATCAACGAATAATGTTTTTTGAAACAAACTAAACATTTAACGAAAGATTTACAATTTTTTGCAATATGTCCTGATCTAAGACATGCTAAACAACATTTCTTTTTCTTTACCATATCTACTCTTTGACTAACATTATACTTGAAAACAGTGTTACAGTTTTGACTTAAATGATTGTCTTTATTACAAAACAAACAAGTTACCTTCTTTCTCTCCTCTCCAACAACTAATGAAGCTGCTGTGTAAAGTTCTTCTTTCTTCATCTCTGCTTCCTCATGTGACTTGATGCTCTTCGAAGTTTCTTTCAGGAATCCTGCCTTAGCCAACTTGATTCTCTCATCGCTGGTGACTTCATTTCTTAGGAATTCCATTAGCATTCTTAAATTCCTGTTGGATATGTTTGTAGATATAGTTCTTTCCCATACTTTTAGTATCTCGATCGGTAAAGCTGATTCTACCAGTGGATACAGCATATAGGCATATTTATCTGAAGTTACACCCAATACCTCCAAAGATTTTAAGCTGCTTTCTAGACTGTTCACCAGTCCATTTAGATTCCTGCATTTTTCACCGGTTACTATTAGATGAATAATGTCTCTTATGTAAACATCAATCAGGAATTCATCTCGTGCAAATCTCAACTTCAACTCTTCTAGTACAACTTTATAATTTTCTCCTGTTAGTGGAAAAGTTGAGACGAGTTCATGTGCTCTACTCTTAGGTTCCATGCATTGAAGAAGATATTGGAACTTGTCGGTATCATCTAGCTCCATATCATTATGTATACGTTGGAATTGACCCCAGAATGGAAGCCATTCTTTCACGTTTCCATTGAATTTCTGTAACTTAATTTCAGGGAGTTTGAATTTCCTTGAACTGGGTCTATTCCTATTGTCTGTACAGGCACTTGTATTGCTTATTTCACTCGCAGACGCATTGCAATTCCTGTTCCTTACCTCTTCGAAGTAGGAATTGTATAGAGATCTACAATCTATGACATTTTCTCTATACTTTTCGATTGTGTCCCATTCAGCTGCATATTCTTCGTCTGTGAATTTTTTGACATCAGAACTTTCCTTAATTGTACTGTCCAATTCGAACAATCTTTCAGCCTTATCGTTTAATAGTTGAAACTTGCTATTGATTTCCAACGTGTTTGCTGCTTCCAATGCCGTCTTAAAAATATTAATGGCCTTGGTTAGATTAGCTCTTAAATATTGTCTTTCCTTGAGTAGTTGTTCCATTATTATAATATCACGGTCGCCACAATGTGAAATGTATCACGGATTTCGCAGGTAAAATTAGAACAACTTTCTTAAGATATTATTTAATGACTTCTTCTTATACACTGGAGCTTAACTTGACTTATCTTATTAATAGGTTAACTCATAGAACCTGCAACATCATAGACATACACAAATAAACACAGCATATGTGTCGCCACCTACTGTGGTCCAACTAAAACACAGATAAACAAGTCTAGTTCTAACAACTATATGTCTACGAGACGGCAATCGATCTTTCACTAGAGATATCTCGAAAACTAGACTATACACGACGATAAACTTTAGGGTACTAAGTGAGTGTGATATAGTGATAAATTACGTGGAAGGGCAATGGCTGGAGTTGAAAGGGGGGTCATCTGAAGAATCGGATGAGGTCGTGCCGTCTCTGAGACGTTTGATTAGTGGTTAAGGGTTAAGTAGATAAACAAAAACAGAGTTTAAAATAATTCACAAACAATGAATGTATGAATATAAACGTCATTTTTTGAAATATGCCTACTTTGTGTAGTTGGGTGCATTTTATTTATAATGAATAATAAACCCCTTACTTTTAATAATTAATAGTTCCTCTAATATTCTGCTTGCATCAAATAAATTCATATCATTCATATATTTCAAAAGAAGGTGAACTCGTTACATCTGCTTCTTACATGTTAGGGGTAAATTTGTCCTCAAAATTTCCACATTATTTCGTTGAAGAATAAATTCTGTTGACAGTTCTCAGAGCGAAGAAATTACGTCAGACTCATCTTTAGCTGGAATCCAGTGTTTCTGTTCTATCAAGAGTATAATTTTTCATTTCGTGGATATAAGAATATTGTAATATTCGGCTTTCAGAATATCATAAAAACCATAAAAAATTTGTGCCATTCAATCTAAAAACAGATCTTTTCTCAGTGTTTTCTGCAGTTTCCAATTTTCTATTTGATTTTTTTAATCTCATATACCGAGTGATATTTCTTACTTGACACAGAAATTAAAATTTTGAATACAGACCTGCAATATGAAAAATTTTAAAATTTCTCGATCTGATGGAGAATATGTATAGTAACAAGCTTGCCAAATATCAGCGCAAAATTTGCCGTATTGACTAATGTATGGGTGTTTATAGTTTCAGCACTTTTTCAAAAAACACCCTATACCTATCTCTGAAACCAATATCCTTATGGGACATTTAAAATCCCAATCCTCATTCAGTTTGAGGTCCTTCATCTCCAGTTAGCCGTTGTCCCTTACGTCACCAGTCACCCTGTATATCTTTTTATTGATACCTGTACTGTAATGTTTCACTTTCATTGATATTGAAATTTTCCTCATTGCTTTTTTATGATGTACTTGGGACATACTGTAAGATAATTCTTATTTTTTTACCTCAATATTCAGCAATAAAACAAAATTACCTACCTCAATTAGTATTTGCTCGGTTTCTGCAGCCATTGTAGCATCTAAAGCATAATAATTATTATCAAGTGCAGTACTTGGTACAGTATCATCTTGAAGTCCAGCTTCCACAACATAAGGTGCTCCAAGAATTACAACTTTTGATAGTAGCGCCAGAAGTCTCTCTTCTAGCTCATCCAATTCTTTTCTTTTGGCCCCCCTCCCGTTCCAGTGTTTCCATACACTAGTGCTCTGCTTTTCTTCTGATATTGGTTTTCTATTCATTGAGTGCCCGAAAAATAATTCATGATAGTTATTTCTTCAGATCGCAAGTACTTGCCTCTTTCCACTGCTTAACAGTTTTGTTTGCTCCTGGCTATTATTTAACATCAATGCCAGTTCTTCCCATCTCTTTTTAATAGTAGCCAGCTCTGAAATTGGATGTTTGAATTTCAGCATTTCTTTATCAACTTCTAAGTACGATACTAATAGCTGTTTTTGTTTCTTGTTCATTCTGACATTTATTTTTTAATGCCACATTATAAAAAAATAAAAACAAAAAATTTCGTCCAAAAATTTGAAAAAAAATTTTTGGGTGAGCAACCCTCATCACTCAGGAGTATGGAAAGAAGATAGTAGCCGATTCTCAGACCTACTAAATAGGTTCAGTTAAAAACACTTTAATGGATCAGTTATCGAGCGGGATAAAAAATGATTAAAATACTAAAATGGCTATGAAATAATAGGGGTTGGTGATAAAAAAATGAAAATTTAGTGTTGTATGTATTTTTTAATGCCACATTATAAAAAAATAAACACCTAAAATTAACAATACACAGAGCGATTTTTATCTGTCTCAGTTCGCGTATGTCTTCCAACAAATTCGGTTCACCATGTTTTTAATGAGTTGTTCAAGTGCGCTGTACATCCATACATAGAGCGGAATTTTCATTACCGATTGTTTGTTGCTGCAAAAGAATTACAGGAAAGTGGTTAATTTTCTTAGCATTCTGTTGAATGTCAAAAGAGTGTTACGTTGCTCTAGTGGAAGCTATATCTTCAGCCATTAACTACGCGAATACAAATACATATGAGGGAATGTGTACTGATAACATTGAGGTAAGTGAAAACTGTATATTATTACTATTACAGAAATAAGAGAGAAGGCTTTGCCTATCAATTTCTCAATAAAATATTACAAGTAAATAAAGTAACCACAATGTAATCTATATGCTAAATTAAATCTCAACATGATTGGTAAAAGCGTAAAAAAAAGAAAGTTATCTCTGAGTCCCATCATAAAGATTTTTGAAACGGTTGACACTTGTAGCCAACGTCACCCGAGCAGGTAGAGAGTTGTTATAAAAAAATTTTAATTTTTATAATACAGGGTGTCTAGTGGCAGATTTATATTTTCAAAGTTAAATAAAAAAAATGCTATTTGACATATCATTTTAATTGAAACATTGAATGACAAAATAATCATGCGGATTTCATTTTTTGAAAATTATACCATCCAAATGTTTTCCATCGAGTTTTACACACCGTTCAAAACGGAGCCTCGTGTTCTCCGCCACACGTTGCAGTAAACTCGGTTCAATTTTGCTGATTTCTCGATGAATATTTTCTTTTAGGTCCACAATAGTTCGGGGATTGTTATTGTATCTTTGAGGTATCCCCAAAAAAAAATCTATTGGGGTTAAGCCCGGGGACCTCGGTGGCCACGGGATGTCGCCAAAGCGACTAATAAGTTTTCCAGGGAAAGCTTCCCGAAGCAAATTCATTGACGATCTGGCCGTGTGTGCGGTCGCACCATCCTGTTGGAACCACGTGTGCGATGAGAACGATGGGTGAGCTCGCAGGTCCGGCAAAAAGAAATCCGTAATCATGCTTGAATAATTCCCACTGTTGACATTTGTCGCCTTGCCCCGAGCATTTTCGAAAAAAAAGGTCCGATTATTCCATTCGCTGATAAGGCGCCCCAAACAGTTACCTTAGGGCAATGCAATGGTCTTCGGTGTTTCAGCCGAGGGTTGCAGGATCTTGGAGACCAGTAACGGCAGTTTTGCTTATTTACGTGCCCGTTTAAATGGAAATGAGCCTCGTCGCTCCAAAAAATGCGATTCACTGTTTGAAAACGTTCCAACATCGTTTGACAAAATATTTTGCGTAAAAAAACGTCATTTTCTTTAAGTTCTTGAACCATTTTAATTTCGAATGGATGGAACTTTAGATCCTTTCTTAAAATTTCATGAACAATCGCTCTGGGAATAGAATAGACTATAGAATAGAATAGATTTATTCATGTTTACACCAAATAGGTTTACACTCGTCACATTACATAATATAAAAATATCTCAAACAGTTATCATTTTAATCTTCAAAAATTCATCCACACTGGAAAACACTTTTAAAAGAAGAAAAGACTTTAATTTATCTTGAAAACTTTTCAAGGGCAGAGTTCGCATATCCTTTGGGATTCTATTATAGAGTTTGGCCGCTAAATAGAATGTCCCAGTGAGGCTGCCCTTTTCCGTATCGAAAGTCGTGGATTTTCACGTAAACTCTCTTCAACCAGTTCAATGTTTCCGGGAGTCCTTGAAGATCGACTGGGCCCTGGCCGTGGGGTGTTTATAGCCGAAGCAGTTGTGCGGAACCTTTGCATCCAGAAACGAATTAAATTCACACTCGGCCCATCACTTATCCGTCGAATATCGAAGTGTGAACAAAATTGTCGACGAGCAATTACGTACGAATCGTTACTCTTGGAAAATGCCTCGATGGCGAACGCGCGATGCTCATTCGACCACTGCGACATTGTGACTAAGAAATCCGCATGACCACTGATTCCAACGACACTACCCTCCCCCCCCTGTTTATTACTTGTTGAAATATTCGTATTTCAAAACATAAATCTGCCACCAGACACCCTGTATTATAATTAGAAAAGATTCATAACTTCATATTTATACTCTGGGTTTCTTTTCAGAGTAATCTGTTGATTGCATAGATCCAAAATATAATAGGACGGAACAACTTGCCGTTTGTGCGAATGAAGAAGAGTCGTTAGGACGAGCATTTGAAATTTCTGGGGAAGTTCCCATTGTGTCATCAATGGGGAGCAATGCTCTCCTCTTGTAAATCCCTAACTGAATATCGTTGAACTTCATGAGAACAGGGATGAGGCTGTTTACGAATTTTTGTATACCCTCCCTTTTAAAATCTGTGAAAGGCACGTTGGAAATTTTTCGTGCCTTCGCTGTAAAATATTCAGCAAAGGCTTGATCAGTATCACTTATGGTTTTTTGTTTAACCCAGATATGCCTGAATTATTTTTTTTTCATAATCAGATTACCTTTTCAATGGAAACTTGTTTCAAATATATCAGTCTGATGATTTAGTTCTACAACTTTTGTCAAAAAAGCAAAATATAGATTAGATAGGGTGTCCTTTTAAGAGGACAATAGGAAAATAGATTATAAATATGATCACATATTGCACAATTTTTATTCCAACCAAAATAAAATAAATTTCGAGAAAAATGCTATAAAATATTTCACATTAAATGAATATTTAATCATTGCTTGTGATATGACATAAAACAATCAATATGAAGTGCTACATCACATTTGACACATTTTGTTTTTACTTTTTTATGGCACACTCGACATCGTGTCTGCTTCTCTTGGGAACTCACGAGATGATCGATCCTATCAAATCGTGAATCGACGTTCTCAAGACTGGAAGGCCTACCGCGTTTTCTGGATTCCGTGTTTGATTCCAGAATAGCTAGTACAATCCTTCTGCGAAGTCAGTTGGTCCAATTTACCATTTTGCAACCTGTGTAGTTGCCATGCATTTTGTACTATGATGTTCAAACAGTAACAAATAATGGTGAAATACCACTTTTTGCCGCGGATGTTGGTTCTGTATAAACTAATGTTTTGGTCACATCGATCCACACCACCATGTATTGATTATAATTTTTGATAATTTGTGGCTGTGTCACTGCAACTTTCTTGTTGTGTATTTTGCTTAATCGTGAAACCATTTGCACAGGATGGATAGAATCTCAATTCGATGCAATACAAACCACATTGTTGTCATTCATCTCTAATGAAATGATCCTTAAAGTGTATTAAGGGGAATACAAACATTGGCGGAATTGTATTACCAACTGCACTCACAACCACACACAGAGTAACGGGTGTTCCACGCTTTTGGGATGTCACTGAGCCAACTTGGTTGGTACCTTTTCTAGCTATTACCTTGCTCGATTTTTGAACTGTGGAAACACAAGTTTCATCAATATTATAAATATTCTGTGGTTGAAAAGAATGTCTTTCAAATACAATTGCTAGTTCATCAAAAAAGTAGAAAACGTTCTCTCGATTGAAATTCATGGCGCGTGTAAGGCTGGTAGCTTGAGGGGTGCGGAGTGTTAGAGAAGGGTTTCTTTTGAGGAAAGCTGCAAGCCAGTCTTCACTAGCCTGTTCTTTTCCATTCCATATTTCATTCCCAGCTATGTGAATTTTTTCATTATGCGAGTGGAATATTTCAAGCCTCCCGAAGAACCTAGTTCATAGTTTTTTAAAGATATCAAAACTTCATCACTTTCTATGATATCTTCGGAGCTCGACAATTTCACATTACATTGTTCGCATTTGTATCTGTCTAAACATTTTTTCAGCAGATACCCTGCAAAATAAGAAACTTCACAATCCTGTAACGTTGAACGTCTGAATTTATAGAAAGTAATGAATCATCCGAGCAAGAGGTGGAATCATGGGGAGATTGAGGAATATTCAGCGATGTCAAAATTTTTTTTCCGAGCTCAATACACTATCGTCATCAGGTTTCCAGGTAGAATTTGCTCCTTTTGGAGGTCTCATCAAATTTTGTATAATATTAATTTTAAATGCGGCTTTGAATGACCTCACTGTAGGATTTCTATTATACCCTCTTTTTGTCTGTACACGGACTTCTAAAGCATCCTTAATCAATCTTCCCCTGAACAGATATGGAAAACCCTCTTGTTTTTGTTCAGTGAAAAACTGCTTCACCGCATTTATGGTTAATAGAAACCCATCGAAGGAATCTGGCCTGGTTTCTTTACCATTACTAATTTGTTGAGGTCCTTCATTACATCATAGCCTCTGTTAATGGCATTCAAAACCAATGGGTTTTTATCACTGAGAACCTTATAACAGGGCTTAGTACGATGTTTCCTTGTGCTGTTCAACGCATCAAACAACCCGTCTATACAATCAACAAAGTTTGCTGTATGCAGAGCAGTGTCGTAAAACCAACTCTTCAGTTAAAACTGCAGCTTGTATTGCAGCTGCAACTTCCTACACTAGATACCTAATGCAACTCAAAATATGTACTCAGTGGGCACCAGTTTAACCAATGGAAAACGTTTTGAAATTTCACCATAAAATTAATAGTGTATACCTACACAAAAGGATCCCTGTCTCACGAAATCCAACCTGAAATGTTGAAAAAACATTTCAATAAAATATATCTCCCTATTTCTAATTACTATTCTAATTTAAATTGTAACTTGTTGCCACATTCTGCTTGTAAAATGAATAATAGATACGATTGGGTTTATTGCAAAATGCCAAAGTAATCTAGTGTAGTATGCTTCTTTTAAGAGTGTACTTAATGCAGGATGTTTCTTAGCCCCCAAAGAAGAAGGTTTCCATTGAGTCTACTTGGTAGTTGGGGTAACTTATATGTCCTCATGTTTAGCAGCATTACTAGGTGTAGATTACCTTCTATGTCCTCTTCTTTTTGGGATGTGCTGGGCGTAGCATCATTGTGGCGTTTTCTACTCTCTACTACTTCTGGTTGTTCGCTTTCATTATAACATTCTATTACAACATTGGGTATGTCTGCAAAGTGAAGTGAAGTGTTTCTTCCAAAAGGAACTTCTAATATTCAACTTCAATACGTGATTTATTCTCCGACTTGGCTGAAATTTCTTCACTATTTTGACCTTCCTCGGCTGATTGATGGGAACAGCTTGTGTTTTTCCTGTTGGCAGATTTAACAAGACACGAGGGGTGAAAAATATCATCACACTTGGCACATTTGTAGAATTTGCCCACATTCTGGTTGCAATATTTGCAAGTTTTATCTGAGTTTTCAACGGAAATAATCGGACTAGCAGCGCGATCCTATGGCACCGGCACATCTTCACACGTGGACATCCTGACAACGAATAAAACAACAAATGTTATACTTATTGAGTTCGTCTCTCTGTATATTATTTACGGTCACATCATTTGATACATTGTTCACAGCTATTATTCCGCTACCTCGTACATTCTCGTATTCAGGCCCCTGTAGAATATTCACAAGGCGAGGGTCGAGAATTTCCGAATTAGTAAATCCCAAAAGCTTCCAGGTCTTCTCTCACTATATTATTTACGCTATTGAAGAAGTACGCCTCGAAATCATCCAATAGTGGTATCAGTCCCTTCAACCTTGCGGATCAAATCGCTGATATCTCCATCTGAAAAGCAGAAATTGAGGATCTTCTTGGCGATGTGATTCGACTCAATCGACTCCACCACCAACTTTAAACACCTCCTAGCAGTATACGCCCCCTAGGAGTTATCAGCGCGAATACAGTTATTTATGCATTCAAACATACTGACTATACGTTGCAACTCTGCCCCAGTCGCACTTTCAGCGATGGGTTGTCGCACTCTCTTCTGTGGTGTAAACATCTCTGGTGAAAATTTTTTCAATTTTGTTGCATACACTTTTGTAATACTAAGGCAGCCCATTGTCACTAACTTAACATCGAATGTCAATTAAACGTATAGAGATTTCCAACCACACAATTTTGGTGAACATACAGTCAACCACAAATTTTAACGAAACACAACTTCTTCTTCCATATCCGTATTCATGCTCCAATTCCTGAGTTAACGTAAGTTGTTTTGTCAGATATCTCATGATGAATAGTTCTAGACCCGTCTTCTCTTTTCCCTTCGGTTTTCGTAAAAAATCTCACAGAGCGAAGGATGTATTATTAATCCTAAATGACTTCGAAACAAAAGCATGCACTTCTTCTGGGCAAGTCATTCCTCAACATTTTTTTTTGCAAGTTTCAGCCTCCTAATGTCGAAAGTTCGGTAGTAACGTGTTGATAACTCAAATTTTCTGCTTATTGCGTTTTGTATGAGAACCTCTAACCTATTAAGATTATTTATATATTTTTTTTCTTATCGAATCAATATTGAGCCATATCGCCTTAGTTACCATATGTCATAACACACTCATATTTCCCGAGGGAAATGTGAAATGTCAAGTCATATTTTACTAAAAATAGTATAGTATGCAACCATATACATCAGAAAAAAGTCATTTGGAGCTTTTATCAAAAGTTACTTGATCTGCTCTCGGGACAACACTGCTTATTTTTCGGGAACGTATCCTTTATTTTTGTTCTTAACAAATACTTCTATTTCATCGAATAATTTGACATTCGTTTTTTCTTTCAAATGTAGCACGGATCTTAACATAGATAATTTTGGCCATAACGTGTTTGGTGAATATTCCTGCAACTGGAGATGGAATGAATTAATCATACATTGAAAAGAACAAGAATCAGAGCAACATACCAAATATTCAAAATATGCTAGAAAAATATTTTGGCTAACACCGTCCACCAAACTTTTTCTTTTCCACTCCCGAAAGCCTTCATACTCTTTTGTATAGGCAGCTTAAGATTTGACCGGAATCAAAAATTCACGGCTTTCGCCGCTTGAGTTTCGACGTAGTTCGACATTATTTCAATTAAATAAAAATTTCACAATATAATATTAATTTTTCCTTTTCAAGAACGATATTGCTTCGATCAGAAAAATAACTATCGATTACAACACGGGAAATATGAATACATTTCCCACGGTTGCCTATACATCCCTATGTAACTAGGACAACCTCGGGAAATAAACTATTCATATTTCCCTCGTTGTTATAATAGCTATTTCGAGACAATAAAATGAAGAAAATCGGATTTGTTTAGGTCACCTTATAACACCCTATTTGACTGTTTAAAATTCAGCTCGCAAAAATTCATTCATGGAATTATCGCAACTAAACATAATTTCACCGATAGTTTCTTGCGATATAGTAGATACATAAAATGCTGAATAACTTACATTCGTATTCATATTCAAGAATACATGGTGGATCCATCGTGGTGCTCCCCTTAAAATAAGAAAAGCCATATTTCAAATTGAAGATTGATAAAACACCGTTACTCGAAAACAAGGAGGACATGATATAATTGAATTCTGTGAATATTTTCGACAGAGTAGTAGTAGTTGTGATGTATTTCACTAATATCTCACTAACTAATTATACTATTTATGATTGGAATGAAAACTCGATGAATATTTTAGAATGGTTTTATTTCGAATGAATTTACAATCGTCTGTTTCTTGTTATGGTTACATATGTTGCAGTATATGCAACTGCGCAGCGATTTTAACATAGAAAATATTCGGCATAGAAATGCCAATATATAACAATACTTCCCTCCTTAAAAAAACAATTCATTTTATCCTACAGATGCATACTTAGGTACTATCTACTACAAATTTATATACTACCTGGTACCTTATTTCTAAGCATATACTAAACGTTCTACAGGTTTAATGTTACGTTTGGGTCTAGTTTTAACATTATTGTCCTGCTCTGAAACCAACTCACTATCTGCACTTTTATCTACTTCTTGTTCAAGTTCATCTCTTTCATGAGAAACCTCACCTGAAGCAACCATTCCTTCATTTACTTTTACTGGAAGTGCCAAGACCCCTGAAGACAACGGAATAATTTGATCCAGGTGACGTTTCCATGTTACATTTCCCAACTCAGGAATGATAACCATATATGTGGATTTACCTATTCTTTTGTCAATAATAGCCTTAATCCAAGTTGGCTTTGCTATATTTCTAAAATCTTTTACAGTCACTGAGTCACCTCGACAAAATTCGACATTTCTTTTCCCTCTATGGTTTTCTATTTGTTTGAGTTGATTCTTTTGAACAGTTTTCTCGAGATTTTCATCTGTCTCTATATTAGTAGGTAACAAAATATCAAAACGTGTACGGAGTTTTCGATTGAACATTACACTCGCAGGTGAACGCCCAGTGGTGCAATGAGCAGTGTTACGAAAATCAAACAAAAAATTGTTTAATGTTTTATTTATATCTACACATTTGCTTTTGCCAAGTGCGTTTTTTAATGAATTTTTTACTGATTTTACCGCATTTTCGGCTTGACCATTAGAAGAAGGGTGGTAAGGTGGAGAGGTGATGTGTTGAATACCATTCAATCTGAAAAATAGCTCAACATCCGATGACGTAAAATTAGGGGCATTATCCGAAACAACGCAATGCGGTAGACCAAATCGAGCAAAACATGATCGAAGAACATCAATTGTTGCTTTTGAAGTCATAGATGTCATCGGAAAAGCCTCAATCCATTTAGAATGAGCATCGACTATAATTAGAAAATATCGGTTCAAAAATGGGCCCAAATAATCTATATGTAACCTAGACCACACTTCCTGTGGCCACGGCCACTTATTTAAAATGGATTTATCCGGGTTATCCTTATGAATCAAACAGTTCTCACAATTCTTACAAAGTTCTTCAATATCTTTATCCAATTTAGGCCACCAGAAGTATGATCGCGCCACACTTTTAGATTTGACTACGCCCATGTGTGACCGATGGAGATCTCTCAAAATTTCTTTCCTTAGTTTAACAGGGATGATCAAACGATTATTCCATAATAAACAATTTTGTTCAATAGTTAATTCATTTCTTATCCTGAAGAAAATTTTCAAATCATCACTAATTTTATTTGGCCAGCCTTTTCGCAAAAATTGAATTACTCGAGTTAAAATACCATCATGCATTGTTTCGTCTTTTACCCTACCGAAGTCGATCGGAAAATGAACATTGTCCCGAAAATAATTGATATAATCCACATCGACATTTTCCCAAACAGAATTTTGATCTGGTTGAGGTAACCTGGATAGTGGGTCAGCTAAATTTTTAGACGATCGAACATATTCAATTGTATATTGGTAATTACTCAAAATTATAGCCCAACGGCGAAGACGATTTGCCGAGAACTGAGGTATACTTTTTTCAGGGTGAAAAATTGAAGTGAGGGGTTTGTGATCAACTACCAGGACAAAGTGACGGCCATACAAATACTCATTAAATTTACACAAACCGAATATAATCCCGAGGCCCTCTTTTTCAATTTGCGAGTATTTGATTTCTGCCTGCGACAATGTTCGCGAAGCATAAGCTATGGGCCTTTCAGTGCCATCGGGAAAAACATGTGTTATTACCGATCCGACACCATAATTTGACGCATCGGTGATGAGTCTTACAGGCAAATCTGGGTTATAATGAGCTAAGACTTCAGCCGAGGTCAAAATTTCTTTTATTTCTCTGAACGCTTTTTCACAATTTGATGACCAATGCCACTTAACCCTAGCTTTCAACAAATTATACAACGGATGTAAAATAGACGATAACTTCGGTACAAATTTTCCGTAGTAATTTACTAATCCAAGGAAAGATTTAAGCTGAGAAATATCTGTTGGCACCGGAGCTTTATTGATGGCCTCGATTTTCTCTTTACAAGTGTGTAAGCCCGTTTTATCAATTTGATAACCCATGTATGTAATTTTTGGTTTGAAAAATTCACATTTATCAATTGATATTTTGAAACCCGCATCCTGTAATCTTTCTAATACCTTTTCTAATCTCTCTAAATGTTGAGCTCTATCTTTACCGGTAACGACTATATCGTCAAGAAATATTACAACACCTTCTAATCCTTGTAACAATGCTTCCATCAGTTTTTGAAATTTGGCGGGAATACTAGCTATTCCGAAAGGAGCTCTGGTATAACGAAACAGGCCTTTGTGAGTTGTAATGATTACCAATTGTTTTGAATTTTCGTCAAGTCGTACTTGTGTATATGCATTGGCTAAATCTAATTTGGTGAAATGTTGACCTCCCTGAAGGCTAGCAAAAAGTTGTTCAACGCGCGGTAAAGGATATTTATCAATTTCAATGTAAGGGTTGAGTGTTACCTTAAAATCTCCACAGAGTCTTACTGAGCCATTTTTTTTTATTACTGGCACCACTGGTGTTCCCCACGGTGAATAATCAACCGGTTCGATAACCCCTAAGCTTTGTAATCTTTCCAGTTCTTGTTCTACCTTCTCCCTCATGGCGAACGGAAGAGGTCTGGCCCTAAAAAATTTGGGAATTATTTCATCAGACTTTAACTTGATAGAAATTGTTCCTTTCGTGAATGTTCCCAAACCAGGTTCAAAAACGCGGTTGTATTTAGTGAACAAAAATTGTAAATCATCTGGAAGATTCACGTAATTCAAAGAAGATATATTCAACTGAAAAACATTGAAGAAATCTCTTCCTAAAAGAGGTGGTCCACATGCACCCTTTATTACATAAATATTGATTTCCTTAGTTTCATTTCGAAAACCCACTTGACAGGTAAAATAGCCTAAAGGTACAATATATTCCCCATTTTAAAGATGAAATCTTTTTTGTGTGATTTTTAATGGAAATCTTTCAAAATTCTGGTAGTAAAATATATCTGAAATAACAGTAAAACTCGAACCTGTATCTAAGTTGAATGCATAAGGAACGCCTTGAATTTGAATTTCAATAATTATAGGGTTTGTTTGTAAATTCCCCAAAGTAAACAAAGAATAATCAGAGGATTCAATGAAATTTTGTTTACATTTGGAATCTGAAAAAGAATTATTATTTTGTTTTTGTTTACAAACTGGTGCTAGGTGACCCTTTCTGTGACAGATGGGGCAGAAACTATTGCGATAAAAACACTTATCTTGAGTGTGATTCCTTCTTCCGCAGACTTCGCATTTGTTCTGTTGACCACTGGTGGTCGCTGTTCTTGACGGTGCCTGATTCGATGAATTCCCACTCTTGGATGCGCTATGACGTGAATATGCACCTGCGTAATTCAAATCCACTTCTTTCTTCATGAAATTCCCCAAACCATTCACGGATGACTGAGCCGCAGATTTTGATGATGCTAATTCTACGATTTCATTAAAAGTAGCTGTATTCTTTTCTTCCAAAAGCCGATCTTGAACATTACCTTTCTCGTAGTTGACTATGAAAATATCCCTTAGAACCATCTCCAGTTGCATATTATCAAATTGACACTGAGCTGCAAAATTTCTTAGGCGAGCAGCCCATTCTTTTGCAGTTTCCGTTGACACTTTCTTCGCCGTGTAAAATTTATATCGTGCTGCAAATATACTTTCACTCGGTTTGAAATGATTATTCAGTAATTGACTGAGTACATTGTATGTTTTAGTTTCTGGTTCATCTGGCAAGCACATATTAAACACTAGTTTATAAGCCTCCTCGTTTAGGAGATTCAACAGTATAGCACCTTTTCGTTTTTCATTCGTGATTTCATTTGCAACGAAATAATTGTCAATTCGTCGTTTAAATATGGACCATTCCGCAATTGCAGGATCGAACTCCGGTAAATGTCCAACGCTTGATATCGAAGGTCCGGCCACGGCCATGTTGTAGAGAAAAAAAAATTACTTGAATTTTCGTAGATTTCACTTTTCCTCGTCGCCACTTGTGATGTATTTCACTAATATCTCACTAACTAATTATACTATTTATGATTGGAATGAAAACTCGATGAATATTTTAGAATGGTTTTATTTCGAATGAATTTACAATCGTCTGTTTCTTGTTATGGTTACATATGTTGCAGTATATGCAACTGCGCAGCGATTTTAACATAGAAAATATTCGGCATAGAAATGCCAATATATAACAGTAGTAGTATCCAATTTTTCGAATTTCTAAGATTTTTTTTTTCATTCAACTTCGTTTTACTCGGAATTTTGTATTCGGGAAAGGTTTATCATATTCATGAAAAACTATGTTCCAAAAATCATTTCATTTGAAGAAATCGTTTTCGAGATATTACTGAAAATTTATGTTTTTCATGGATTTTCAACAGCTTGTATCTTTTTAACCAGGCCGAATCGGAAAAAATGGTAGAGGAAAAAAGTGTTTCTTTTGACTGAGGGAATATTTCTTGGCTTCAGGACTGTGGGGTGAATTATACACACTTTTTTAAATCGCCGACGTTTCGATCCTTTTTTGGATCTTCTTCAGGGCTGCAAGAATATTTATTTCTTAGTCTTGAGAGAGTTTACAAATATGTGTAAAATACAATTTAAACTTTACGATTCACGAACTCAATTAGGTATATGAGACACTATTACAAACAAGCTACATGGACACAGATTAGAAAGAGACCAACATTCAGGTGGAATTTGCAATTATAAACTTTTTTTTTTTGTATTATCGTATTGTTTTATTAAATTTTTTTTTTCTTTATAATTTTGTTTATATTTTTGTATCATACAAACTCAATTCCCCATTATTGATTACATAATTGTATTTCAATTCTTACCAATTTGGTCTGGTGTATTTGGACACGGTGGATGTTTAGTTTCATTTATTCGTCTTTGTTTACGTGTCTTGTTGGTGGTATGTTTCCGTGGCCAGTCACTATATGATACTGATCGACGGAGTTCTCCGTCTCCTGTTATCAATTCTTGAATACGTTTCTTTTTCCGTTAGTTCGTCATAATATCCTTTTCAACTATATTTCTCTTAACAGGCCGTTATAAATATTATTCAACCCTTGTATGTCTGATCTGACGTTTACTGTTTTATTAATGGATATATATATCATTTCACTAATGCATCTTTTTTGATAATTTTTTTCTGTGTCAAGTATTTTTACTGCATCAAAATCGAAATCGTGTTTTTCGTTGAAATGGTGTATAGCAAGAGCAGTTTTCTCGTTTTTGTCTTTGTTATTTTCTCCGCAGTCGTATTTGTGTTGGTATATTCTGTTTTTCAAATATTGTTTTGTCATGCCAACATAAGATAAGTTGCAACCTTTACAGGGAATTTGATAGACTAAGTTGGATTTTGTTAACTTTGGGTAGGGGTCTTTTAATTTTGAGTATATGGTGTTAAGTTTTCCCAGGGGGTAAAAAGCTAGTTTGATGTTGGTAGCGTTGTTTTTTATGAGGTTGAAAAGGGTATTATGACGAACTAACGGAAAAAGAAACGTATTCAAGAATTGATAACAGGAGACGGAGAACTCCGTCGATCAGTATCATAGTGACTGGCCACGGAAACATACCACCAACAAGACACGTAAACAAAAACGAATAAATGAAACGAAACATCCACCGTGTCCAAATACACCAGACCAAATTGGTAAGAGTTGAAATACAATTATGTAATCAATAATGGGGAATTGAGTTTGTATGATACAAAAATATAAACAAAATTATAAAGGAAAAAAAAAATTTAATAAAACAATACGATAATACAAAAAAAAAGTTTATAATTGCAAATTCCACCTGAATGTTGGTCTCTTTCTAATCTGTGTCCATGTAGCTTGTTTGTAATAGTGTCTCATATACCTAATTGAGTTCGTGAATCGTAAAGTTTAAATTGTATTTTACACATATTTGTAAACTCTCTCAAGACTAAGAAATAAATATTCTTGCAGCCCTGAAGAAGATCCAAAAAAGGATCGAAACGTCGGCGATTTAAAAAAGTGTGTATAATTCACCCCACAGTCCTGAAGCCAAGAAATATTCCCTCAATTAAACAGTTAAGGACGAGACTCATCAGATATGTTTCTTTTGACCTCAGGAATCTACGGTTGAAATATATGTACAAGTCAAAGAATCACCCTGTATATACAGGGTGTTTCATCATAAACTGGACAAACATATATTTTCGTGTAGAGGACATCGGGAGAACCATTTTTGCCTTATACAATATATCCAGTTTTCGAAGCATAAGCGAGATACAGGGTGTCAAACGTCATTTTTTAGCACGATTCTTATGGGTGTGGTCAGTTATGTATAACACTTGGTGTAACGGTTTTTGGTCAAATCTCAGTATTTTTGGTTCCTCTATTCAGAAAAGTTGACGAACTCCGGAAAAAAATTACAAAATGGCGGAACACCTGCAATGTTCCAAATTTTTTTTGCGGTTGTTGAATTGACTTTTATTTTCTGAACGAACACAATTTTCTAAGAATTTCTGTGAAAAATTATTTTCAAAAATCGAACACAAAATTTTTTCTACATGTCTACAGCGATGGAAAAATTTTACTCGAAATGAATGAAATGTACAACTGTAATTCTTGTATTATCAATCACGAATATGAAAACAGAATTGTAAAATATCGAACGGTTTCGTTACTACAGTCATTCAAATGTTTCGTTCAGACCTCTGAAATAATGAAAAAAAAATTGTTTTGAGTTCTAGAGTCAGAATAATTAAATTATTGGCATGTCCAAACATTCTTAGAAAATTGTGTTCATTCAGAAAATAAAAGTCAATTTGACAACCGCAAAGAAAAATTTGGAACATTGCAGGTGTTCCACCATTTTGTAAATTTTTTTCGGAGTTCGTCAACTTTTCTGGATAGAGGACCCAAAAATACTGAGATTTGACCAAAAACCGTCACACCAAGTGTTATACATAACTGACCACACTCATAAGAATCTTGCTCTAAAATGACATTTGACACCCTGTATCTCGCTTATGCTTCGAAAACGGGATATATTGTATAAGGCAAAAATGGTTCTCCCGATGTCCTTTACACGAAAATATATGTTTGTCCAGTTTATGATGAAACACCCTGTATGTATATTGATATTAATTGGGAAATTGAGAGAAATTGCGCAATCAGTGTACCATTTATTATTTCAACTTAGCTTTCGTGATTCATTAATCACTTCGTCATCACAACATCAATAATTATGTACTTACTAATATACTGACACAAAATTAGAATGTGATAAATAAAGATGTTAAGGAAACTAATTTTGAGGCTAGCTGGAATGATAAAAGATATGAAATGCTAATGGTTATCAAATTTTTCTGTAAGAATCCAATCAGATTTCACGGTATCATTCAAGCAACCACTTGCAGATTTTTCTGCTACCTACACCATATGTTTCATTTTGACTTTGAAGATATGATTTCATACCTTTACTTCATATTTTATCTTTCTTTCTTGGTATGTACGAAGAAACTATATTCTGTTCATATATAAGATTTTTGTTTGGCTTCAGTCCTTCATCTGTGCAAGAGTCAGCCTATTTATATTTTTAAGATGGCTTCTGACACCCATAGCAAACATAATTGCATATCCTGTGCGCCAAACACACTACCTTTAATTCTTTAAACTGAAGGCGTTTCGCTGGTTAAAAGAAATGGCCCTTGTCTTTTTTGTGTAAATGGATTTGTGATGGCACCTTTCTGTTTCCAGAGCAGTGAACATACATAATTGATTTTCTGATAGGAGCTCTCTGCACAGCTTGTTATTTTTCTGTTATTTTTCTGCTATTTTCATTGTGACTGATATACCTCACAATATGAAATATCTGGAAGTGGCGAATGATCCCATAGAACAGAAAAACTAACTGTGATTAAGAGGAAGATTTCATACACATACGTTATCAAAAATGTAGTTCCTATAACCGTATCATTAATGTATGTGAATAATATTTTATTCTATCTATCTGTTAGATATAATACATATTGTTTCGCAGATAAAGCTAGTGACCAAACATGGCACATGTAAACATTCTCTGTAATAAATTCATATTCGTCGCGCTGCAATAACCTTTTGTGAAACAAGCGCAAAGCAAATTTGTAAGATCACAATGAATATAAGCAGACTGCTTCATTGCAAGTTGAATTAATTTTAAGGCTTTCTTATGAAAAGGGTGTGTTGACCTTTGGGTTGAATGTTTCGAGTAAACAATCAAAAATGGTTTTGAAAGATTAAACTCATAATCAACGAGAATTCTGTGCGGTTTTAAGCAATTTCGGGAACATATCCTTCGCCACGCGTTCAATGATTTCCACCATTCAACCTTTAATGGCCTAAAAAATGCCACATCTAGTGGTTGCAGAAGGTGGGTTGCATAAGGAGCAAGAGCTACGAAGACAATGTCTTTTTCTTCACATTTTTTGATGACATCAAAAGAGAAATGAGAAGATAAATTGTCTCCTAGGAGAACCTTTTTCCCTGTTGCCTTCTAATGAATGGTAAAAAGTGGTTTTCAAACCAATCAGCAAATATGTAAGAATCGATCCATCCACTTTCAAAACGATGGTACCTGCAACTTGGTGGCCCCCCCCTCAGTCCAAGTCTTATAGACGTTCTCTGCTCTGTAGATTACATATGGTGGTACCAAATCTCCAGCAGCATTCCCACACATAATTACTGTGGTGCAGGCTTTTGTTGCATTTCTTATGAGTTCAGGGTTCTTGGTACCTCTTTTCACAAGTACATTTGGGCATCCTGGATCATCCACGAAATTGGTCTTATCATAGTTGTAAATATTTGAAGGTGGTACCCCACAACCTCTTTTTCAAAATGTTTGAAATAGTCTTCAATCACAGTCTTACCCACAGAGGCACGGCTGAATGATATGTTTTTGGCCGCTCTTTGAGAGATTTTAGGATGCCTTCCCATGAAATGCTTGACCTATTCACTTCCAGGTAGGTTATCCTTGAAAATGGAAACATTCCGGCCACACTTCTCCATGTAAGCTTTGACAATAACTGTTAGGTCATTCACGCAAAAAGGAAAGCCATAGGTTGCTACTGCCAATATGTGACCAGTCAGAACCTCCTCCTTCTCACGGGAGAACACAGTTGAACGACCTAGCGACTTAAGGCTGGCTAAGACTGAGGCTTTTTCCGTGGCTGCTTTTTTTGCCTTCATGTATAATGCTATAGACCATACCTGTATAAATCACAGGCATTCATCATAAACACATTTCCATGTCAACATAAGAGGTTAATCTTACTTTTAAGCAGCAGCTCTTATTGTTATCTGACGTTTGAGACATTTATCCAAAGCTTCATATAAAGTTTCAGCACTGTAGTGGCGGTAGGCACGTGCCTCAAGCTTACGAATGTGTTGTCGTGGCATTTTAAGTCATTAAACTGCGAAAAAATACAAAAAACCATGATGCTCTAAAGTAACCCCATGGCCATGTTCAGAATTCCCCATGTATCAAAGTTACTCCTTTAACTTGTGTTGTTTTATGTTTTAATTCGTAGTAAATTGTAGAATTGAGTTATAGAAATTAAAAAAAGTCAAAATCATCTTAAATAGTTGCGTAATCAGAAAATAACTCACCCGAATTCAACAGGTTGCTCAGTAGGTGGCACTAAAAGAGGTTATGTCAATAAATTGAAAACAGCTGATATCACTGATATCAAACAAATCAGTGTTGCGAAAAATAGTTTTTTGTTTCAATCAACTGGCGATGTCAGCGCAATATGATTCTTGAAACCCCGTTGTAAAAGTTGTAAAAGTAAGCCCGCCAGAACGGTTCAAAAACAAAAAACAGGTTTTTATAAAGTTACCCCGTGTCTTATACTGTGTGGATTATTTTCGGCCCAAATGTGCGAGTTATGAATATTGAACACACCCTATCTGGTGAATTGAGCCTCATCACTGAATATTGTTCTGTACAAAGTGACTCTGTGATTTGCTATGCAATGTGCAAAATTCTCTCTTAAAACATAATCGCCAGGTTCCAATCGTTGTACCTGTTGTATGTGGTACGGGTACATATTTTCCTCTTTGATTATTCTTTGCAGAGCTGTGCCGAAGCCTTGTGCTTAGTGCTCGTGAAAGCACTCGAAGCACTTTCGTGCTCGTAAGCACTATGCTCGCGAGCACTTGATTGGACCAGTGCTTAGTGCTTGGTGCTTCGCGAATTTTTCGAAAGGGCTTAGTGCTGAGTAATTCGAAAGAGCACAAAAGTGCTCCCAAGCACTTTCAGGAATTACCAAGCACTAAGCCCTTCATGTACTTGTTGGGACATGGAAATGGCAGACTTTCGCGTGCTTCAAATAGACAAAGAACTAAAATATTTTTTTCGTTTCATTTCTATAGATAAAAAATTTGTTCATATTTTCTTGCATTACAAACACTGGTGTTAAGAAAACAATCTCGCTGTATGTTATGGACTTTGTGGTTGTTATGTTTTCATTATTTCGACAAGAAAAACAGATTGTTATGATGGAGCAATGCGACCTTTTTTCAACTTACGATTCAGGTATCTTTTATCATGATTTCAAGTAATTTATTGGCGAATATTCTAGTTACAGTTTGTTAACTGAATGAATGCCATATAGAGCTCAAAAAACCATAAGAAACATTTCCATCTAATTTGTTGACAAGACGTCAATCTTTCTCTAGAACTTTTTTTGTTGTCATGGTAACCTGTCTGTATATCCGGAATTTATCAAAAATAATTATTTCGTCGACCCAAAAGGTGATTTTAATTTGTATAAAAATTAATATAAATGACCAATTTTGATGTTTAATTGATGCTGTTCCAGTGTGCTTTTTCCATGAACAAACGAACATAAAGCATTCAGAAGCGATAGAGTAATGTCTCAACTCAACAGAAACATCGAAATATAGACATTTATATTTATGTCAAATGTATGTCTTGTGAAAAATAAGAGTTTATTTCAATCAAGAATTTTTATGCAATTCATATTGATGTCGTCGGAAAAATCTTGTAATCAACCCAGTTAATCAATGGTCTCGAACAATTAATGCGTGAGCGGAGCGAACGCCTTAAAATATCTTGACCATTAGTCGCTCTCTCAAATAACCTAGTTGATTAAATATCTATTAAACGACTCTCTAAAAAAAACCTATTGTCAATTTCAATTATGTCCAGTTCAAAACACGATAACATTAAAAAGAAAAAATCAAAATTCCAAACCAAGAGATATTTGGATGGAAGTTTGATTTTGAAAAGTGCTTAGTGCTCGGTGCTCGTGTAAACGAATTACTTTCCAAAAGTGCTTAGTAATCGCGAGCATTCTTCAAAAATTAAGGGCTTAGTGCTCGAGATTCCCGAGCACTTTTCAATAGGGCTTAGTGCTTTGTGCTCGAAGCACTTTTCTTCAGTGCTCGGCACAGCTCTGATTCTGTGCACCTTATGCTTCGGCAAATGTAATTGTGCACTTACTCTCCTTATACTAGTTGAAGGTTGTGCTTGAATTAATTGAAGTACTTCATCACCTCTTTCTAGATTCCTTAGGTGATCCTTCTTCCTATCTGGCACTCTACCTTATTGCGCTATACGACTAAATACTGCAGAAAATATTTGGTGATTGGGAATTCTGCTCGTCGGAAATCTCAAACGATACTCTCTCATAGCAGCTCGACTATTTCCCTCACATTTACCATACACGAACATCATATCAGTACACTGAAAGAACAATTTGGTTACATTAACTAAGTAATCTTAACTATCACCAAATTAGTGATTGAAATATGGCTTATTAAACATTTGTTATGAAGAAACAAATTATTTGTTTACAACTTGGTGAATAAAGACTCATGCAGGGTTATCTTATATTTATTCCATCATAATGGTCATTTGTTGATAATAAATAAACATTTTGATTTATATAATGAATGTATCATAAGTATGAATAAGACTTATTCAAGGTTATTTTCTGTTTATTCCATCATAATATTCATTTGTTGATAATAAGTAAACATCTTGCTCTACATAATAAATGCATCATAAGTATGAATAAATACTTTTTTTCAAATACTAACGAACACCAAACAAGTTTTTATCACAACGAAATTACTGTTAATAGTTATTTTGTATCTGAGATTCATTTTTTTACTATTAAGAATCATTTATTGATTATTCGTATATGTTTGTTTATAAGTACAACATGAAAACAATTTAATAATTATTAATCAACAAATATTTTGTTTGCTGGATTTACTCATTTTATTTCTGTGAGAAATATTTTGTGAGGATTATTTGAGAATTGATCGTCTACTAATAAATGTTTTATTTATGAGAGCCGTTATATATTTTCACCTCCAGATATGAAACTGACGGATAACTTCAACTGATATTAGTTAGTTATCCGTCAGTTTGACATCTGGATGTGAAAATACCAGCTCTCATAAATGACACATTTATTAGTAGATAAATTATTCCCAAATAATCCAAACCAAATATTTTCTCACAGAAAAAACAAAACTCAATGAATAAATTATAGTTATACCAGCAGACAAAATATTTCATCAATAATGATGAAACCTGTAATAAAATTAAACTGCCCACTTTAATTTTCAATGGCTCGAGGAAAAATTTAAAAAAATGTATCTTTCATTCATAATATATTTCCATAAAAAACAAAAATACATACATATAATAAATTATATAACAAAAACAATTCCACCATTTTGTGGTTTAATATATAATTGTAAGTGTGATTAAATTAACAAACAAATAAAATATAAACTCTCTCATTCTTTATTCTTGGTTCATAGATGTTATATATTTGCAACCATCCTCAACGACATGTATGGCGGTGGGAATGTGAAAAATCTTTTTGAAATCTATAATATGACATGTTTTTGAAGAACCAATAATTTCATATGCCTCTAATGTCTTATTGATTGCACAACAGTGTAATTTTTCATACAAAAATTTTATATTTTCATCATCATTATAAGGAATTTTTTTTATTTTGCCAAACTTAGGCTCAGAGTGTACATTATGACCGACATGTATAATAAAGCCTGGCTTATAAAGAATTCCATTGATTCTCAACCAACTTACTATGAATGTGTTTTCAATTTTTGGTAATTTTTGGCAAAGGGTAAGTTCTTCCACACTTACGGCCGTTTGCACCAGTGACACTTAGGTGAAACTTATCTTTAAGTCTATCTTAACTTGCTTATTCCGTTTGCACCGCTTCTACTCAGAGCTAAAGTGTCACCTAATTAGACAGAAAGGATAAGCCGAAGAAATCTATGGCTTAAGTATAACTTATCTTTGCGCCTCCGTCAGATGTCATGTCATGTGTGTGATTGAAATTTCAATTGAAGTTAAATTCCGGTCTCAGTTCAAATTGAAAGAAGTTTTGGTGGTAGTGCGGTATTTTTTACATGAGATATTGAGATGGAAAGACTGGACTATGTTGCTACAGATGATGAGGACTTTGATGAGTTGATGTTAGTGATTCGTGGAATTCCTAGAACGATTTATGAATGGGCAAACTATTTCGAATCCTTTGATTAGTTCACATTTCAAAGAAGATTCCGTATTTTTAAGGAGATTACATAAAAATACCGAAAAGGAGTGAATTTAATGAATTTCAGCTAAAATTTTTTGGAATTGGAGGATTTTTTCGTGTGGTCGGTGCTGTTGATGGAACACAAATAAAAATTCAATCGCCTAGAGGTGAAGATGCCGACGATTTTAGAAATAGAAAAGGTTATTTTTCCATCAATTTCCAGATAGTCTGTAGCGCTGACCTCAAAATTTTGGATTTGGTAACTAGATGGCCCGGTTTTACCCATGATTGCTGTTGGAATTTAGTAACCTTTGAAATTAATAATTATCAAGTTTGTATTGAAAAAATAACAGAGTTGACAGTTAAGTGACAATAAAGAGATTGACTGAGAAATTTCGTCTTTTTACTGTTCAGTACTTAATTTGATTAAAACTGAACATTTTGGTGACCCCGACAATGAACAGCGAAAGACCTAAGAGGAGCGGAGCAGGAATAAGAAGGACTTTATCCCAAGACTTTGTGTGGCCTGACGAGTTTGGAAAATGGAAAAAGGACAAACACATTTTGGTGACCCCGACAATGAACAGCGAAAGACCTAAGAGGAGCGGAGCAGGGATAAGAAGGACTTTATCCCAAGACTTTGTGTGGCCTGACGAGTTTGGAAAATGGAAAAAGGACAAACACACGATAGTGGGAAAGGAACCTTCTCCTTCTAAGGTCGAAACAGAGAAAAATGAGGTGAATGATAAACCGGAGTCAGTTGTGTCGAAAAAAAGCAAGTCGAAAAGAAGTTTGAGAACTGTTTCAAGTATCAATATAGCGAGAAAAAGGATCGAATTGGAAACAGAAATGAAGAAATTGGAACTAGAAAAAGCATTCAGACTGTTGGAGCTAGAAGAGGAATTAGAACAAGATGAAGACATTTCAGAGAAGGGAGATTCAGGTGAAGAAGTGAGCGAACATAGTGAAAATAAATTTTACAACAAAACCATGATAAATCAATGGGTTGAAATGGAAAAAGAAGAAATTATCGACCGCACAAAACCGTCAAAAAACACATTGCCACATCAGTGTGATCCGAGTGTGAAAATGTTATGCGAAACCATTACTGATGTGCTTCATTCGGTGAATAATACCGTTCAACAACAGATAAGGCCGGAGAAACGTGAGTTTTTAAATAAAGACCTCATATACTTCGATGGAAATCCTCTAGATTGGCCAATTTTCATTCGCCAATTTCGAAATTTAATTGAGGAATATACAGCAGACGAAATTGTATTCAAACTACAAAAATGTTTGAAAGGTCCAGCTAGAGCAGCAGTATCAGGTATTATTTTGACTTCTGATGTAAACAAAATTATTCAGACGTCGGAAACTCGTTTTGGTCGACCTGACATCATCATAGAAATGTTGCTGTCAAAAATTAGAGCAATGCAATCAATTAAGGACACCAATTTGGAAAAAATTATTAAATTTTCTACCGAAGTGACAAATATAGTAATTATCATGAAATATAGATTTGATCCTACCTAGAAAAATTCATCCCGGACCGGAGAAAATGCCATTTGCTTCAAAATGTAAACTGGGATGGACAGTTCATGGTCCAATGGAAAAGTTTCCACATAGAAATAACTTTAATATCATACATATCGCTGAAGCAACAAATATAGAAGAAGATAGCTTTCAGAAATTGATGCTGAATTTCTTTTCAACTGAAAGTTTTGGGACGGCTGTTCAATCAGATTCAACAGAATCTGAAAATATTGAAAATGCTAAAGCTCTAGAAATTATGAATAGAACTATTAGAAAAATTGATAACAGGTATGAAATAGGTCTGCTCTGGCGGAACGAAGACATCCAGATGCCAGACAATAAAAGACAAGCTATACACAGATTGAGATGTGTGGAGAAAAAGTGCATGAAAGACGCCAAATTGAAAGAAGAATACCAGAAAAAGTTTCATGACCACTTGCAGAAGGGATATATAAGAAAATTAACAAAGGAAGAAATCTCTAGAGGAGGTCAGAAGGAATGGTATCTTCCTCATTTCCCAGTGGTGAACCCAAACAAGAAGAAAGTGAGGATTGTCTATGATGCAGCAGCAAAATCCAACGGAATAAGTCTGAATGATATGTTGTTAACTGGACCTCATCAACTGAATTGTCTGGGAACTATATTGTTGAAGTTTCGTCAAAAGAAGATTGCCTTTTGTGGTGATGTGAGGGAAATGTTTCACAGAGTATTGATTCGTGAAGAAGATAGGGATTCCCAACGCATTTTATGGAGAAATTTCGATTATCATAAAGAGCCAGATGTTTACCACATAAACGTTATGACATTTGGAGCAAAATGTTCTCCAGCCTGTGCACAATTTGTAAAAAATTATAATGCAAAAATTTTTTCAGATGGTGTAATTCAAAAGGCTATTCTTGAAAAATTCTATGTGGACGATTACCTAGATTCAGCTGATAATGAAATAGAAGCTCTAGATTTAATAAATGGAGTTAAAAACGCTATGCAGATTGCTGGCTTTGAAGTGGTCAGTTGGATATCGAATTCTGCTCCCCTAGTGAGTAGAATAGAGGAAAACACCCTGAATGTTTCAGGGGATTCTGAAGAAAAAATTGAACATCGAGTTTTAGGACTTTGGTGGAATTTTAAAACTGATGAATTCACATTCAAAATTGAATTCGAGAAATTTGAAAACTTACGGCCAACGAAGAGAAATGTATTGAAATTGATCATGACATTATTTGATCCCATGGGATTCATTTCCCATTTCATTGTTAAAGGAAAGATTTTAATGCAACAGATTTGGAAAGCTAAACTTGATTGGGACCAAGAATTACCTGAAAAGTTCAAAATCATTTGGAGAAGAATGCTGGAGAATCTCAAATTTGTAAATAATATCAGAATTCCAAGATGTTACAGTATGAACATACCAAATGCTGATAACATAGAACTACACACATTCACAGACAGTAGTAAAGAAGCCTTTGCAGCCATCTCCTATCTCAGAGTAGAATCAAGAAACGGAATCGAGACAATAATAGTGATTTCTAAGAATAGGGTTGCCCCAATGAAAGAATTATCAATACCCAGACTTGAATTACAGGGTGCAGTCCTAGGCAGCAGAATAGCTACAAGTGTAACTAAATCATTAGAAATACCAATCAATCGAGCTTATTTTTGGACAGACTCAATGTGTGTACTTGGATGGATAAGAGATGAATCGAAGAAATATAAACAATTTGTTTCAAATCGAGTCGCAGAAATTAGAACATCGAGTAATGGGGATCAGTGGAGATGGGTTCCCACCAACGAAAATCCTGCAGATTTAGCGACAAGACAGTCACCAACAAAAATAGATATGGAGCTTTGGATGTATGGGCCCCAGTTTTTGAAGAAATCAAAACAATATTGGCCACAAGAAGACACCAAATTAGCTAACGATCATCAGAGTATAGTCGAGGAAAAATCTGAAATATGCTTGGTTATACAAGAATTTAAATATAATAATCTTCTCCCAGAAATAGAAAGATTCTCTAAATATACGAGGGTATTATTCGCTACTGCGCGATTTTTGAGGATTACACATATTTTAGAAGCTTTGTTATGCAAAATTCGATCAAGAGACCCATCAACAATTCCTCAAGATGTGAAAAATGTTAGTGATCAGGATATAAGAAATGCGGAAAAATTACTGCTGTAAAAATCTCAGAGTGATTGCTTTTCTGTAGCACTAAGGGACATTCAAAACGGAAAAAAGTTGGATCGACAATTGCACAATATTAAACAATTCCCGATTGATGGCAAATTTTGAGAGAAATTGCTTCCGAAGCAGTATCCTACTTGGCTATTTTGCATAATATATGCAGAAGTCAAAATGCTGCGGATTTTCCTGAACCTGAAGATCTCCAATCTTTTGCCAGATCCCTTGCGGAATCACGAATTACAAGCATGTCAGTGAATGGCAATCGAAACATGGGAGCACAAATGCGAAATTCAATTATACAAAACTATTTTTCATATATTTCAAGCAGTGATATTTATTCACGACGTACTTGAGGTATCAAATGTATAATTTAATAAATTGTTTCTACAATTCTTGTCCCATTTTATCAAAAAAATTGACATACTATTTATTGTCGTAATATTTTTTCAAAGATTCTTTGGTCCTATGATGTTCATCAGGGGATTGCGAATTGAATGAATTCGCAATTTTATTCCACGCTTCCGTCTTCTCACGCCAAGTAACCGCGTTTCTTTTTTTGCTTTCGATGATGTTCTTGAAACTATTCAGCAAAATGTTTGTCTTATTAGAAGAGATTTGGTGCTCTTGTTGGTTTTTTCAGCACTATCCATTTCGAACTTAACCTTCACCTATATCTCTGGAAATACCAAAACACTTCACAAAGAAAAATTACGAATTATCTGTCAGTTGTTTGACGTTAGTCCACAAAACATAAAATTTGTGCATCACTCATAGAAACGGACATAAAATCTTCACAAGTAGGTCGAGTGTATCAAGAACTTACAGCATTGCCAAATGTCAGTGATCCTTAGCTAAGTTTCTGTTAAGCAGTACCGGAGCAACTGAAAATATTTTTAAGTGGACCTTAAATCTAAGTGGAACTTAGCTAAGAGGAACTTTTGTGGGTAAGCGGTGCAAACGGGGGTTAAAGAACAGTGGGTACCTATGCTTATGTTATCTGAAAAGCCGTTATTTGAAATTAAACGATGTGCTAGTCGGAGTTGATGTTTTATGCTGAGGGTAAGAGGGATGTTTTTTCGCGAGAAAATTACATTTGCAATAGACTTACTCGTAAATATAAGATACTTCAAAATTTTCCCGAAATCATATCTACAAATACCTTCATAAAGGTCATGCATTATGTCGAAACCTATATTTTCAGTGTTATGAAAATAAAACAAGTCATTCCACACACAATATTCCTTAACTCCAAATGTTTTTTCATTCAGATGGATCATATATTCAGGTTTATTTTTCAATGTGTTTCGATTTTCAGAAGTCATAATTTGTGTTGAACTTTTAGGTGACGTGCATGCTCTACAGAAATAAGAGGATGAAAAAGAGTCTGTCATGCCAGTTATTGAATTGATTCCAAGATTGTCACCCAACAAGAGCGGTACAATGAAAAATATCCTTTTTTCTTTAATCACAACACCTTCACTCTCCAAAAAATGTAGCTCATCAATGAATGGTTGAAAAATTTTTTTATTGGAAAACATAAGTCGATCTGAAGAATAAAAGAGTCCCCACAAAAATATATTGTCTAATCTTGAGGAATATTTTGGTGGTGTAGCGGCAAATGAAACATATACCCCACCCAATTTATGAACCCCAGCATGAGAGCCAAGTGGATTTCCTGTTACGAAATCATCAAAATAAACATATATTGGTAAGACTAATTTGTTTCCTATTTTGGGTTTCATGGATTTCCACCAGTTACTATTAAATATACTAGAAATTTCATCCTTCTTTGCTTCTTCTTCTGCTATGAAATTCAACATTTCATTCAATACAGTTGGTATTTCCAAAAATTTTTTAAGTACTTTTCTGAGAGGTACAATCTGCCCTTCACAAGGTTTATTTTCTAGAGCTGCTGAAGTACTTTGTCTGTTTAGAAAATTTCCAACGAAAAAACTGGACGGTTTAATGAAATACTCTGATTGTTCAAGAATTTTGAAGCGTTTATATTGTGAATTGCAGTTTTCGAACAAATCTTTTGATAGTAATATGTTCAATTCTTCAAAATTTGAGTTGTGCAGTCTTGATTTGATGTTACAAAAAATATTGCTGATTAGTTCAGATGTATTGTCAATAATTTCTTGAATGACAGATCTATTTATTGTATCATTTTTATACAGTTTGGTGACAAACAGTAAACAATGCATTTCTGCCTCTTTAATTATATCGGTTTCTCCATAAGAATCAATCTTTGAATCTGTGTGGCTTGTGTCAGATATATCATCATGTTTTGTTTCAATATGATTTAATGAAGGCGAATTCTTACTTCCGTGTACAGAAAAAGTATCTACCTTAGAAGAATCATTATGTGAATTAGAACCCACATGGTAGTTCGAAAGATGTTTTTTCAGAGCTGATATATTATTGAAAGATTTTAAACAATTAATATATCCACATTCATATTCATTCAGATATCTATGGCTTACTGCTATGTGGATAATAAATGTCTTGCCCTCTGAAAATTTAGCAAAGCATGTTTTACATTGCATTTTGAATACAAAAACCTATATAATGATGATGAAAACAAAACGAAAAAAAATATCCGTTTACTGCTCTTTTAACTGAATTTTAATTTTATTGACTATATCAAGTATATTTGGTATATTGTCGAATTTTGTTTTCAAGTCGTACACTGACAATTGGAGAAACATCCAAATATGTTCCGATTCAAATGGATAAATTAAGTTTAACACATGGATTAGTTGAAAACATACATCAACCGCTTTCAATACAGAATTAACTTTGTAAATGATTTTGTCAAAACTCACATAAATGTTATTTATTTCCGTGAACGTGGGGGATTCGACTACTACAAATGGCAACATTGGAAGACCATACTTTTTCAAAGTGTCCCTTTTTTTTTCGATCACATTTTCCAGGTCACCAGGAATCTGAAAAGATATGCAAGTTAAATAAATAAAAGAGTGCATGCCACTTACAAATACTTACTTTAATTTGAACAAATATGCCCTTCTTCGATTCGTTCACTGTAGGATGCCAATTGGTTTTCGTTTTCTTATTGAATGATTTTGTAGGCAACAAAGAAACCAAAATATTTAACATCAAAAACTGCCGTGATTCTGAAATTTGAAAAAGAAGTTATATACGGGGTGGCCATTTGAAAACGAAACAGACCAGATTACAGACGAAATAAATTTTTTCGATAGAAATGCTCGGACAGGTCGATTTCTGTTTCAAGGGGGACAACTTAAGATGTAGGTTACGGACGCATAGCGCTTCAACCCTTGCTACTACAACCCTCACCCCCAATTTTTGAATAGGGAAGATGGGGTGAGTGATACCTCATTTGAAAGGTATTTTTATACTGATTTCAGCACAGTAATTGTTTTTTCATTTTATGCATTAGTTCTCGAAATATTTTTAACTAAGTATTTGAAAATGAAGTGGTGTTTTCATGGCACTTGTAGTATTTTTTTGTGAAAATTCGACATTTTGAGCTTCAAAACAACCATGTTTATCTAAATGTCGTTGATTGAAGAATTCTGCGGTTCTATTCGCACATTGATTGTTTGCAAAAAAAAGTGAAATTATTTCCACCCGCTCTGCAATTGAATAAACCATGTCGAACAATGAATTAGAACACATACCAGTCTCGATTCAAAACTAAGAATAATTCACATGTCAAAGAACCAGTAAGCCAACTTAATGATCTGTTCGTAATAAATAAAAAATTATCGATTCTCATTTTTTTGAAAAAGATATGAATTCAATAATCAACAAAATGAAAACATTATTGAAGCCAACTGAGAGAGTCGGAAATCGTTTCACGAATTGGGACTGCAATATTTCTGTGGCATCATTAATGATTTGATATTCTTACCTGGTAATCTGATTAGAGATATGTACGTATTTGAACTTTTTGGAGATTTCTATCGATCAAGTGTTACCGCATGTTATTGGAAATACTGCAAATTATATCGAAGATAATTTAGATTGAGTTTCAGCAAGATTGAGCTCCTTCGCAATACACTTTGTTTGTTCGACATCTTGATTAAAGATTTCTATGTCAGTGGATTGGAGGAAGGAAGCCACAGTCATGGTTGTTTTGAAGCTCAAAATGTCGATTTTTCACAAAAAAACAGTACAAGTGCCATGAAAACACCACTTCATTTTCAAATACTTAGTTAAGAATATTTCGAGAACTAATGCATAAAACGAAAAAACAATTACTGTGCGGAAATCAGTATAAAAATACCTTTCAAATGAGGTATCACTCACCCCATCTTCCCTATTCAAAAATTGGGGGTGAGGGTTGTAGTAGCAAGGGTTGAAGCGCTATGCGTCCGTAACCTACATCTTAAGTTGTCCCCCTCGAAACAGAAATCGACCTGTCCGAGCATTTCTATCGAAAAAATTTATTTCGTCTGTAATCTCGTCTGTTTCGTTTTCAAATGGCCACCCTGTATAAGTTATAGTTGATATAATTGAATTAGTCATTCAAAAATCATTTTTCCGTTTGTGTCACATAGGCCCGTTTTGTGCAAAAGATTGTTACGCAAAGTTTTAAGACTGAATAAAACAACCAGCTGTAGCTCACAGAATAACCTGCGCCACATATACAAAGAAATTGAACCCAGTGCATATATATATATATAATTATGTAATGCCAACCCTGGATTCCTTTAGCCAAGATAATCCTATTACTGCTTTTCTAATTCATATACCTATGTTATAACATGCATAATTGCAACTCAACATTTCTGCTGACTTTAAACAATATGATTATAAAACTATTGTGAATGCCTCTCTCGAGGAGATTAAGTATCGAGATATTGTACGCTTTGCTTCGCTTAATAAAGTTGATTTTTTAAAAATACGGTTTTTCTCCCTAAAAACATAATTGGCGACGAGGTGATGGGATTGTGCCGGTCTTCGTGAAACGAATACGGACTGTCAGTGTTAACTGTTAAGGTGCAACCAAGAACAAGGAGAGGAATACCAGAAGCCCTGATCGACCGAGTAGCGCCCTTCGACAACTTCAACAAAGAAAAATCAAGAACTTCAGAGGTGAGCAAGAGCAAATCCTTTACTTTTTTCCCCAGTTATTTTAACCTGGCCCAAAGTTAAAACCAATTCCAATCCAATTCTTTTTCCCGTACAGTTTTGAGAGTAAAACCTGTATAAGTTTTTCCTAGGTTTCTTTCCAAAAACCGATCAAATAATTCAATTTATTAATAATTTTTTTTCTCAATCATACATAATTGATTCAATTAAGATAATTTAATCGATAATTTATCGAAACTTAATTTGAAAAATAACAAAATGACACAGGATAATAATACTTTCGAGAGAATGAAGCTGATTAGCCTTTTCGCGCAATCAATAGTTCCATTTGACGGAAACCCCGCAAATTTAACAACATTTTTAAATCATTGTGAAAGATTTTCCAATAAATTCAGATCAAATGATGCATTACTCAATGAAGCAATCATAGATATCATTAAAAGTAAATTAATAGGTACAGCTAGTGAAATAGTGAGCAGCAATGAACGCATCACTTCTAGCTGGACAGATTTAAAAAAATTCCTCAAATTGAAATTTGAAGAGAAAATTAGTTTAACTGTATTATTTTGGGATCTCCAGAATGCCCAAAGATTTAGAAATGAAAATGACTTAGAATTCCTAGAAAAAATTGTCGATTTAAAAAACAAATATGATTATCAGGTGGAGTTATCCGAATTGAGCATAGTTGAAAAGGAACAAGAAAAAAATATTGCATCTAGAGTAGCCACTAGAGTTTTACTTTACAACATTAACCCTGAATTACGAACTGCACTGAGAGGTCATGGTATAATGAATTACGATGACATGGTCAATTTTATTAGGCAAGATTTTTATTATTACCAGCAACCTTTTCTTCATTATAAAACACAAGTTTCTCAAAAACCTAACAATTTTCCAAATTCAAACAAACGCCAAACGCAAAACCCAATGCAGTACCAAATACAGAGAAATTTTCCTAATCAATTTCAACCACATTTTAAACCACCACAAAATCAATTTCCTCCACAACCTATCCAATTTACGCAACAAAATACCAATCAATTTCCTTCAAAACCTATCCAATTTACACAACGCCCAGTAACTCTTCATTTCCCTACCAGACAGCAAGTTTTCGGACCTAGTACTTCTAAGGAAGTAGATGTATTCAAACCTAATCCAAATCAAAGAATTTTGACACCACCGGAAAAAATGTCTATACAGACGCGAAATTATCCACATAAACGCTCGAATTATTCGACACAATATCAGGCAAATCCTCCAAGAAAACACCCAAATTTTAATCAAAATAATTATCAGCAAAATTACAATAATCAACCTCCTAATTTCACATTTGAAGAATTGACTAATATTGAACCAGATTGTGAGCCAATCGATGTAGAATATAATGAGTCACAAAATTATCTTGAAATTAACGAAAACTTTGAAGATGAAAACTTAGAGAATTATTCAGATGAAAATTTTCACGAACTAGCCTCGAACAATTTATCGACCTAAATTCTGCTTTAGACAATAAAAATCAATTACCTTACATTGAATTCCAAAATCCTAAGTGCAAACTTCTTATAGATAGCGGATGTTCAGTATGTCTAATTGACCCAAAATTTGCTTATAATAACTTTCCCAAAAATATTTTTAAGGAATCGACAACTTTAACTGCATGTATGAAGCAGGAAACTTCTAATGAAAAAGTACTTATACCAGTATTTAGAGAATTCCAAATTGATGATTTTCACCCATTCATACTTTACAAATTTCACAAAAATTACGATGGATTAATAGGAGCAGATTTCTTGAATAAATATGGACTAAATTTAGATTTCAAAAACCAAATTTTAACTAATGAATATTGTAAGATTCCATTCCAATATCAAAAAGTTTCCCAAAAACCCTCAAACATTCCAATAGATCTTAGTCATTTAGAATCAAAAATTAGAAACCAACTGACTAAAATTCTCCAGACGAACGAAGATGTTTTACAACTACCTGATCAACCACTCAAATTTTCTAGTAACATTAAACACAAAATTAGAACGACTGACGAAATTCCTGTACACGGTAAAATGTATAAATATCCAGAAATTCATAGAGCGGAAGTACAACGACAAATTGAAGACATGTTAGAGAAAAAAATAATTAGACCTAGTATTTCCCCATGGTCCTTTCCCGTTGTCATAGTTCCCAAAAAGCAGGACAAATCTGGACAAACGAAATGGCGAATTGCCATAGACTATAGAAACTGAACGACAAAACCATAGACGACAAATATCCCTTACCCCAAATCGACAACATATTAAATAAATTAGGCAACAAAAAATACTTTACCACACTTGACTTAGCATCCGGTTTTCACCAGATAGAACTCGACGAAGAATCAATAGAAAAAACGGCCTTTACCGTAGAAAACGGACATTACGAATTTCTTAGAATGCCTTTTGGACTCAAAAACGCCCCAAAAACTTTCCAGCGGCTAATGAATAATGTTTTAAAAAAGTATATAGGTATAATCTGTTATGTATACATGGACGATGTAGTTATTTTTTCGGATACTGAAGAACAACATTTGGCAGATATCCATACCATCTTAGAAGCACTCAAAATTGATAATTTAAAAATCCAACTTGATAAATGCCATTTTTTCAAAACTGAAATTGAATTTTTAGGTCACATTATCACACCTCAAGGAATTAAACCAAACCCTAATAAATTGAAAGCTATTACTGACTTTCCAATTCCAAAAACTCAAAGAGAAATTAAATCGTTCCTCGGATTAATAGGTTATTACAGAAAATTCATTCCAAATTTCGCTAAATTAACGAAACCTCTAACATTATGCCTGAGAAAAGATGCAAAAATTAACATTGACGATTTAAATTACATCGAAGCATTTGAAACTTGTAAGCGGAATCTAATGAACGATCCAATATTAAGTTACCCTGACTTTGATAAACCTTTTATTCTCACGACAGACGCATCCGGTTATGCAATAGGATCAGTTCTATCGCAAGGAAATTCCCCGAACGATCTTCCAATTGCATTCGCAAGTAGAACGCTAAATGACGCCGAAACAAGATACAGTACGATAGAAAAGGAACTGTTAGCTATCGTATGGTCATGCAAATATTTCCGACAATATCTCTACGGACGCAAATTCACGATTTACACAGACCATAAACCTTTATGTTGGTTATTTTCTTTAAAGGAGCCAAATTCCAGACTAATGAGATGGCGTATTCAGTTAGAAGAATTCGACTACGAAATTAAATACAAGAAAGGTTCGACAAATAACGCAGACGCACTTTCGAGGATTAAAATTGACAAAAATAATATCGAAATTAATGGTATTGAAGATGATTTAGATTCAATTGCAAATCAAATAATTACCGAAGAATTAGACGATTGTTTGAATTTACTTAATGCAAATAACCAGACTGAAACCCCTAGTACTAGTCAAAATGACAATATTATAGATTTCGAAACAGACGACATAACTGTTCACAGTACTTTAGAAAATCCTATTCTCGAATTACCTATTACCGAAAGAAGTTTAAATTCTGCTGCCCTACAAATAATTTTCAAAACGACTCCAAATTATAAAGTAACAAAATCAAAAATTTTTGGTGATAAACTTAGATTCAGAGTTTCCATCAACCAAATTGAAAATGATTTCATAAAATTCATCAAGGAATTTATTCAACCCAAAAAAGCATACACTTTGTATTTTGCCTCTCAAGAATTAGAAAAACCACTTATACGAATTCTACAGGAAAAATTCGATTATAAATCTTATGACTTAAAAATTTCCAAAATTTTTCTAGAAGACGTAGAAGACAAAGAAGAACAACTTCTTCGCATACAACAATACCACGAGACAAAAACTATCCATCGCGGATTACGAGAAAATCTTATAAGTCTAAAACGTAAATATTACTGGCCCAACATGGACAAAGACGTTAGGAACTACATAAATTCTTGTGAATTATGTCAGAAAAATAAATACGAACGCACCCCAATCCAAATTCAATTCAGACCCAACCCTATCGGAACGAAACCATTTACGCACGTTTACTGCGACACGATTAGGTTCAATCAAACGTATTGCCTCAGTATCGTAGACTCATTTTCAAGATTAGGACAATGTTATACATTAATTCAAAAAACAGGAACAGAAATTTTAGACAAGTTATTAATTTTCTTTAGCCATTACGGAATTCCCAACAAAATTACATGTGATAATGGTCTCGAATTCAAAAACAACGTTATACAAGATTTTTGTAAAGTCCACAAAATCGAAATTCATTACATTACAAACTATAATCCCAATTCCAATGCCATAGTTGAACGATTTCATTCCACATTAATAGAACAATTGAGGACAATTACAGACAAAAATTTGACTTTCCAAAATAGATTATCTCAAGCATTACTCAGTTACAATAATTCAAACCATGCGAGCTTAGAAATGACCCCTATGCAAATAATTAAGGCAGACTTGAATTACTCATTACCTATTGAACAAACACATAATGAACGATTACAAAATTACGTGGAAAATTACGTCGAAAATTTGAATGACATAACGAAACATTTGGAACAAAATAGACAAAAAAATATTCAACGCTTAGAAAAAACTAATGAAAAACGATCAGCAAAGGAAGACCACCTTTAAACAAAAACCCAACCTACATCAAAAATCCTATGACACGAAAATTAGATCCCCCATTCAAAAAATTGATGCCTGTGAAATAGATAAAAATCGAATCCAAGATAAGAAAAACAAGCATATCTACCATAAAAAAATCATGAAACAGAGAAAAAACTAGTTTCAAAATTTTGTTACAGATCCAAAATGGAATACACTTTCATACTTTTCATACTTCTCGGAATAATAACCTTCTCGATATCCCTTGAAATTATCCAAATCCAAAACAGCATACTACCCATTTCACTAGGTAAAGCCTACGTAACTCACAAAAACTTGCAACTTTTATACCATATTGACCTAGCCAAAATCGAACAAATCATAATTAATTATCAAACTGAAATAGACAACTACAAAAACTCAAAATTGAATTTCGCACAAACTGCAAATTATCGATATTTAAGACACTCTAACGAAATAAACCTGAATGCATTAGAAGAACTTTTGAACGAAAAAATACGAATCAAAAGAGGATTAATAAACTTAGGTGGAAAAATTTCAAAATTTCTATTCGGAACGCTCGATTCTGATGACGAAGCTTTATATCAAAGTTATTTCAACAGTATCAAAAATAACGAACAAATATTATTTCGAAATCAAAAACAAATCGCAACTATAGTGAATGACTTGAAAAATAAGTATATCAGTAAATTCCAGAAAATGTCAGAAAATCTTAAATTGTTTCAGATAGTACCTGAACTGCATGAAGTACAACAAATGCACCTTTTGATTTTCGAATTGAAAGACATAAAAAATATCTTAGACGAAATACAAACAGCTGTTAGCTTTGCGAGGTTACATTTATTGCACGAATCAGTTTTACCATATTCCAAATTTCTAGAATTGATCAAAAATGAAAATATTATACCAGTTCATCACCTGAAAGACTATTATCAATTGTGTCACACGAAAGTTATTTTCAAAAACAAAATTTTATTATTTCTGATTTCAATTCCATTAGTTCAAGAAGAATATTATGATCTATACAAATTTTACTATCTCCCACAAAATAATGAATCCCTTCCATATACCAATCCTTATTTGCTCTCGCAAGAAGAAAAGCTGAAATGGTCCACCAAACACTGCCATCCAGTGGAAAACGACTACTTATGCGATCAAGACTCACTAGAAAAAATTCCGAAGTGCCTGGAAAATATCCTCACCAACCACACCGAAAATTGCCAGAGAATACCAAAAATTCCAACCCAGGACCTGAAGATCCTAGAAGATGGAAGCATTCTCTCAATTCAAAATGAGAAAATAATCGAAAAATGTCCATTACAAACGAAACATCATTTCCTTCCTACGATGGCCATTCTACGTACCAAATGTACCATCAGTAACAAAGAAAAGGAAATAGTTCCAACCACAAATATCAGCGAAGAGAGAATCGTCCTTCTACAAACACCACACAAGTTACCCCAGGAATACACAAAAGAAGAACACCAACCAGAAGACGACTTCCCCGACATCGAATTGGAAGAAACCAACCAGTGGAATCTTCCTCAGACTGCATTTAATTCATTTTTCTATTTGATAATTCTAATAATCATAATAACTACTTTTTACTTTATTTTCAAGCTTGCTTTATCCAGAAATAATTTATGTAAAAATAAAGCTACACCCATAGGTGATACCTTTAACCAAAATGGGGAGGAATTATGTAATGCCAACCCTGGATTCCTTTAGCCAAGATAATCCTATTACTGCATGTGGTTCAACCAAAAGTCCTTTAAGCGTAAAAGAAAGAAGACTAGTAGATGTAGATTTTCTCTTCAAACAATTTGTAAACTTAGCTAGGCATTCGCCATTTGACTGCACTTTTGGGGATATGGACTTAGTGTAAGAAATCAGAAAAGGATTGTCAGGTAAAATTGAAACAATTGAGGAAGAGAAAGACATTGCAAGCAATATAAATTCATCTGTTGCACTACCAACTATTTCAACAGGGACTGGTTATTCAACCGCTGAGGAACTTTTCACTGTTCTAAACGTTCCATTTTTGTCCTCCACTGTTGCTGTAAAAATTGAGGAAACTGCTTGGGCAATTATGGAAGAAGCTGGTAAGGAGGAGTGCGAATGTGCGAATTAGTTTATAATTCTGGACAAATTGATTCAGATGGCATTCCAATGATAACAGTTGTAGCTGACGGAGCATGGAGCAAACGTTCATTTTCAGTTAACTTTGATGCGTTATCAGAAGTGGTGAGTGTCTTTTCGTTATCATTTCGAATTCTTGTGTCGCATACATATTTTCAGGCATGTATTATTGGGGCCAGAATAGGAAAACTATTGTTCCTTGGGGTGAGGAATAAGTATTGTTGTATATGCTCATGCTGAGGCTTAAAACATGATACCAAAGCCAGTCCACAAATGCTTCAAAAACTGGCAAGGAACTTCTACCAGTATAGAATCCGATATCATTTGTGAGGGTTTGAGACTCACCCACGTGTTGAAATAGTTCCAATTGGTGGGAGACGGAGACAGCAGCGTCTATAAGAAACTTATCGAAACAAGGCCATATGGAAATTTATTGGTTCAGAAAATTGAATGTAAAAACCACCTACTTCGTAATTTTTCTCCAAATTGAGGAAAGTATGTGGTAAACGAATAATCTTTAATTAACAGATTCTTTATGAATGATAATAATAACAGCACAATTGACTTTGGATTTTCAATATTATAATATTTCTATTTTTATGAAAATAGAGTATTTTGGCTGTAATTATAAACTTACAAAGCAATCTGCAATGATAAAATCATTCATAAAGCCCTCCCTTTTTCAAGCCCATTTACTAATGAGGTGTTAACAGCAATTACTCATCAATATTGTATAGTTGTGATAATATTTTTTTCTCTTTTCATACAGATAGCAAGCGAAGTAATGAGGGCTACCGCGTATGAATTTTCCGCTAGAGGCGCTAGTGTTGCGTGAGGTCCACGAGAATTTGAATTGTCAAATATTCAAACGTTATTGTGAATCTGTGTTCTGTTTATTTTCAATCTTTAAGAGGATGTGAGGAGTTTCACATACATATTCAGATTAATAACAGCAAATATGAATCACGGATCAATGAATATCACTGCTTTGAAAGCGGTATTACATAAGATAGTTGCCCAATTAAGCGGGCTAAAAGGAGAGCTAATTCAAAGGTGAGTTTGTTCAGAGTTCCAATACGCATTTCTTGCGGAAAGTATGCCTATTTATTGAGTTTAGAGTTATGGTTTTTCTTTTTACAGATCCAAATACTATGATAGGAATGATAATTCCAGTGGAAACGCATTATCATGATTTGAAATAAGTTTATTACAGAAGTAGATTATTATTTCAAGGGAAATTGCTTTTTGTCCTACTTACATGATACCTGTGATAGCTGAAAAGTGTTAAAACGTGGAGTAGAACAATAAAACCTCACACAATCCTTTCATTTATCATTATAAGTGAATATATAGAAAGAACAGTATGTGCGAAAAGGAAAACCTCAGAGATCAGAGTATACTAACTAATCACTGATCATTCATTTAAAGTGGGGTAATTTATTTATTCACACAAGTTCTTGATATATATTTTTACAGTAAATGTTTTCCTCGAGTTAGTGAGTTGATTGATAATAAACATGAAATGTTTGTAGTTGTAAAATCCAGAGTAAAATTGTACCAATTAGATTTTCAATTCGAAGTAGGTATGTTTCTATTACTCTCAAGTTCCGACAAAAAAGCAGTATCAGTTGAGCTCTCTTGACTACATATTGATTTTCTTCTACAGTTGAAACGATTCTAGCATTTTCAAATTTCTTTCTGCGTTCAAGAACTCTGTCTACTAGTATTTTATTCATATCTGTCCTTACCTTCCTGGTACCCAGAAAATTGGCTAGGTATTGCTCTCAGTTTTAATTTAGGAATAGCTGAAAAATTTTCAACAGTATATTACAAGTACCTACATAATACAACTATGTATAACTAGATTTTTTCAATTGTAAAAGTAAAGTGTCTGAAGCAACATAATGTAAAAGATTATTAGGTACTCACGGTTTTATGTATTAGGATCGTTAGGTCACGTATTATAACCAGGGTTGAAATGTTTTTCACAAAAATAAAATGTTTTGAATGGGTAACATCAGCTGCTTTAGGACAGTCTTATCGTTCCTTTTTTTTCTGAACAATACGGAACTGCACAACCCTGCGGCATGCTCGATATTGTACAGTATTCAAGAAATAGAATGTACACTTTTTTCACACGACTTTTAACACCGAACACTTATAAATATGAATATGTTTTAATAATAATCAATCAATGACAGTACAAGAAACTTTGACAGGACCTCACGCAACAGAGGCGCCAACTAGCGAGGAAAAAAACGGTAGCCCTCATTCGAGAAATATGGCAGTTCCACCAAATTGAAGGAAAATGGTCGAAAATGATTCTGGGCGTATAAAAACATGCATCAGAAGTGCGTTGAACTTTAGGATACAAAAAAATGTTCCAATGAATACTAAAGTGAAAAATTTGTGTCATGATTTGAGAAACGTTATATCACATGTATTCGGGGAACACCAAAATTGTGACAACGTGGCCTATTTCAGGTGCTCGTAAAGGGGCAATGAGAAAAATTTTGTGCTATTGATGGAAGAATACGGACTCTATGTAGATATTGGGATTTGTATGAATCGATTGATTTATAATGCCTCAAGTCTCATTTCAAATATGGAGACCAATGTTGCTGAACATTATAATTCAATTGTTTGCAAATTTGTTGGTGGCAAACGAATAAATTTTTCTGCCAGGGGAGGTTATGAGACACGGTGTCGGGCAGCAGCTATTTCCTTCAACGCAGAAGGAAATTACTATGAACTGATGAGCGCAGCTTTCTCGCGGAAGACTCCTCCCCTCAGAACGAAAAAATTCGTTGCGCGAATCAAGAGAAGAGAAAATAATAGAAAATGATTGAAGAGCAGGGTTTCCAGAAAAAAAAAACCTCATTACCAGATGAGGACTATGGCCCTCAGGCGGTTCCAGAACCCGATTTGGTTGAGGAAATATTTGAGCACAAGAAGAGAGTTTTTCTGGAGTGCTTGGAAGAAAATGAGGCAGAAATTGAGGTCCTCGAAATAAAAACAAGATGCCGAGAAAATAATAGCCTCTGGAAGGAAGAGAGACTTTCTCGATTAACAGCCTCCAATTTTGGAATAATCTGTAAATTGAGAAACTCTACCTCTTGCGTGAATATAACACGGAGTCTTCTATATTCTCCTTTTTTTGGCAATGAGAACACAAGATATGGTATTGAACATGGGCCGATCTTTATAAAAGCCTTTGAGAAGAAGTTTAATGTCGAGATAAAATCTTGTGGTCTCTTTGTCGATTCGAGAGAATGTATCTTTGCTGCATCTCCTGATGTATTGGTTGGGGAGGACTCAATTGTAGAGGTGAAATGTCCCGAAAACTCCTCTAAATTAGATCCAGCAGAAGATCTAAAATTATAAAATTTGCAGATTTGGATGAAAATAATTGTTTGATTTTAAAGCGAAATCACAATTATTTTTATCAAGTAGAAGGTCAATTGCATGTAACAAGAGAATCTTTCTGTTATTTCGTTGTTTGGTCACCATTTGGAATGTTGGTTGAAAGGGTAAGAAATTGATAACCATTTTTGTTTTCGGCTTTACGGTAATATGGCAATTTTCTTCAATGTTCTTTTTTAACTTACGCCGAACTAGATGTGCTTCTATTTTTCAGTTTTCATTAATCTTAGTTACCTATAGGGAAACACCGTTTTTTTTAATATTTTATCTCGTGGAAAATAAATATAGTTTTTTTCTGATTGAATGAATATTGAGCAATATCGCCTTAATTACCATATGTCATAAGACACTCATATTCCCCAATTGAAATATGAAACGTCAAGTCATATTGTTCCAAGGGAAATATGGAACGTCAAGTCATATTTTAATAAAAGTAGTATATTATGCACATTCTCACCTTATACATCAGAAAAAAGTCATTTGAAGCTTCTATCAAGAATTTCTTGATCTGCACCCGGAACAACGCTGCTGATTTTTTGGGAACGTATCCTTTATTTTTGTTCTTAACAATTGCTTCCACTTCATCGGATAATTTCACATTCGTTTTTTCCTTCAAATGTAGCATGGACCTCAACATAGATAATTTTGGCCATAACGTGTTGGGTGAATATTTCTGCGACTGAAGATCGAATGAATTAATCATACATTGAAAATAACAAGAATCAGAGCAACATACCAAATCTTTAAAATATGCTAACAAAATATTTTCGCTGACACCGTCCACCATCGTTCCACTTCTTAAAGCCTGCATAATCTTTTTTATAGGCAGCTTTAGATTTGGCCGGAATCAAAAATTCACGGGCTTTCGGCGCTTAAGTTTCGACGTAGCTCGACATTATTTCAATAATTTTATTTTAAGACGTTAAAATAAAACCAGTCAACCATGATTCTCACAAACACGGCCCATATAGCAACGTTAAAAATCGAATTAATTCAAAAATTTACAATCCAATCTCAATTTTTCCATTTTAGGAACGATATTGTTTCAATCAGAAAAAACTATTGATATTGATCGAGAAATATGAATACATTTCCCACGGTTGCCTATACATCCCACGGGCTTCGCCCTCGGGATATAACTAGGACAACCTCGGGAAATCTATTATTCATATTTCTCTAGTTTTAATAATAGCTATTTTTTCCCCTTTACTGAATAGCTAATTCTTTGTTTCAGATTGCAAAGGATGATAAATTTTGGGGGAAAAATGGTTTTAAAACTGCGAAATTTCTATTTTGAATGTCTTCTTCCAGAATAATGTTATTATATTATATTATTATTAGTAGATCCCAGATTCCCACGAAAACTAGAAATAATAAATCCACCTCGGAATTATTGGGTTGAGAAAGCCTGATGTTGAAACTCCGCAAATTTTAATTTTGTAATTATTTTTCTTCATTAGAGTACTGTATTCTGTATTGTTTCAGATCTTGATTTAAAAAAATATATATGCATATATACGAATTTTTATTTACAATAAAAACATTTCTTATTCACTAGATACCTTTCAATTTCTCCCACTTATCCCATTCCAAAAGTCAATGCTGCATATTCAAAAATAATACATATTTTTTCCAACACACCCTCATTCTTTTGTATAAGAGTTTGAAAGATACACCTCTTTGTTTTTTAGGTATTCAATAGAAAACAAAAGATCCACATAGTCACATGGTCAAGGTTCCAAAAGGTTAACCCAGCCATAACGACGCCAGTTCAAATAATTATAAGTATACAGGGTGTCCGGGGAATAACTGTACATACTCATACCAGAGATTGAGTTGGACTAGCTGATTACGAATCGACTATAAAAAAATAATTTCTGGATTTCCCTAGATAGCACAGGGTAATTTTCGAACTTCATGGAAATTGAAATACTTACATCATCAATATCAATTATTTCCTGGCCCAAGAGCATCAATTAAGTGTTTTGTATCTGAATATTGAAGGTATTTATTCGAATATTTTCAAGTTTCAATTTTGTAAAAACGGCGAGGCAGGGTTTTTTCTACTGAGGTTTTTCCCTGTGCTCTGGTATCATACGCCAGAATAGTATGGTACCCCGTTTTGCACCAACCTCAGCTAGGGACTTTTTTGTTTCATGTATTGTATTTTTTAGCTCTCAATTCAAAAGAATATATATATATTTCATCATTCCAGGGCGGGACTCATTGATCTTCATGTAAAGTGTTCAGGGTAAAAAAACACTTTTTATTTCGAATTACAAAATAATAATAATACATCAACAATGATTTTTTTTATGAATTTTTGAATTTGGATAAAGTTCGAAAATTTTAATTTATTTTCCTGAACTGGAGTTAGTCATTTTGTGGAGGTCGAAAATAAATAATAACTGAATTAGTAAATCGAGTAGTATGAGTACTGAGTTTTCAATTTGTTAGTCTGTTTCTTTAAAGTTTACTTATTCAATATTAAATATTATTAAGTCTCTGAGAAAGAGGATGTATGTTTTAGTTTGGGAGAATGTTACAAAATATCTTACTAGATTCAAAGATTCAAGCTCTAAAATGCACAGAAATAAATTTTCCTTCAAGATGAAATATGAAATCCTATAACATATTCTGTAATAAATTTCAAAAATTTTAACAACTGAAATTTAAGATTGTTGTTTGTTGCTTGTATTTTGATCATTATAAAATAGTGGAAATATCAAAATGTCCAATTTCACAAATAGATAATATACACTGAAAGAAAATTCTCAGTTATAGTTATAAACTATTTGTTACTGCCAAATTTGGTGAAAATTATTCAATAAGATTCACAACAAATATGGATCATTTATTAAAACTTTTAGTAACATTTTTTAATATTCACTAAAAACAAACGATTTTGTTCTACTGAATTCAAACAAAATAATTTTATTATAAAAAAGTTATTTATTACAAAGATTGAAATATATTTATCAATAAATTTGGTTTTCAATCAATACTATTTGGTCATTATTAATAAATGTAGAGTTATCTGTTAATAAATCTTTGTCAATATGTTTATTATTATTAGCGTTATGATTTTAATAGATCATTTGTTTATAATAAATCTACGATAATAAATGATAATAAACTTTATTTGTCTGAGCGTAAATTCCTGTACAGACAAGTCACAGCGAATAGCCTTTACATCAGGATCGGCACTCCAATCAAACCGCAGTATTTTCTGTCGCCAAATAACGAAGTACCCCAACGGCACCCGGCAGGCCAACTGTTTCAGTTTCCAGAATAATTTTGCTGCTGACGGTTAGCGGTTGCTGTGCGGCTGTTTGAAATTGTGAGTGCAACAAAAAAATGGAAGTTTTTCCGTTCTTCCTTGCGGAATGTGGCGCCACTCAGGAGATGCTGAGAGATTTTGAACGTAAGTACCTCACCTTGGCTTATAAATTTATAGTGAAAAATTCTGCCATAAAAATGTTCCTCTCATTCTATAATTGATATTTGCTGGTGTGAATATTAAACAATTTTTCAGAAAATGGAATAACGAATTTGAAACTCTTGAAGGAGGTTTCGGAAAATGACGCCGATTTTAAACAGTTAGTGCCCTGTATGGGAACTAGAGTTCAAATAAGACTTAAATTGAAGAGTAAAAATTTATTGGATACACTGTAAGCAATATTAATAAATATAGGAAATTACTGATTTTAAGTAATATATATTTATCCATTTCAGAATATCTCCTTCTGGCAGTGTTCGGACTGTTGAAACTCCTGACAATAACACTACAAGTTTCAATAATTCAGAAATCTACAGTAATTTGAGCAGGTGAGTAATGATACGAAAATTCAAATATGTATTTATATTCCTTAATCATGCCTTTCCTCGTCTCGTAATTCTCATCTTCGAATGCACATACGTTAAACAGTGATATTTTTTAAGTAAAAATTTTTCATAAATTACTAATTACTCTTTAAGTGCAGAACACATCACTACATAGTATAAAACTTGCTTTGCTTTCTCTATCCCTATGTCCTCTTGTATGCTAAATCTTTGAAACTACGCAACGGATTTTGATGCGTTTTTTTTGATAGATAGAATGATTCAAGAGGAAGGTTTATATGTATAATAACATCCATTAAATAGTGGAGAAGTACTGTTATTTTTGAGGTTTCTAATGTGATGTCGTACCATGCTAGTAAAGTAAAAAATATTCTTGAAATTTCCAGCGTGAGTCACATCGATGTCGAAGAGCCCCCTGAAAAATACATTATAATTGAAGATATTCCACTTTCTCAACCACATCAGTCAGATGCAGCACATCGGATAGTGAAACCATCAATAGAGGAGTGCATGGTAAATCAAGATTTTGATTTATCCAAACTGCTGGAAGAAACAATTGTTGGAAGAGCTATTAAAAGCATATACACGTTAGAAAAGCAGCTTGATTCGAGATGTCAATCTTATCTTGCTGAGATAATCATTCAACATTTTGTGAATGTTCAACCTTTCAGGTATGTAGAAGTCTTTTAATCAACTTACTTTTATGCATACATACTTACATACTATTGCGTCGAAGAATATATCAATATAATATCTAAGTGTACAATTGAGCATTCATTGAAGCTTTGTATTGATATTTCAAAAATTGATCAATTTATCATTTTCAGGAGGCTGCAAAATTCAGATTTTGAAAAGCTCTCGAAGAAAATTGCCCACGTTTTCCCTAATGAAATACCTGAAGTATACTATACTGCGCCAATCCGGAAAAGAAATTCCCGTAGTAATAAAAGTGTCATAGCCGGGGGAAAGCTGATTGATAAATATAGAAATAAGCTCAGTTTCCTGAGGAAGGCAAAATCATTACCATCGAGATTGTTTGACGAAGGGGATTCGACAGATGATTTCAGTCTGGTAACTGATGGTATGTGTATATTAAGATTATCGATTATTATGAGCTTCTTTTCAAATTATGTTATATTTCAGAGAAGTTTAGCAACTTTGAAGATGATGTCAATTGGCTGAAAAATAACCAGGAGCCCTGAACAGAGATTCAATATAGATGGACAAAAACATATCAATTTCGACAAATGCTTTTATCAAAAGAAATGGACATACATGATTTACTCAATGAATTCCCTATTATTCGAAACCCCTTAGGATACACACTTATAGAAGCTGATTTCAAAACAAGATACCCTGAAAGTTATCAAAAATTTTTTAGTAGATTTGAATATGTCTTCAATAGCCTACTGAAGATAGGCAACAAGTTTCTAACACCAGCAGATAATTTGATACTTGAGATAATCCAGTCTTCTGAAGTAAATAAAGGTAATGCAAACAATTATATATGTATGAGTGTATTAAATTTTTATGGGTATCCGGCAAGGGGCCTAGTTGTGAACAGAGACAACTATTTGTTTTTCAAATGTCTAGAATGAACGAACGAACGAAGCAGACGTTTTATTTATGCTCTCGTTTATTCGATAAATTAGTGATACAATCAGTGGTGCTAATTACTTGAGTTTGGTGTCAGTTTGTGCCTTTGGAATTGGTGATAGCAATCGTTGAAACACTTTCTCTGATCATAATGCCCACTTGCGCAAATTGTACAAATTCCCTTACCAGAAAATCTCCGGGAATACAATGTAATAAATGCCGGGCGTTTCTTCATGCGAATGGCAGATGCTCGGATGTGGCAAAAAATCAGATATCGTTGATTTCAAACATGCCGGGAGGAAGATGGGAATGTTCCGATTGTCGTGGTGATTCCGAAGTCGCTAATTCATCGGTGATTCATATGTCGCCCTCGTCTGGTCGCGAGAACTCCCCAGCCTCTCATGATGTCGAACCTTCTAACAGTATGGCTGCGACGAATGATGCTATCAGCGCGATACAGATGATGTCATCTGTGAGAACAGAAGTCACCGCTATGAGGAGTGATATCAGGGAGTTGCGGAATTCAGTAACGTTCTGTTCCAATAAAATAACAGATTTTGAAAATAAATTGAGCAGGCTCAACGAAGTCTTGAAGCTTTCAAAGGAAATCAAGGAGGAAAATGATTTTCTCAAGAAAGAAATGTCCAATCTACACATTAGATTAAATAAGATTGAGCAAGATGCCAGATTGAATAATTTGGAAATCATGGATTTACCCGAAAAGAAAAATGAAAATTTGAGTGATGTCATTGAGAAGATTAGCGAGTATGTTGGCGTAGCGTTGGAGCCTGGTGAATTGTCATCAATTACCCGGGTACCTACAAAAGTCGTTGGCAAACCGAGCAATATTGTGGTAAAATTCGTGTCAAAGTTGAAAAGAGATGAGATGATGTCTGCAGTCAAAGTAAAGAGGAACGAATTGGGCGGAAAAAATGGTTTTACACTGGACGGACTGGCAGATAAATTTTATATAAATGAACACCTTACTACCAATAATAAAATTATCTTCAAGGCTGCTCGTGCTGCTGCCAAGGAAAAAGGATATAAATTTGTTTGGACTCAAAATGGTAGTGTACTGATGAGGAAACACGATGCGTCCAAGATTTTCCATGTTCAGAGCGAGGCTGACTTAGCTAAGCTTACCTAATTCAATCATCCGGTACACTACTGACCCATGTTTGAGTACGTCCCATAAAGATGGCTTTACACGTTTTATACCAAAATGTGCGCGGCTTACGTACAAAATTACATACATTTAAGATGAATGTGACCACAGGTTCCTTCGATGTGATAATGGTCACTGAATCGTGGTTGAATGCGGGCGTGTTCGATGGTGAGTTGGTGGATGGTGATTACACTATTTTCAGGAGAGATAGAGACTTGAGTACTACTATAAAAAAAGACGGTGGTGGTGTGTTTGTAATCGTACGTAAAGAATTGGACGCTAGGCCCGTACCTGAGTTCAATAGTGGTCAAGAGGACATTTGGGTTGTAATGAAGATCAATAGGATAAACATTTACATGTGTTGTGTTTACATTGCACCGGGTGATGACGCTGCCTATACGACATTCGCGAACAAGCTGGAATCAAATAGGATGAAGATTCGCGATCAGGATTTGTTGTTGATCTGTGGTGATTTCAATTGCACATCCTTGAGGTGGGTGAGTCAGTCATCGTGTGACGTTTTGGAAGCGACGTTAGTGGATAACAAATACGCAAGTTTTGTTGATTCTTTGAACTTTTTTGAGTTGAAACAATTTAATAGCATATTTAATTCTAAAAATAAAATACTTGACTTGATTTTATGTAACAAGATGAGAGTTAATACTGTCGGGCGATCTGACGCTCCTTTAGTTGATGAGGATGTCTATCATCCAGCCGTTGAATTTTTTCTCGACGCTACTGTTCATGATTACTTGAGAGATTCTGCTGAGTATAAATTAAATTTCAGGAAGGGTAATTATGAGGCTTTGAACTTGGAACTTCTCGATCTCAATTGGAGTTCTATGCTGGAGAATTTGAATGTGGATGATAGTGTGGATGTTCTCTATGACATATTAAATAAGTTTATTCTGAAATATATACCTAAAACTAAACTCAATAAGAAATTTCCTCCTTTTTATTCAAAAGAAACAATATACATTATCAATCAAAAAAATAAATCTCACAAAAATATAAAATCTATAAAAATATTCATCATTATAATCATTTCAAACAGTTGAGAGCTCATTCAAAGAAACTCATATCAAGGGATTTTCATCGTTATCTTGATGCCATCGAACAGGATATATCGTCTGACTCGAAACATTTCTTTAAGTATATTAAACAAAAAAGGCGTCATGGTGGATCAGTTCCGTCTGTTATGAGAAATAATGGCTCAGATGCCTCGTCTCCCCAGGACGTTTCAAATCTTTTCGCTGATTTTTTTGGCTCTGTTTTCGAGCCCCCCTCGAGTACTCATGAAAATTTGGATAATGTTGAAAACATCTATAGTAGCGATTATTTGGCCGAGATTTCACTCTCTAGAGCGAGTATTGAACAAGCTTTGCAAACATTGAATCCCAGCAAGGGCCCGGGTCCAGATGAGATCCCGCCAATATTTTTGAAAAATTGTCATAAGTCTCTAGCATATCCATTATTTATCATTTTCAATCTATCTCTTAGGAGTGGTGTTTTTCCTCAACGCTGGAGGTTGTCAAAGATCATTCAAGTGTACAAGGAAGGCCGAAAGGATTTCAACCATTCCCAAAATCTTCGAATCCTTGATTTACAATTTCTTAGCTTTTCATGTAAAAAATTTAGTGATAGAAAATCAACACGGTTTCGTTAAGGGTCGAAGTCTAGAAACGAATTTAATTAGTTTGGTGGAATACGTTTATGAAGGGTTTGAGTCACAAGATCAGACTGATGTAATCTATACTGATCTCAAAAAGGCATTCGATAAAATCAATCACTCTGTACTATTACGTCGACTTGCAGAGGTTGGAGTTTGTGGTGATTTACTCAGATGGATAAAATCTTATATTTCGAATAGATCACAATTTGTATATGTCAATGGTCATAGGTCAAGTAAATTCACCAGTACTTCGGGAGTGCCACAGGGTTCTCACCTCGGGCCTCTTTTTTTCATCATTTATTTGAACAACATATCCTCTTGTTTCCATTTTGCTAGATTCTTGCTATATGCTGACGATTTGAAAATTTTTTTGAAGTTAAAAAGCATGCTGGACTGTTTTCTATTGCAACAGGATCTGAACAGATTTCAGGATTATTGTAGGGAGAATTTTCTCTTCCTGAATCTTGATAAATGTTTGAAAATTTCGTTCACAAGAAATATCAATATACTCAATTTTCACTATTCCATTGACCACATTCAGCTGCGGCAGGTGGGTAGTGTTCGCGATTTGGGGGTGATTCTTGATACAAAACTTAATTTTATTGAACATATTGAAGGCGTCCTCTCTTCGGCGAATAAAATGCTTGGTTTCATCCTTCGACATGGTAAACAACTTAAAAGAAATGAGACCATGATGACAATGTACTATTCTTTCGTCTTCAGCAAGCTAAGTTTCTCGTCGTCGGTTTGGAATCCTCATTATGAATGTCATATTAAACGGTTAGAAAGTGTACAGCATAAATTTCTGAGATGTTTGTCATATCGAAATAATTTCCAAATTGTCAATCATGATTACTCTGAAGCACAACTAAGATTCGGTATGCTCACTTTAGAAGACCGGAGAAAAATTAGCGATTTCAGTTTGCTATATAAAGTGCTGAATGGAGTCCTTTCGATCCCTTCTCTTCTCCAGGCTATACATTTTAAGGTTCCAGAAAGAAAATTGAGAACTAAAGAGATGTTTGTTGTACCCTTTCGAAGATTAAATGTCACCCAAAATTCACCAATATGCAGAATCATGAAATCATTCAATTCAAGCCCTTTCAGTTTAGATCCTTTCAATGTCTCCTTTGCACAATTTAAAAAAAAATTGAAGCTCAATTTTTCATTGTAATGTTGTAACATCCCTTCAATATCATTTCATTGTTTTTTCTATACTTCTTTGTTTATAATTGATTTTTTTATGTAACTACACTATACTTAAGTTTAGCCTACAGAACTGTATGTTTTAAATGTTAATTTACGAGTACTGTGTTGGGTTGAAATACCTGTTTGTATTCTTATTCCTAAATAAATAAATAAATAAATAAATAAATAAATAAATAAATATTTCGAGCCTATTATTGGGCTCTTAATCAGGACATGAGCAACTCAGTTGTTACTTCCGAATTGCAATAATAATAATAATAATAGGCTCGAAAATAGACAGCTTTCAATGTAGCAAATGATTTTTTCAATTCAAGGATATTTATATGCACCTTCCAAAACTAATCTACTACTCAAAATGAATAAAACGAATACATAATTGTGGTATATATGGGAAATAGAATGAAGTATAGCATTGGATCATGTAGAATATTTGGTAGGATCATATTGAGAATATGATTCATCAAAAGAAAATCATCAACATTACATTCAGAATTTGAAACGCTTGTGTTGAGTATATGAATTCTTGAAGTAAATCTTTGTTTTTCTTTGTTTTATTTGGCTTATGATTGATTTGAGTATATTGTTATTTCCAAAAGATTCAAATGAATCTTCGGAATGAGATGATTTTATTTTAATTCAATATAATTAATAATTTGGAAATGAAGATACTATTCTTAAATACAAATTACTTGATATTTGGGTTGATATTTTCATTACGTTCATTCTGAAATGCTAATAAACTATATTATATTATTATGCAAATTCTCAAAATATTTTCCCCCGAAGGGAGGAATTATTCTATTAACCTTTTTTTATTTTCATTATTATTATTGCATAGTATCCTCATTTACAAATTATTAATTATATTGAATTATCTTTAAATACTTGAATAACAGATTCCTAACAACCCCAATCCTTCAGAACATCACCAATGTCTACCTGCGAAGTATTCTGCATCATACCGTAAAAATATGAGAAAAGAATGAACTGAACGTATCAAATTAAAATATTGCTGTTCTCCTCGATGATATCTACACCACTCAACGTGAACGAAATCAAATTATTTCCACGCGTCCTTTCCTACTTCGGCGGCAAATAGAATGAGAAGATAGCTCTGGATCTGTCCAAAGAATATGCAAGCATTGCAAGTGATATACTCCGTTTAAGACTCTAGAGCCCGATTGGATCTCAGATCAGGTGAATCATAGAAATTTTAACTTCAATCTGAGCTTCCGATCAGAAAAATATCATTATACTGAACATTCCATATTACATAAAGAAGAATATTCGAGGTTTAATTCGAGTTGAAGTGTTTCATTTTCAAATGAAATAGTTTTCATGTTAAAATATGGTATGTTATGAATCGAATATGTGGAAATCTCAGATCGAGTGAAATAATATACTCAGCATAAGTTGTTATAGCCTCAGACAAAGAGCACGCGATATTTGCCCTGAAAAACATTTATATTCCTGAATTGAGATAATCATTATTTGAATGGAATAATGCTTCAAGTTCGAATAGAATATATTTATTCGAAGTGAAAATTTATGATGAGAAAATCAATGTTCACATTTGAGCATTTCAGAATTTTTAATGCCAAACTTTTTTCATCAAATAAGAATAAAAACTCTCAAAACAAATGAAATTAATAAGAATATTGAAATAATCCTTTTGAGAATTCACTTTTTTCTGTGTATTCTCAGCTTTAAAAGAAACTTTCTTCGTGTTTGTTGATGCACTTCGAACTTTCACTTTACTTCTCAAGTTTACTTGAACGCCTACTGAACGTGTGATTGTTTTATATGGATGAAGCACTTGAAATGAACCAGATGGAGAAGGAACTTCAGATTGTATCTTGGGTTTTTTTAAATCCGGTGATTCTTCATCAAAGAGATTTTTCACAACAGCTCGCTTTGAAGTTGATGCCACAGGTTGATGGCAATAATCCACCAAGGTGTCCAATTTTTTTTTCTTGCAGACTCACTCAAACTACTAGGCAACTCAGTTGGTGGCGGACTTTCTATGTATTTATGAGGTACCACTCCTGCTGAGCTGTGCCGAGCACTGAAGAAAAGTGCTTCGAGCACAAAGCACTAAGTCCTTATTTTTTAAGGAATGCTCGCGATTACTAAGCACTCTTGGAAAATAATTCGTTTACACGAGCACCGAACATTAAGCACTTTTCAAAATGAACTTTTGTATTTACCATCCAAATGTTTCTTAGTTTGAAATTTTGATTTCAATCTCCTGATGTTTTCTTTCGAGTGTTATCGTGTTTTGAACTGGCCTAATTGAAATTGACAATAGTTTTTTCTCAGCAAGTACAATATTGTCGTTCACAGACGAACATAAAGTTACCATGACGTCATATAAAAAAAGTTATTGAAAGACAATGACGTCTTGGAAACAAATAAGATGGACATTTTTCTTATGGAGTAGCTAAAAAAATGCATAAAGTTACCATGACGTCATATAAAAAAAAATTGGAAGAATAGCATGTGATCTCGAAACAGAAAACAAAATCCGAAAAGTTGTAGAAAGACAATGACGTCTTGGCAACAAATAAGATGGAAATTTTTCTTGTGACGAAGCTAAAAAAAATGCTACAATGATAAAAGCTCTTTATGTCATTCATTAAGTGAACAGACTGTAACTTGAATATTCGCCAATAAATAACTTGAAAACATTTATAGAAACTCGCATCATATATCAAAAAAAGGTCGCATTGCTCCACAGAATTCTCCAAAAAATTTTTGCCATACAATATAACAATTTGTTCTCCGTGTCGAAATAATGGAAACATGAAGACTTGTTCCATTTCATAACATACAGCGAGATCGTTTTTTCAACACCAGAGTTATAATGAAGGAAAAACTTAACAAGTTAGATATCCATAAAGGTTGAACGAAAAAATATTAATAATTTAGGCATTCCAATCAGGCTTTAGTCCGTCATTTTCATGTTCCGACAAGTCCATAAAGGGCTTAGTACTTAGAAATTTCTGAAAGTGCTCGGGAGCACTGCGATGCTTAGGATCGCAGTGCTCCCGAGCACTTTCAGAAATTGTAGAATTACCAAGCAATAAGCCCTTTCAAAAAATTCGCGAAGCACCAAGCACTAAGCACTGGTTCACTCTTGAAGCTTTCACGAGCAGTAGATATGCTAGGACAGTTCGGGCACAAATAGGGGTAGTTTTACATGTAAATTCCCATAAGGGGATCTAAGGTCCATTTTGCATGAATGGTCAATTTTGTCAATTATTCTAAGTCCATTTCAAGGTTGGATGCTGAGTGGTCCAGGGAGTCGATTTTGTCAATTTTTCTAAGTTCCACAGGGATGCTGAGGGGTATCCTTCGAAATTTTTTCTAAGTTCCACAGGGATGCTGAGGGGTTGGAGTCGATTTTGTCAATTTTGAATTTTTTCTAAGTCTCACTTGGATGCTGTGTGGTCCAGGGTAGGGGTAAGAGGGTTGGAGATGACGTCACACTTTTGTTCACAGTAACACTAACATAAATTTTTTCACTTTCACTAGCATAAATTTGTGCACTTCGTCAGGATTCGAACCTGAGACCTATGGATTATGAATCACACGTCTTAACCGCTAAGCTACCGGATCAGTTGGGTAAGGATCGGAATAAGTGGTATAGTTGATACATCGTGTGTAAGCGCCGTGTACGTAGACATGTGGATTAGTGTCAGTAGCGGTTCAACGAAAAGACAAAAAAGGGTAAGGCGTTAGAATTCCGACGGCTATGATCCGAGGGCGCTGAGTCTGCGACCGAAAATCGCGAGGGGCTCGGGGGGTAGGGGTCAGGGGTCCGAATTTCTGGCCCCAGGAGCCTCGCTTGGGATGTAAATTGGTTATTCTGAAACGCCGTTGATGATGAATATTTTGATATCATTTTTTTCTATGAAGTAATTTCCGTAGGATATTAGGTTATCAGGTCCGACCGCAATTCTTGTGGGTTTCGCTATTTCATCAAGTCCAATTCCCCATTCGGTTCATAGAAAATATCCGAACGTGAAAATTTTTACAAGTTCCATTCAAGGTTTTCATTATCCTCTTGAACGCGAAAATTGAACAAGTCTGATTCAAGGTTGAACGTTAGATAAGTTCTACTCTTCAACGAAATTTTTACAAGTTCCATTCAAGGTCTTCGTTATCCTGTTGAACGCGAATATTGTACGATTCAGAGGGAGGTGTTGAACATGAAATTGGGTTGAACGCGAATATTTCATTCAAGGTTAATTATGTGGTTTATAGAAAAGATCTGAACGCGAAAATTTTTCCAAGTCCCATTCAAGGTTGAACGTGAGACATGAGAATATCTGAAAAGATCCGTAAAAAAATTTCCAAGTCCGATTCAAGGTTAAACGTGACAAGCCGAATTCCTTTTTTCCCCCAATAAAATGTCATGAATGGGGTTAGACATACGGTACCATAGAGTTCATAATTGACTCGAAAAGCGCATCCACCATTTCACCCCCTACTACAACATCAATGGTTAGATTTTAAACGAATGATCTTCTTTCCCCTTTATTTATTTCTAATAAATTCCATTATGACACATGTTGATCTATTTTCCAAGTTGTCATCCATCAGTAATTGACATTTCAAAGGACAACAGTATTTCAAACCCCCTAGCTCTCCGCTCATCTGAACACATTTAGGGCGATTATTTTCTCCAAACAATATAATACTAGTCCACAACTTATACATTTCACATGATTGTTTTCAATCTTCAATGTATTAGCAGGTAAAACCGATAAACATTTTTCATCCTAGAGTATCAACAACAATACAATTATAATGGCAGCTATTAAATATATCGAGATGAATATATATTTCGCTAATATTTCATTCAAAGATTCTTTCATATTGAAATAATAAGCAACACTGATTATAATGATAGGTATGGAGTCTTATTTATAAAGAAACTTTGAATAATGACCCACTCAATCTGAACGTGAAAAAATATCATAGTATATAGATATATTGAAAATATTCTCGTGATAGATATTATTCAAAGGGTCGAGCTAATTACATGTTCAAATTCCTCTAAAAAGGTACAAAAATGACATCAACGATTCATAAAAGGTTTAGTGTCTAAAACATTTGAATACTCTACCGTGGGGGACATTATCAAAACTTTTTATATTTCTGTCGCTTATAGAGACATAGGATTCGACGATTAATATATCATATATGCTGATAGATAAATCTATCAAAATAGAGTTCAACTCTGATTCAAAACGATGATCCGCATCATTAAAGATCAGTTCAAATTGTTGATCTCAGATCTCGAACCTAGACGGTAGGATATCAATATTATAAATAAATCGTGACAATGTGATAGCTCGAGACGTTGTTTTGAATGATAAAATATTTTCCTATTTCGGAAATGCAGAAAGAAGAGATAATATTCGATGTTATACGGTTCTGAGTTGGCTGATTTCTCATCCAAGGTTATTATATCAAGTTCCTTCATCATAACAACGTTATTCAGTGCTTATCTATATTGCAGTTTCTTCGCACGATCAGGAAACTCTACCCATTAACCGGTGAAAAAATGTGTGGAAATCGAACATTTGTCGACCTATCACCGAAAATTTTTCCAAGTCTCATTCAAGGTTGAACGTGAGACAAATCCTATTCAAGATTTCATATCTTCATAGAAAATATCCGAACGAAAATTTTTACAAGTTCCATTCAAGGTCTTCATTAGCAGAAACAATCTGAACGCGAAAATTGGACAAGTCTGATTCAAGGTCGAACGCGAGACATGAGAGCATCCAAGGTCACTCCATATCTTCAACGAAATTTTTACAAGTTCCATTCAAAGTCTTCGTTAGCAGAAACAATCCGAACGCGAAAATTGTACAAGTCCGATTCAAGGTTGAACGCGAATATTTCATTCAAGGTTATTTATGCGGTTCATAGAAAAGATCTGAACGCGAAAATTTTTCCAAGTCCCATGTTGAACGTGAATGGGGTTAGACATGAGAACATCTGAAAAGATCCGAACGTGAAAATTTTAACAAGTCTGATTCAGAGGGAGGTGTTGAACGCGAAAATTGCACATCTGAAGATTATTTCAGGATTGATTTGGATAGCTAGCTGATTTAAAACAATATGATAAATTGATAAGGATGATGCCATATTCAGGAGAGTTATTTCTTATCGGTTATGAATATACAGGGTGGAGGATGGAAACACTATAGGAAATCAACCATTTTTTATTATTTTCATATCTTGATGTCACAAACGGAAGCGTTATGATTACTAATTATGAATATATACAGAGAATCACCGCTTAGGTAATATTGTACATATAGAAATATTTTTTATTGAGAATAAGGTGAAGTTAATAATCTTTCCAATATAGAAATCTTCTTCCTGGGTGCTTCAGGTTCTTCATTCTTCCGTTTATCAAGCGAATAGTGCCCCCAAGGTAGAGTGTTGAATGTTCCAGATACCAAATATCGCTTGTCATCTTCTGGACTCAAAGCTATTTTATCCTGCGTCAGTGAATGCACATGATGTTCTTTAGCTTGAATTAAATTTTGTGAAATAATCTTATGCTTCCAAGTTTCTAGACATTCTATGTAATCATTAAAACTTATTTTGTTTTTTACAATGGATTTTTTGATACCCTTAGCTTTCTTCGTGATACCATAATTTTGAGTCATAGTTTCAATTTCCTCCGGATCATATCCTTCTGTTTCCCATTGTTGTTTCTTCACATCAATCTCATCATATGAATTTTTGACTGCGTATAGTTTAGATCTGAGACCGACATAATCAGTCATCGGAATACCCCCATTCTCATCAGTCATCATGCCTAATACCTTCTTATTCACTTGAGGAATACCATAAGGATTATTCTTTGGGTAGTCGGAGGTATCAAATCGTGTATGACAATCTCTTTTCATCACTTCATAAGGATCTTCAAATAGCTCATATATAAGCGAGTCTGTATCAGTATATAAGATGGTACAACCCCTTCTGAACGCTTCATCCATATAGTCGTAATGGAAGTCATATATAGTTGTCTTTGCCAGATCTAGAATGCTCATTCCCACATAAATTGGTTTATTCAAGTATACTTCAAGTTTCCGAAGTTCAACTGCAACCAAGTTCTCGTTGAAAATAACAGAATTCTTGAACTCTGGTTTTGCAATGTATGATTCGGCGCCATAACGACCTTCCCATTTGGTTAGAAGATGGACGTTGACTCTCTTTCTTATGTTTTCCATCGTTTTACCAAATACCGCATTATTCATTAATTTGAATAGATTTTTCTCGAACTCATTCTTTGATTTCTTCCTCAATTCAGTATTAAGGTCAATATAGGATTTCAACCAAGCGGACTGTTTGAATTTCAACACTCTATGTATTTTTGTGAGAATGAGTCCATTCCTTAAAGCCTGCTTCAGATTGCGGTAGTGGATAATGTACTTCTTCTTGTGGTGTAGGGTAGCCATAAGTTTAGCATTCTGTTGAGAAGCATAGCAGGGTGTCCTAGTTTTTGAATTATAATGCTCTGGACAGAACGGAAGATCTTTATGCACATCGTGTTGTTCTCTAGGATACTCAAGGTCCACTTCCAGAATATACCCCTCTGGAGCATCATCAGGTACGGAGGTAACATCTATATTTGTATCAGTCCATTGAAAACCTCCATATGGTAGGTATTGTGACATTGCCCATCCATATTGATTGTTTACATCAAAGTACATGAGGTAATTTTCCGGTTTAGTAGGGTCATAATTAGGGATATACCTGTTGTTTGCGTGCGCTCTTCGTTTTCCACACACTTGACTTAGACCTCCACGTATTCCTCTTTCAACAAATAAAACATATCAACATCAGTTAGAAGTTCCAATTCTTGTTTAGTATGTTTCAACATTGCATCCCACGTATATCCAGGTAAGGTGAAATAATGTGCAGGATCTAATCCATAAGTCTCATGAGTGCTTAAGCGAAATTGCTCAAATACATCAGCTAACAATAAAATGTCTGTTTTCATATATAGATCTGAATATTCGCCCAAATTCTGACATTGAAATTTTTCCCATACAAGCTTAGCTCGCATATAGCTTTTTCGAGGACATTTCTTGTCTTCCAATTTATTATAGAAAGCAGTAATTGGTGGGAGAGAAGTTTCTCGGAAACGGTCATCAGAATCGATATAATCATAAGGCATTATCCCTTTCTTTGTAAGAAGATTTATATGCTCTTCAGATTCGTCAGTGAATTGTGATTTGAGGATGGGAAAATCTTCTAAACCTGATGATAATCGATCTAGTGAAGAAGCCATAAATCGAAAACTATCAATGAATCGGAAATTCATACAATAATCATCATAATGTTTCGTGAAGCTGATATATTTTTCCTTTGTTATAGGCAGTAAATCAATCTTTCCTTCCATCCTTGTAGCGATATCTTTTATCACAAAATTAGCGTCATAACCACTTAGGTTGTGAAATACTACAGGGATCGTATGACTATCCTTATAATTTATGTTACAACCCTCATGAGCGGCTCCACGGTAATTGTTCTCTGCTATAATATGATTATGATCTCGTACTTTTTTCTCTCCAGGTTTGAAACTTTCTTCGCAGATATGACAGTGGGTAGCCTTCTGAAATTCAAATTCCTGTTGCATCGTCATATCAATATCATAAGGACATAGGAAAACTGTTTCAACATCTTCAGCAAATTGATTAATTTCATCTGCAAACCATTCCATGCAATTAGGACCTCGATATGAACGATAAAAACTAAGAGTGTCATCATATGAACATTTTACATAGTATCCAACAGCTGCTGCTTTGTGTTCTTGATAATTATTCTTTGTATTAGTAGGCTTCAAAATACTTTCCAGATCCGCATAAATAATGAAGGGTACCTTCTCCTTGTTTTTGTGATTTTTAAATTTCAGGATATTGTTTCCTATCTCAGGCATTTTGATTGCAGTTTCATTCATTTTCCTACAATCTTCCGAATGAGTTCCAAGTTTTTCCTGTGATCGGAAGTATCGTAGACATCTATCACAAATGAATTTCTGTCCATCATGTTTACTCAACTGGCTCGAGACAAGTCGAGATAAATTTTTAATCCAAACATAATGATATCGAGCTGGAGTATCATCATATCTATCTTGAATCAGGAGTAAGTTGACGTGTCTTTCCATCTTGTTCTTAGTAAGATATGTTGGTAATGTAGCAAAATTCTTCTTTTCCTTCTTCAGAATATAGACGTTGATGGATATTTGATTCTGTTTTTCAAAGTTTGGTATTTGTTTCATGGTCATCGGAAATTGAATACCTTTGAGCTTTAATACTTTAGAATAATGTGGGTAATTGGTGATTCTTTGGGGGTTATCTTTTGCCCGGTACAGAGCTGATGTAACAGCCCATGCAAAACAATTTGCGAGAGCAAATACTGCAGTGTACGTAGACCGGGATGCAAATACTTGCGATGAAAACTTTCGATTATTAATTCCGTCAATCTATGTTTTCTGGGTAGCAAAATCGGAAATTTCTTATCATAAGATAATCTACTATTAATTATACGATCGCCTACTCTGAGCAAACCGAAATCGCATAGAAACGGCATTAATTTGCGTAGAGGTTTCGAAAGAGGTAAACCTTGTTTTAACCGCTTTATTTCCTCCGCAAAAACAATACTCTGAACGTTTCTAACAACGATCATTAAAGCCGTATTCAATTCTATGGCAGTAAGAATACCACTCATCTTATGTTTATCTTTCCGAATATTATTCATGAATCTATAAAGATAGGCCATAATAGACTGTATTTTACTTAAAGACGAATATTTTTCTAACAAAGACGAAAATACTCCATCTTCAACATGAACATTGAAACTATAAAGTTTCGTTTCCGATATTATCTCCTCATCAGAGAAATTTTCTGCAATTTCATTAGAAACAGAAAAAACACTTCTAAGAAAAGGGGGCCCCGCCCACCATAACGAATTATCTAAAAGCTCAGAGGGTAGACAACCTCTAGATCCGACGTCTGCTGGATTTTCACAACCATTAATATGATGCCAGCAACTTGGACTAACCTTTTCTTGAATAGAAGCTACTCTATTGGCGACGAAAGTCTTCCATCTACTTGGTGGAGACTTGATCCAACATAATGCAACATTTGAATCTGACCAGGCAAATGAGCGAGTTATAGTGAAATTGGAAACAAATACCGATTTTATATAACTTAACATGTTACTTAACAACACGGCGGCACATAACTCCAATCTTGGTATCGATACCTTTTTTGAGGGAGCAACTTTTGTCTTTGCCAGAACTAATATCGACTTGTATTCGAATTCCGAAATCATCATTCTCAAGTACGCAACACCAGCATAACCTCGTTCACTCGCGTCACAAAATCCGTGCAATTCACAAGATTTGGATCGAGGAATTTCCAAAAATCTAGGAATTTCAAGATCTGAAAGAGACTCGAGTTCTGATCTATATTGATTCCATCGAGAAACGATATTCTCTGGAGGAACGTCATCCCAATCCAATCCCAAACTCCATAAAATTTGGTTCAAATATTTAGAGAAAAATGTAATAGGTGCGAGAAAGCCTAAAGGATCAAATATTCTCGCTAACTCCGACAAAATAGTGCGTTTAGTGCATTCTTTAGATGAAACATTCACGGTATAACAAAATACGTCTTTAGTAGGATTCCATTTCAAACCCAAGACTTTAACAACAGAACTGTCGTCCAAATCAAGAGGAATCTGTTTAAATTCATCTGGCAGAAAACTAAGTAATTCAGAACAATTTGAAGCCCATTTCCTCAGAGGGAAACCGGCTTTTCCAAAAGCACAAATCAATTGTTCGATAATTACACGAGCATCATCTAAAGAATCACTTCCCGACAGAACATCATCGATATAAATATCATTATTTAAAATTGAAATGACTAACGGAAAGTTACAACCCTCATCAATGGCGAGCTGTTTGATTACTCTATTTGCAAGAAACGGCGAACATGTTACTCCGAATGTAACCGTATTCAACGTATATTCTAAAAGTGGTTCATCACTAGAGAAACGCCAAAAAATACGCTGATAATCTCGAAACTTAGGCGAAACTATAATTTGTCGAAACATCTGCTTAATGTCAGCAGTAAAAGCAATACGATGTGTTCTGAAACGAGCCAAAAGACCCACTGTATTTTAGGTGGTTTGTTTGATTTGTAATTATATTTTAAATTATAAGGCTTATTAGTAGTTTTATCAGTTTTATTAAAAAATCTCCGTCACAGTTACAATCTATCATCTTGTGATCTGACCACAGAACATATAATGACAATTGACACTTGCTGTCGAGCAGGGGAGCCAACTCACAACGACAAGTGTAGCCAATATTCATTACACCCACCAAATCAGTTTGTAATTTGGGGCCGACGTACAACGAATCATTAAGTGAAAACCCCGATGTGCATTTTTGAGATGTATCAAGGACTACTCTCAATTTAGTTGTCAATGAGTCAGGTTTTATAACGCAGTGATGTGGCAAATAATAGGATTTAGAATAATCCGTCAAATTTGGAGCAATGGTCATATGTCCCGAATTCAAATAATCACGTATGAAGTCATCATACTGAATTTTCAAAACATCATCCTTGCTTAACCGACATTCCAAGTTGAAAAATCTTTTGATAGCTATCTCCCGAGAATCTTGAAAAGATGGTTCCAAATTCGAAATAAAAGGCAAATCAACTATATATCGACCATCAACATCCCGAGTTGTAGTTTTCGAGAAGATATCTTCGCAGAGCTGATCATCTTCAGAAATTACATTATGTTCAGGTACCTGTTCCAACTCCCAAAATTTCTTTAGTGTATTCTCCAATGATTCTACTTCAGTTGGACATGAAACCAAAAATGATGTTAAACCAGCACTATCAGCAAAAGATTTTTCTGAACCGATTCGCCCAGTCAAAACCCAACCGAACAATGTATTGATAGCTATAGGTTCTCCAATATAATTTTCAACTTTACCTGGAACCAATATCTGAGCAAAGATATCCGCAGAAATGAGCATATCAATCGAACGCGAACTATGAAACCTGGGATCAGCCAATTTCAGAGAAGTTATATGAGGCCAATTAAACGAAGTTATCTTGAAATTTGGCATATCCGAACATATTTTTGGTAAAACAAAGACATCAACTTTTAATTCTTGCTCGGTGTCATAACATGAACTAATCGTACAAGTTGAAGATCCCTTGGGTACAACGGGAGAGCTACCAATTCCATTAATCGAAGTTGTCAAGGGAGAATATCTCAAACCTAACTTATTCAAACATTTTGATGTTATGAAACTAGCCTGACTTCCACTATCAAGCAATGCACGAATTTTTTGTTTATTACCAAATGCATCTTTTACCAAAATTTCTGCTGTCGAAAGCAAAACAAACGATTCTGACGATTTAATAGGAGAAATTTGCAGAGAAACTGCCTGATTTAAACTAGTTTGAGACTTATTATCAACTATAGCCTCAGAACTATCCGAATTATTTTTATGAATCAGAGAACCCGAAGCTGAAGTGATCGGTTTATTTTCCAATGATCGATTAAATTCAACTCGCTCAAAATGTAAAAATGAATGATGTCTACTACTTCCACAACGTCCGCATGACGATTTACTCGGATAACTATTACAACGATGAGAAGATTGCAAACATTTTAAACACAACTGATGATTTTTAGCTAACAAAAATCTATCATATGGAGAGCGATTCTGAAAAATAGAGCAATTCAGGTTCACGTGGTTCGATGATTTACAAAAAACACATGTTAATTTTTCAACAGAATTTGCATCAGTTAAGAATGAAACCCGCGAACTATTATTTCTAACAACTTTAGGAGCACAAGCCGAAGAATTATTCCTCTGAACTTGAAACTTACCATTCGATGATTCGACTGCCTCTAAGGCTTTACAATGATATGACAAAAATGGTATTAAGTCGGTATATTGAGGTAATTCTACCTAACTGTGATCTAATTCAAATTTAGTTCTTGTTTTGAAATCGATTTTATCCAAAAGTATATTAAACAATTGAAAATCCCACGAATCAACCGGAAAATCCAAATTGTCCAGAGTGGATAAATTTTCAGAAAATACATTCAACAATTTCCTCAATGAAGTAACATTCTCCTTTTCTAATTTTGGAAAACGAAAAATTTCGTTCCAATACGAAACTGCTAAAAGCCTCTTGTTATTATAACGCTTAAGTAAACTACCGAAAGCGATCGGATAATTATTGTCCCCTGACAAAGTTATTCCTTTAACTATTTCCAGAGCATCATTGGATGTACTACTCAAAAGGTACTGAAATTTTTCAATGTTGCTCAACGACAAATTTTTATCAACCAATGATACGAACAAATCACGAAAATTAGGCCATTCTTTCAAAACACCTCCAAAAGTGGGTAGTGAAATCTTGGGTAATCTAACGTGCGATGCTGTAGGTGGAGCAGTCTCCGTTTCACTGTTTCGATTTACCTTTTCAACCAAATTATAAAAGATAGATTTAGCAGTGAAATATTGTTTATCTACTAAAGAACGAATATCTTCCTGTGTTTGAAGAACTTCTTCACCCTCATTTGCCCTCGCATTAACAATCTTGAAATGGTTAGCTTCGAATTGTTTATAAATTGACTCTAACCTATTCATTCGCATTTTCAGCTCCGAAATCAAAGCGGGATCGCCCTGAGCATTCTGCGCTACCTCGAGGATTTCTGAAATACGATTGGAAGCGGTCTTACGATTGGCATAAGGAACAGCCAGCGCAGACGCGTCAGATGGCATCCTGAATAATTTTCCGAAACAGGAAAATGCAAATTAAGTAAACAAAATTTGGCAACAACGCTGAAACAAATGCCGATGATTTATTCCAATATTCAAGATAAACGATGGAACTCTTATCGTGAAAACGAAATATGAACGTTTTTTCGTCTGTTCGAAGATGTATGCACATATGCAGCTGTAGTCACTTTATCTGATATGAACGTTATCGAGTTTAACTTTCGAACGATTTTTGAAAATAAACTGATCGAAATCGAATGAATTTGACAAAATATAATGAAATGAAAATCAATTTTTCTCAAAAACGAATCAGGCGCCGAATGGACCAATGTTTAAGCGCGACAAAAAAGCAAGTGGACTGTATGAAATTCAAACAACAATAACAAATCAAATGATCAAAAAGTAACACCAGAACGATAATCTGACTCACCTTTCTTTCACTTTCGACCATAAAACTTCACCGAATGTGAACGACCAAAATGCAACGAAAATCTACCGTCGACGACGATGCGAAAATCTCTTCTTCTTGATCTTCGGGGAAATATCTCTTCCCTCGAAATTCCGGTGTTGCCAGCATTACACATTGTGGTGCAAACAAGGGAAAACAAACAAAATATTTCGACATTGGTCTATTCGCTCCGAAATTCACAAACCAAAATATATGCGAAACCCTAACACTCACTCTATCATCGTTCATACGAAAAATCATCGGATTAGCTCTCATATTTCCTGAATTATGGTCATTTGAAATGTCTAGAAAATAATATGTAAGGAGCGAAAATCGGAAGATTGACATTCGAAGGGTCATAGAAAGCAGGGAAAATTTGTGCCATTCGGGATGACAGTTGAGTTCGAAAGTATTTTTCCTGCTCTCTCAGAATCTGAAGTGAAAAAAATTGAAAACCGCATACAGGGTGTTGTTTTTACCTAATTTCAGAAAAACTGAAATTTCTGAGTCCGGATCTGATTTTATTTCTAATTTTTCGTTCAAACAGATTCGTACTCACTCTATCATTGTTCATACGAAAAATCATCGGATTAGCTCTTATATTTCCTGAATTATGGTCATTTGAAATTTCTTAATTTTTTCTAAAACCCCCCTGTATATCAGGAATCATGTACCTCAGATGATTTCGAATGGCATTTTCTCACTCCTTGAGACATCTCTCATCACCACCTAAACGTTGTCCCATTCCTCACCAGACACCATGTATATTGATATGGTATCGTGTATTTCTATTTCGATTTATTTGTAATTTCAATTTTATGAAAAACTACACGACCCATACAATTTCCTATATCAATTTGTAATGAATTATGAGATTACTAGCGACCCGCCCCGGCTTCGCACGGGTGCCTCGTACGCGATATTTATAGGCACGCTCTTGCCACAACATGTTTGGTGATTAAAAGGTGAAGAAAAAATTTTTTTTTCATATTTGAAAAGGAAAACTTTTATTTCATTTCACAACAGTAATGAATTCATTTCGATTACAAAAATGAAGTGTTATTTAGTTGAACTTCTCTAAGTAAATGTAAGTGAATCCAAAGTAAATACTGAATCGAAGCGTTATACGTGTCCGGAAACTATCCGTTTTTGTGAAGAGCTCTTTGGTAAACCATATTTTTGTTTTTTGGTCTGACGTTAACACAAACAAAGCGGATGGTTTCCCAACTCGTGAACACGCAACGTATAACTGCCCATGTGAAAAACAATGGTTTTCAAGTCAGGCCAGTAGATCTACATTTTTAAGTGAATTTGTGAAACCGGTAGATCTACCTTTCTAAGTAGAATAATTTAACCGGTAGATCAATTGAACCGATAGATCAGATGAACAGTAGGTCATTCGAACCGTTTTGTATACGTCGATAGATCATCATTGGTTATTGATGTTCATAGATATTTGATTTATTTCTGGGTATCTGTCTGACTACACTACACACCCTGTATATACTCAGAGCGTCTATTGAACATTTATAAGAAAAGTTATACAAATGTGTTATGAAGTAGAAAATTAAAATATTTGACATTTTACGGAAACACCCTGTATAAATCCAAAGCATAATATATTTTAAATCCCACCATCGATAGTAAATCATTTGAAATTCAAAAACTTCTTCGTTTCTGTTGAAATGTCCCCGCAATAATGCAGAAATTCAAAATATTCGACATGTTTATAGAAGCACCCCGTATAAATCCGAAGCATAGTATCTATATTTAAAATCCCACCTCCTATAACAAATCACTCGAAATTCAAAAGCCCCTTCAATTTCATTGAAAGCTTTTTGTTATAACGTAGAAATGTGAAATAATTGATCGATTTATAGAAACAGCCTGTATATATCTAAAACGTACCTATATAAAATATGCACATGAAAATTTTGAATTATTTTCATCAGCTTTCTTTGAACCTGGTAACAATTTTCTTATCCAGAATGAACAGAACATGCCACGATGGGGATTCGAACCCGGTACACTACCGGGTCCACACGTTAGTCGTTACACCACTTGCCTGGTTACACGTGACGACTGTTCACAGCAGACTTCAACGGGTTTTATTAGGAATCAAAATACATGTAAATATATCAGGAAATCGAAAAAATATATTGAAATATCGATAATTATCATAATACATACTGTTTAATGTAATTTCCTGGCGTATTTTTTCCTAAAATAAGAAAAATCCCCGAATTTTGTTCTCATTACGTTATTTGTCAGTGAAAAGGGAAATTCGGTTTAGTAGAAGCCTCAAATATCACTGCGAACTGAAATGATGCTTTTGATTGCTGAAATGTTAGGAATTCGTTGAATGAACGTTGAAGTTGATGATTTCAGATGGACTTACCTATTCAAATAACGTTTTCCACTCGAAACGAACAAATGTTTACATCAGACGTACCTATGTCCAAAAATTTTGTTCTTCCTGGTTATTTCAGAATTCCTGGAACAAATATCTTCATTAATAAACGTTATGGAACTACTCAAAGACGATATTCGTACCTTGTTTGAATCGGATCTGTTCGTTTTTCTTCTCAAAATTGCAAATTTCCTAGAGCTTTTTTGACCTCTTAACTGAATTGACAATTGTCACGTACTTCCTTATAATTTCATAGTTTCTGGAACAAATATTTTTAGTAAGGCTGAAGGACCCATGGTCGATGGCCAATTGCATATGCAATAAAGTACAGTTATTATTATTATTATTTTTAGTAATAAACGTTATAAAACGATTAAAAAACGATATTCATACCTTGTTTCATTTGGATCTGGCCTTTTTCTTCTGAAATGAGGAAATTTTTGGAAGCACTTCCCTCTAATAAGGAGACTTGACAGTTGTCATTGAATTCGATGTCATAAATTAGGAAATTTTCAGAAATGTCAAAAATTTACCAATTTCTTACGTTCTTCTCGATATCTTGAAATTTTTCCTGAATTTTCTTTTCTACAGACCTTCCTCTTGAATCACTCTATCTATTAAAAAAAACGCATCCAAATCCGTTGCGTAGTTTCAAAGATCAAAGCATACATTGGGACATAGGGACAGAGAAAGCGACTTTGTTTTATACTATGTAGTGATTTTCAGGGTGGATTCATGTGAAAACAATTTCGTGACTTTTCTCTCTATTTTATTAATTTCTCACTGACAAAACACTTCCATGGTAGTACATCTTAATTTTTAAATCCTGCCTACTTACAAACTCTTAAAATTATAAATTCATATCAATTCCCCTCAAATGTATTTGCATTTTGTTAAATCTTGAATAAAATTTGGCAAAATGGAATAGAATTTCATATTGCACTGCTAAATACTTCTTTGGTCTTCATACAATAAAATTATTTCGAATATTTTTTTTCTTAATCTATTTGATATTTTTATATCCATAATATATGCAATTCCCCTCATTTGGTTGAAATTTCCATCAAATTCCTTTTGTAATTCCTTCAATTGTCTGATTTCTTCAACAATTTCTAGATCTTCATCAATTTCTGAAACTTCAACTATTTCCATTTCTTCCTCATCAAAAAGTATCATACTATGAATAGGCTTTTCAATCAACACTATACTGCATTCTGGACGAACAATACTAATATCCATTTCTATTATTTCTGTTTCAGTTAATTTTCCTAATTTCATTTTATTAAGTGTTTCATTTCCAAGTTTGTTCCCCTCAGCATTATTTTGTATTTCGCTTTCTTTTCTCTCTCCCATTCTTTCAAATAATTCATCCATTTTCTTTTCCATTCTTTCTCCACTTTCCTCCATTTTCCTTTCCATTCTTTCTTCACTTTCCTCCATTTTCCTTTTTACTCTTTCTACTCTTTCGAATATTTTATTCATTTTCTTTTCCATTATTTCTTCACTTTCCTCCATTTTCCTTTCCATTCTTTCTAAAGTTTCTTCCATTTTCCTTTCCATTCTTTCTATTTTTTCAAATAACATTTCTAATATATTATTTTTCATTTCTAGAATTCCAGCCACTACGTTGGGCGCCATTTGATATGGTATCGTGTATTTCTATTTCGATTTATTTGTAATTTCAATTATATGAGAAACTACACGACCCATACAATTTCCTATATTCATTTGTAATGAATTATGAGATTCTTTTCAGGGTGGATTCATGTGAAAACAATTTCGTGACTTTTCTCTATTTTATTAATTTCTCACTGACAAAACAACATGCACATCTCAATTTTTAAATCCTGCCTACTTATAAACTCTTAAAATTATAAAATCATATCAATATATTATATCAATGCCACTTTTCGTTGTGTATTTGTAACTTAGCAACGCCTGTACCGATTTGGCCAATTTTCGTCTTGAATTATTCGTGGAAGTCCAAGGAAGGTTTGTATGTAGAGAAAATTGAAAAGAAATCTTGAAAAAGTTCAAAATCAACATTACAGTTTTTATACACGAATTCATTTTCAGTGCCATCTGTAGGTCGAATATAAACTAAAAAATGTAGTCGTTTTTCAGTACTACGAATGCAAGGCCGTTTTCTATCTTTCTGTACTCTAATCTTTGATTAAATTGTCATAGATGGCGAACCTTTCAAAAATTTTCAAGCAAACGGCGGCCGTTTGCAGTTTGGGTTGGATTTGAGAGGTGTCAATTTTAAACGAATTGAAATATTAGAATTACCGACATTACACCGTGTTTGAGGGAACTATAGTGTATAATCACTTATAATACATGGACCTATAATACTAACTGGACGTCGAACTTCCTAACTGTCACGTAGAAAAAAGTGAGGCAAATCGCCGCCATTTGCAGTTTGGAGTGAACCACAAATATTTTGATGTTTTATGCCATAGGTGCTCGAATTTTGATTGAAACATAGACGTTCCTTCGAAAGAAATGATGAAAAACGAACTCTGTATATTAGTGTTCTGTGAACACTGACATTTCGGTCTATATCAATTAATAATTTTTTTCGATTCGTGTGATTAGTTAGTAAAATAATGTACCATTATGATGATTATAAACAATAGATTCCTCAAAAACGGTATAACCTCTCTAATTGTAATATTTCAGTTCGTTGAAAATTGACAACTCTCAAATTAGTCAATTTCACTCCAAACTGCAAATGGCCGCCGTTTGCCTCAACATTTTTGACATGTTCGCTATCTAGTTAGTATTATAAATCTATGTTATAATATCACAAGAGCATAGACAATATTCGATTATTCACCGAGTCACAAGACGTATTTTGCGAAACACCACGAGAGCGCAGCTCGAGTGGTGTTTCGCGAAATACGTCGAGTGAAGAGGTGAATAATCGTAAAATATTGTTTATGCTCGAGTGGTATTCGTTAAGATTATATAACGAATAATATTCTAATTATTGTTTTTATTGATTAATATTAATATTGAAAGTACAATTATTATAATACATATTTGATGTATTGTTGTTTTCAGCATTATTTGTAGTGTTGGTGTTGGTACTGTTGGTGACGCTTGAGGTGGATGGACTAGGAATGTTTCTCATTTTTTCAATAATTTTTCTATGGTGTTCTGCAGTAAGTTTCAAATATGGTTTCAGAGATTCAGATGATGAGTGGCCTGTTATTTTGGTAATTTCTTGCAAGTTTGCTCCAGAGTGCGACAAGATACTCACAGCAGAGGAACGATTTGAATGATTCGTAATTTTCCTTTTTTTCGTATCTATTCCGATACTTTCTGCTGCTGTACGTGTCCATTTACTCAATGTATTCAAACCAATAGGGCAATTTTTGAACCATTTCCCTGTTTTCTGCCAATCGATATTAGGTGTTAAAAAAAGGCGATTGGTTGTGATATTTGGCGTTCTTTTGCTCAACAGTTTTTCCAAGAGACGTACTGGGCACTTATTAGTAAACTCTTTATTCGGAGCCAACCATTTTGAATCAGTTGTGCGTTGTTCTCCACCTTGTGATGTTTTAGAGAATATTGGATTGTATTCGATACGTCCCGTAGATTGACCATAATTGTCGAATTCCTTTTTGAAATAGTCGGTTAAGCAAAAGGCTGCTTCATTACCACGCCATGCCAATTCCACAGCACAAATTTGATAAAATTTTTTCTGCAAACCATCTGGTGTATTTTCATCAAAACTTAATATAATTCTGGTTATTTCTTTCTCGTTAAGAGCGGCTGAGCTCTCTTTTTTTCTGTCGGGAATTGCTTGTAATTTCTTTCTCTTTGCTGCACAAGCCTTTCTTGCGTTCTCAAAAATAACATCTTTAAATGGATTTATTTCTCTTTCGAACTCTTCATGAAACTTTTTCTGTAAAAGTGTGTTTTTGTGGTATTTTCTGGTGTTGCATTTTCAATTTCTTGATCAATTTCACCTCATGAAACGAAACCAAAGCGCTGCATTTTGAAGAATTAACTGACATTTCATTGAACTTGCCCGTTACTATGGAAATGATTACAATATGGCAGGAGGTGAAACACCAAAACGATTATATGACGTCGTCAAGGGGTATATTCACTTATCAATACGCAGTAACTACGTAAAATTCGTGGATTTGATTGGTTTTCAAACACATGAGTTATATAATCATCATAATGGTACATTATTTTAATAATTAATCACACGAACCTGAAATATTTATTATTTGATATAGACCGTAATGTCAGAGTTCACAGAACAGTAATATACAGAGTTCGTTTTTCATCACTTCTGTCAAAGGAACGTCTATGTTTCAATAAAAATTCGAGCGCAGATGGCATAGAACATCAAAATATTCGAGTTCCATCCTAAACTGCAAATGGCGGCCCTTGCCTCACTTTTTTCTATGGTGACAGATGGGAAGTTCGACGTCCAGTTAGTATTATAGGTCCATGTAAATTGTGTTATAGTGAATTTTAAAATGCAACGAGTCAGACGACCAAACATAAGCAGGCGAACGCTTAATGCAACTCGAATGGCTATATCAAGACGATCTCAAACTGCATATGAACGCGCAGAAGCTAATGCATCTCAGCGTGAACGTAATGCACAGAATAGATCTGACCCTGTACCTGTACTGAATATTTCATCTTCAAGCATTACACTGCATTGAAATTGCCATTGAATGTACAGGTGAGTGAAACTTCAACTTGCAATATTTCGAGAAATTCTGCTATGGCAAAAGTTCTGCGATAAACGTCAATTATTTTATGGGATGAGTGCACAATGGCGAATAAAAAATCACTAGAAGCATTTAATCGAACAATGCAAGATTTACGCGGTAATCAACAGATTTTTGGTGGTGCTTTGATATTGCTGTCAGGGGACGTTCGTCAAACATTGTCTGCCATTCCTCGACCAACTCCTGCTGATGAAATAAATGCCTATTTGAATATTAATATATGCGTATTTACCTAAATAATGATGCAACTGCCTATGAGTTTTCAAAACAATTGTAAGAAATTGGTGATCGCAAAATACAAATCGACAGTACCAACGGATTGATCACTTTACCGAACAATTTTTGTACAATTACGCAATCGATAGATGAGTTGAATGAATGTGTTTTTCCGACTATTCTTCAGAATTACAGTAATCATGATTGGTTGAGAGAACGCGCCATTTTAGCACCGAAGAACATTCATGTCATTGCCAGTAATTTCCAAATTCAAGCGAAACTGCCAGTTGTAGTCACGATATGTAAATTCATTGCAACCAGCTGATATACTGCCGTGCCAAGGAAAAACGCAGTAACTACAAAAAATTAAAATGGAAGTAAACACATACACAAATTGAAAGACCATTTGGGGTCGTTCAATTCGAGATATATTCATGAAATTCAGTTCAACTCAGTAATATTGTTCCAGTTTCATGTTTTATGAATTTTGAAACAATGCGAATGATATTTCAAAAGATATAATTAATTACTGTGATAATGAACACAAGGTTGAGCCGTTTCCATAAAATAAAACGTAGTAAGTAGGTACTTACTATATTTTGATTTATGAAAAGTATTTATATCTTGATTATCATGAAACAGTTTGTGTTTTTAATAATTTTTTATTCAACTTTTCTTACTATTCACAAACAGTGATCGCAACTGAAATGCCGCATTGCTAAATAAAAACAAACGATACGAATTAACAATAAGTAACATAAAATAATAATGGATACGATATATAAACTTTAAAATCAGAAAATTTAAGGAAAGCCCTGGGCAGGAGTTTTTGATCGCTCGTTTTCTTGTGGGGCAATAAGACTATTACCTCAAAATTTCATATGAGATTGAGATTGATACCAAATATATCAAGAAGAATCTCAGCACAATCGGAATTATATTCTGGAAATTATTCACGAAATGAAAAATGTGAAAGAAATTATTAAAAAAATTGAATTATATGGTTTTGATTCGTTTCTCTCTCAATTTTGCATGAATATTCAGTGAATCAGTGTTTATTTACAAAATTTCACTTGAATCGGTTATACTGTTATGGCAATATAGAGATTCTTCTTTTCGATATTTTAATTGAACTTTCTATAGTTCTGTTGACACTATGGCCACAAAATATTGCATGAAAATTCAGTGTAATAGTATTTATTGTAAACGAATCGGATATTCTTCTATGGAAATATAAAGATTCTTCTTTCCAATACTCCAATTGAATTTTCTAGGGTTCTTTTCACACTATGGCCACAAAGTTTTGCATTAGGCTTATTTAGAGCATCTTGCATGTGGCCGGAAAATTTCAATTCGATTGGTTTCGTTTGGTATGAGATATTGAAGAAAAAATTCAAGTCTCTGGGACAATCCCTTCGAAAGTTATTATGCTAACGGACGGTCGGACAGAATTGAATTCGACCACGAATTCTTCATCAGGGAGTAGAACCCTATCGTTCGAGACCTTTTTTGGCTCCAAATTCGAAAATTACGGACATTTGGGCAAAACGATATAGCACTCGTTTAAGGGTTTTTTCTTATTTGACAGGAAGGTTTTTCCAGAACTGTAAACTAGTTTTGCCCATCAATGGTCCCACCACTTTCAATACAGTCTCCTTTGTGATTTTCTATATGCCGTCTTCCACACTCAGTGGGTTCAGAACCAATCGTTTTCATTGAAGCGTTTTTTATGAAATTCAGCTCAAGTTCTGTTTCGGAACTGAAATCTGTATTCAACTTCAATGTGAACTTTCCTCGCTCTGCGCGGAATCTGTACAATATCACTCAAATATGGTTTAGGATTTTTGAGTTTTGTATCAGTAGTCTTTGCCACGGAATGACGGTCGGTAATCGTTGATCTGCATGGATTTTATATCAACTTTTTCTGAATTTGATTTTGAAACTGACTCTACAAAGTCCAGGAAATCATATGTTTTATTTTTCTTTCTAAACTTAATTCGACTTGATGGTGAAAGCTGTCGGCACTCATGAAAATATGTCCTGGTTCGAAATAATTAACTCCCAAACTTTTAAGTGACACCATACTAGAATTCACAATATGCACAAAAAACTGAGCATATATAAGTTAAAATGTAGTATCTGCGAATTGTAAGGTAAAACACAGTGTCTTTTTTGAGATTTTAGGTAGGTAACTGAATTAAGTTTATTCTTAAGATTTCAATCTTAGTTGACAGTTTAAAAGGGGTTTGAAGTTCACCTCGACCTCAAGGTCTATTATGCCCCCACCAGAGCTGTTCTTGACACTGCCGTCTAAAGCTTGCCCTCAAGCTCCAAAGTTTTAATGAACTCAAGTAGATGTGAGGGCTTCTAGAAAAAATGTCCTTACACATACAAATTTCATCTCAATCTAAAAAAATTACAAAAAGAATTATTTGCAAAATGAATATTATTTAAACTGCATATATATTTTCATAAAGAAAATAACTGTCTCATATAATCACCGCTGCTTTAATTCGAAGTAAATTCAAGAAAACTCTTATCACATGCTCAACCTCCTTTTTCTTAAATTTGAGTTCATAATGAAAAAACAAATATGTCTGGAATTCTCTCTGGTTTATTGAATGTAGTAATCAGTTCTATTGATAACATTCTCAAATTCCTAGAAATAAAAATCTTATTATGGAAATGCCCATACACGGTCGTTTTTGGTCATTCTTCCACGTACGTTGAGCAATGCACACGCTAAATATCAAAACTATCTTGATTCCGACGGAGATAATTGGGCATTCCAAATTTCGAACGGCGGAACGCCATAGACACATTGTTTTTACTGTACCGCGTACCACGCGCATTGAAACCTTCGCGCTTCCCTCTTAGTGAGTGGGCTCTTTTATACGACATAGTCCCTGATTCTAAATTATGTCTAATCTATACTAATATTATAAAGAGGTAAAGTTTGTGTGTTTGTATATTTGTATATTTATTAAATTGTAAGGGCCAATCTCGGGATCTACTGAACCGATTTTGAAAATTCTTTCACCAATAGAAAGCCACATTATTCGTGAGTGCCATAGGTTATATTAAACACCAAAAAATAAGAAGGCTTTCACGTGGTAGTCCGTTTTGCAAAGTGAATCGGATAAAAAACGTATGAAAGCCGAAGCAGCCGAAGGCGCGCGCGCGATGTTTTCGGTTTAGTTCGGTTCGCATTCGTGCTCGCTTCGGGAGAAGGGGGCGTGGCCTTTTACATCGGAGCGCAGCTCAGTCGCGTCACAGAACTCTAGTCGCGTTATCTGTGCCTGCCTATGGAGATGGACCTGTGGTAGAGTGGTCGGCTCCTTGCGCAGCGGGCGTCCTCGGAATTGTTTTTTCGAAACAGAATTAGCACACTTTCGATATTCGGCCTCATAAAAATCGAAGGAACATACTACTGATACGTTCGTACGATACCAAAGGGTTGTCAGTTTTTATTAATGAAAATGAACCGAAATTAGTCAAAGACCAGAGACAATCTTTTGATGCACAAAATTTACAGTGTGCTTAATAACAGAGGTTTAACTTTCTTTCTTGACGCCCCGGAAGGCACGGGCAAAACGTTTCTTGCAAATTTGGTATTGGCAAAAGTAAGACAATCCGGGAGAAATGGACTAGCCGTTGCCTCTGCGGGGATTGCCGCTACTCTGTTAAATGATGGGAAAACAGCACACTCCACCTTTAAGCTACCTCTGACAGTCTAACTAGAGCAACAGTCTGTTTGTTCCATACGTAAAAATGGGCCACTCGGAAAACTTTTACGAGAAACATCTTTAATTATATGGGACGAATGTACCATCAAAGACCTCAGAAACTCTGATGCTGCAATGAGTGGCGTTACTTCTGTTTTTGCGGGCGATTTTCGGGGAACACTGCCTGTAGGAACACGCGTCGATATCATCAGAGCATGCTTAAAATCATCTCACTTACGGAGTTCGGTTGCATCTCTCAATTTACGAACAAACATGAGAGCCCATTTGAGCGACAACGACGATGACGACTTTCCGCGTAAACTACTCAATCTTAGCGAAGGAAAAATGGTCTCTTCTAACACCAACAGCAATGACGTTAAACTTGACGCGACATTAGGATACATATTGCACAGGTTGGAACATCTTACTGATGCAATATATCCCGGTATTGAAAATTGATTGGAGAGAGATTATCATTGGCTTTTTTCTAGGGCAATATTGTCACCCAGAAACGATACAGTGAATGAAATAAATAAACTCATTTTAGAGAAAATTCCCGGTCAGGTCAAACACTATAAGTCTATTGATTGAATTGAATGGTAGTATTGAGGATACAGTGCACTATCCCCAAGAATTTTTAAATTCTTTGAACCCTTCTAGCTTACTTCCTCAAGAAAGTTGGCATTCCTATCATGCTATTAAGAAACTTCAGCCCCCTCAACATGTACAGGTAATGAGAAAATGCTGCTTACAAAAGAGTTACGGGACAATATAATCGTGGCTACCATTATCACAGGGTCATCAGTGGGACAACTGGCCTATATTCCGCGGATACCCTTGATTCCCACTGATTTACCCATACCGTTTAAAAGGCTACAGTTTCTAGTGAAGATATCTTTTGCCCTCACTATTAACAAGTCCCAAGGTCAAACATTCTCTCTGGTGGGCATTGACCTGCGAAAGCCGTGTTTTTCCCATTGGAAGTTACATGTTGGCTTATCTCGGGTTAGAACTCCTGATAGACAATATATTTTGCTACCAAATGATAACATTATATCCAATATAGTTTACAGAGAAGTTTTGAACAATTAAAATCACCATTACCAAACTAACTTTACCCGCGACTTGGTCCTCCTGGAATTCGTTTATCGCAAATCCCTCAAATGTTTTTTTTTTCGGACAGAGTTACTTTCCAATTTTGTATTAGCATGCAAATACACAATTATTAACATTGTGCCCAACGGAGTGGGCACGGGTCAGCTAGTAATAATAATAATGTCTAAACATGGGAGATCCTTAGAAAATAAGTACTTGGTATTTACCAGGCATAATAGTATAAATGCAGAAATTTCTAAGCTAAAAATTTCACATTTTACAGGATGTAAAAAACCATGACATTATTTGTGTTTAATGAACAACATTATGAATAGCAAATGGCCACAGATGATGTTATTCTTGTAGTTTGGTAACATGGTTACATTCCACTGCGACTTCAAAGTCTATTATGTTCCTCATCATGTTCTCGCTCTCCAGCTCCAGAGCTCCGGGGGTCTCCAGTATCTGAGAGGGATTCAAGGAAGAAAAATCCTAATTCCTTTTATAATTATCTTGTTCACGATTTTCATCACGCAGTCTTGCTATGGCAATGCATTCTGTATCCAGGTTAAGACGAGTTTCCTGTTCCCCACAGAATCTATACTCAGCAGTTTCTGATTAACCCATTCTTATCATATTAGATATAGGAATTGGTGGTGAAAAGGCCAAATGACATGCTGTGTTACTCTTAATCGAGGTAAACATACTGTACAGTATGTCATTGTTTTGGTTTTAATGAATTTCACGATCGATCAATGCCATTGGGAAAAGTGAACATCAAGAAAGATGAAAGTTTAATTCCTTTGATTTTGGCATTTTCATCACCAATTCCTATATCTATTATTGATGTAAGGTCACCAGTTTGCAGATTCATCATATATTTCCTAAGACGACAATGTCCTATGAGAAAGCTTAGCTCATTCTTACCGAGATCCAAGTACTTATTGGTTCTTACAGAAACTTTTTGGAATAATCAATTCCTGGAAAATGTCTCCAGAATGATTCTCTTTCAGTTTCTTCCTTTTCCAAAAACTCTTATAGATGCATTTCCTATACCACTGCAAGGTTCTGGACCGGTAAGTGGCATTTGTGCTCTCTTTCTGGTTAGTGTGTTGTGTGTTAGCCTCTTCTTTTTTTTGAACCCAGATTCCCTACAGTCTCCTTCATTGAGTTTCATTTGGCACTCCCATATCAGCTTTGAGCCGATGACATAGGAGTTCAGTGCTTTGATAGCAGCTTGACTATCAGAATGGATCACTGTGTCACAACCTTGATTGTTTCTTTCCAGGTTTCTATCTGCACATCTTTCGATTGCAAGTATTTCTGCCTAAAAAACACTCGAGTAGAAGCCTAGCGATATTATACACTTGGTGCTTGCTCTGTATATTCCAGCAACAGCCCTTATCGTGTTTTTTGAACCATTTGTGTACTATTTAATATTACATATTTGAAATTTTGCTTATAACATCACTAGGTAGTTTTGCTGATGAGATTTCGCCAATTTTGCATAATTTTTTGATTCATTTTGGTCTGCCCTTTCATTATGCTCTTTTCCACAAGAAATGCTCATTCTTGATGTCAAGTAAGCATTCAGTGCATAGTTTGATATAGCATTTCTATGCTCATTGCAACCTACAACTCTCTTAGGACAGAAAAATAATAGCCTTCTCAAAATTTCTTAGAGGCAGTTCCGATTGAGAGTTTTCTCAAATATGTCTGTAATATTTGCTTCTATTTCGTGCAAGAAATTTATTGAATTTTTAGAGGGAAATGTTAAAAATCCTCTACTCTTATTTTTAATGAACAAATTAAATTTTTCATTTCCCATCCCAATAATTGTGTGCATACATCCCTGACAATCTGTATAATTTTTTAGTTTTTTGGTCACATATCCAAAAAAATAAGCAAATGCTTCTTCCACCTCTAAAAATTCTTCTTCATGCTCTGAAAAGAAAGATCAAGAATATTAACAAAATTACTCTATTGTGAATATTATTAGGAATAAAATCACCTCATATTCTTGAGAGTTATGCCTTAATCCAGTGAAAGGTTGTGAGGAGTTCATCACTTCAATCAATTTGTTTATTTTTCGACAGAACATAATTGTGAGATCCACTTCTTAAAAAATTTTGTTCGTTTGATATATTTCCAAAGCTTCAGCAGTTGTATTGCTGAATAACTAGAAAATGAATCGAAATTATATTTTCGTTAATTCCTGGTGACAAAAAATTTTTTTTTTGTTTTACCTGAAATGCTAATCTTATATTCATTTTTTCTCCATACTTTGGGAATACATGACTCGGGGTTAATTTGAATGTCATTTTGAACAATTTTGTAGACTCATATTCAACAAAATTTTGTAAATGTTGTAATTTGACCCAACCTTCTAGAATCTGAAATATTTGGACTCGAGTAATTTTGGATCAACTAATTTTATACTGAGGTATACCCTGAATCGTTGTTTGTTGACCAAATTATTTCTTAAGCACTTGACTAGGTGTGGAAGGTCTGAGCACATTCTTAATTTCCGTGAATCATCCATGGGGTGGTCACACCATGGCTCATTGGTGTTCTCAATATTCAAGTGCTTCCACATTTTTCTGTTCCATGTTGCCCCATCACTTGTTATAGCGTCTAATGAAGACCAGCATTTTCACATAAAATAACGCATTCAAGCATCAATTTGGATAAAATATCGCCCCCACTTAGAAAACAAGCCAATGCTTGGGGACCATGACCTGCAAATGGTTGAAACATAATTACCAAAGCATGATCTCCAAGACTTTCATTTTTGTGGGGTGTGATTACCCAAATCGATAAATCCAACCAGTTCCATTTTATTATTGTCAAATTTTTCTGTTTTTGACACCTTGCACTCATCCACAAGCAAGCAACCATGTCTTTCCCAAACTTCCATATGCTGCGTTTTTTTTCTTCAGCATTTGAAAAACTTCTTTGTATAATCCAAATGAGCCGTCGATATTTTTTATATATCTAAAGAAAAGAACAGTGTTTTTATCATCATGACTTCTGATTTGTATCAGATGATAATTGTTTATCACTGGCTTTATTCACCTTGAAAGTGTGCTTGGACTTAGCAATGGAAGAATATTATTTTCTCTTATATGGTTATATAATTTTGAGTTCTTGATTTACATTAAAATACAAGAATACACCCAGTCAAGAGTGTAACGAACCCCGTTCTTTTTACACTGGCTTGAGTTGTAACACGCAGTTACCATATTCTGCTGAGCGACAGGTAAATCTTTTATTAAGAAATCCAAATTTTGTATCTCAACTTTTTCCTTCTTTAGTCTTTATGACAGAGTTTAATTTTTCATTTTTTTCTCAAATATTTTGTTTTATTGATCATGACTACACATTTTTTCTTCGCCTGCTTCCTCAATCGGTCTTTGAAATTAGTGCAGGCTCTACATTCATTTGCACCAGCTGGTACAAAAATTAAATGCCCATGCTATCCTTATAGAATTGGGCGGAACAAATGAAAGAAGAGGAAGGGATATATTTTCCAAGAGTATAAATCCACTGTTGACGTAGATTATCGTCCTAAAAATAATAATGAATGGACATTTATCATCTGAAGGTATGTTCTTTAACTCTATTTTTGTCATTTATGTATATGATTTCTTTTTATCCATGAGTTTTCAACCAAAGTGAGGCGGTGAACACATTATGAGCTATGTATAATAACGATATTCATGCTGAACAGATCGCGACAAGTATGTGCGCGCTGATACATTTACATAGGATGCGTTTGATCACTGTCGTGATCATGATAACGTTTATATATTATATTATTATGTTCACCTCCTTTTTATAGAAAAAGTATTTCCGAAGAGGAGTTCATTTGTTATCAAGAATCGATTCAATGTAATATAATAGGTAATTTCAATATATTAGCTAGAATAGTGAATCAATTCATTCCTAGCTCGAAATTACCTCTATATAGCTTACCTTCGGAACTCAAAAATACGGCTATTTTTGTCCACATTTATAGATTGTCCACACAAAATACAGCACCGCATTTTGGCGGAATGAATTCTTATTCCTTTTCGCAAATATTATAGTAATAGAAATCACTAACTATTGCTTTTTAACACTACTGACACAATTCGTTCACCAGAATATATTTGAACAAACAATCAAGAATCTGTCAAATATTTGTTGAAACGCCACCTGCAGTACATTAAACAAAACATACTCAAAATTTCGAAAATCGCGAAACAAAGTCTAATCAGTGCATACACCATTATTTTAGACATCTTATCCATAACACACTCAAATTTCCCTTGCGAAATTTAAAACGTCAAATCATATTGTCCCAAGGGAAATATGAAACGTCAAGTCATATATTAATGGGTATTATTATGGCCGTGCAAATAGACGTATAATGGGTGGATTATACAACAGTCAAGGATAAAATATTTTGTTTCTTTATTGGAATAACATAATTGAAACTACAGTTGTTAAAACTTCGACTGAAAATATTGCCACCAGATATTAAGGAAGAAAAAATATCTTGTTCATAATTCGTATGAGACTTCCGTTTTCCCGAGAACATTCCGTGCAGCAGCAGTCTCGGACGATTCTCCCAAAACGGTCTTCAAAAATTGTGATACTGTAGATGGCTCTCCCTCCATACCAGCTATCATCTTTGCTACCTTATTTTTCTGCAACATACTGTCAGCCAGATAGCCTTCTGCAACAGATTAACTTTTCCAACCCCCATGTCTCTTAAGAGTAGTAATTGAGGCTCCCGCATCGGCAATCAAAGTCGCGGATGTTCTTCTTCCACAATGGCCTGTATACGCTTTCGGATTGTCCAATCCCAACCATTCAGCAACCTTGCTCGGAATTTTTCCGAAGGTATTTTTGCCGACTGGCTGAAGAGTACACTTTTTATTTCGATAACCCATGAACGCCTTGCGGACGCAATGCTGAATATTCCCTGACCAAACGAGCAGCACCCAGAACTTCTTCATCAATTATAGTAAACGTTCTATTCATATAATGTCTGTTTTATCAATTAGGTCAAAGGTTATATAGGTTGAATAATACCAGAATTGTTTCTCTGAAATCAACAAAGTATTTTATTAATTTATCTAACTTTACATAATTATAATGTTCAATCTTACCTGAAATCAACAAAGAAACAACATTCAAAGTTATTATTCACGAAAATTAAATATTTCATTCATGCAGCCATTCATTCACATATGGTATTACGTTGCATTGATAAATTGATTGATTATTTACCTGCGCGTATCCGATATACAAGTGTAATCAATTTTCCTACTTATGGACGCGCGCAATTCAAATATGTAAGGAAATATTTCCTTGCTGGAGTTTTCGTTAATTCTTTATGATATGATGCATTCATGTGTTCCTTTGGAATTTTAAAAATACGTCCATCCGTTGTGGTTATTCTGGTTACACACAGTATATTTGATTTGCCATCTGCGGATGCTAGTACATGAAAGGTAAACTGCAATTTTTCCATGGTGATTCACAACGAGAATGTTGTTTTATAATGTCTGTTTTATCAATTAGGTCAAAAGTTATATAGGTTTAATAATACCAGAATTGTTTCTCTGAAATCAACAAAGTATTTTATTAATTTATCTAACTTTACATAATTATAATGTTCAATCTTACCTGAAATCAACAAAGGAACAACATTCAAAGTTATTATTCACGAAAATTAAATATTTCATTCATGCAGCCATTCATTCACATATGGTATTACGTTGCATTGATAAATTGATTGATTATCTACCTGCGCGTATCCGATATACAAGTGTAATCAATTTTCCTACTTATGGACGCGCGCAATTCAAATATGTAAGGAAATATTTCCTTACATTCATATCATTCTTAGTCTTTGATACTTTGATTACGATCACTGATCCACGATCTTCGATATCAGAAGATAGCATATTCACCAACTCATTTGTTCTGCAGGCGCCAAAGATTTCCATGATTAAAGCGGCCTTCAAAATCATGAATGTAAAAATCTATTCAACAGAGGAAATTAAAATGAAATGTTTACCTTATACATTAGAAAAAAGTCATTTGGAGCTTCTGTCAAGAATTTCTTGATCTGTTCCCTGGACAACACTTCAGATTTTTTGGGAACGTATCCTTTATTTTATTCTAGGCAGATGCTTCTACTTCATCGAATAGTTTGACATTCGTTTTTTCTTTCAAATGTAGCATGGACCTTAACATGGATAAGTTTGGACATAACGTGTTTGGTGAATATTTCTGCGACTGGGGATCGAATGAATTAATCATACATTGAAAATAACAAAAATCAAAGCAACATACCAAATCTTCGAAATACGCCAACAAAATGTTTTCCCTGACACCGTCCACCAAATTTTCTGTTTTCCACTCCTGAAAGCCTTCATACTCTTTAGTATAGGCAGCTTTAGAATTGGCCAGAATAAAAAAACTCACGGGCTTTCGCCGCTTGAGTTTCGACGTAGTTCGACAATAGGTTTGTTCGCGTCGCAGTTCGGAACTCGTTCTCTTCGCAGGAACTGTTCGGAACTATTCCCACTGTTCTTGATCTGTAGAAGGAACAGTAAACACAGCGAATCTAACCTAACTTTGACTTTTTAACAATAAATCAACAAATAGTCGGCCGCCGTGGTCTATTTGGTTGAGAGCTGACTTTTCGCACGGCGGTACTGGGTTCGAATCCCGGGTAAGACATGGACGTTGTGTAAAGTCTAGGTGGTGGTGTGTCGTCCTTAAAGGATGCGTCCCTTACAGCGCAATACTTTCAAAAATACAGATATTGGGCACATAGCATAATTGCTGAGCCCATTGGTGTTAGAATAAAAAAAAATCAACAAATAAAAATAAATTAATATGTCTTCAAGTTAGATTTTGAAATGCTATTTGCAACATGATGATGGATCTATAACTGTAGATCAGGAAAATAATGCCAACGTTATTGATGAGAGTACGTATATTAATTTCATTTTTGGTACTTAAATAATATAGCATACATTTCATAGTTAAATTATTAGCAAAATAGGCCCACAACTTGTAAGTAGTAACTAATTTTTCAAATTTTTGTAGATGGTGTACCCTTATGTTGCATAAATTTAAGTTATATTGATTTCACCAATGTCACCAGTGTTATTGTTATTGATGGTGTTGAGTATACAGGTTGTAACTAAATAAGTGTAAAATATTTAAGGAGGTGATTCCTCATCGAAAAAAAGATAGGATCTTTCATATAAAGAAAATTCATTGGAGCATCCTTTGTTAAGATACAGCTCCTCAAAGGGAGTACATAAAATTTGTATACCTAACAATTTTTTTCACAAGCACCAAAAAAGTTACAATATTGAAATTAACCTGACGTTTCCTACTAGCAAAAAGACACTTATCCAGTTATTTATTTGGTTTACCCCATGGTAATAAATCCAGTTCGCATTTATGACGATGTACCTATCTCTGTAGTTATTCGTTAAATATTCTTTTGCTCCGAACTGGTTCATTTTGGGCAGAAAACTCAGGAAACGTTTTTGTTTAGAATAAAACAGGCTATCGGAAATAAATTTTTAAATGGTAAACAAATAATAAGACAAAAAGTTACATTGGAAATGAACTTTAGGGGTTGCGTTTTCCACCCTTACAACCATGGGGTAAACCAAATAGGTATATAACTAGATCAGTGTCTTTTTGCTAGTAGGAAACGTCAGGTTAATTTCAATATTGTAACTTTTTTGGTGCTTGTGAAAAAAATTGTTATACAAATTTTATGTACTCCCTTTGAGGGGCTGTATCTTAACAAGGGATGCTCCAATGAAGTTTCTTTATATGAAAGATCCTATCTTTTTTTTCAATGAGGAATCACCTACTTAAATATTTTACACTTATTTAGTTACACCCTGTATATTACATATACAAACAGAAAATCAATCCACAGATTATACCGGAAATGTCTTCAATAAAACACCTTTGTACTGTGAACTCTTTATTCTCCTAAATCTCGACATCGAATGAATCAACGTAACAACCAACCTGTTATTTAGTTCGTACACATTATTATAGTCCAAGATCCCAGAGCGATAAGACACAACTTATTTTCACATAAATGAAACCTCATGTTCTCAGTAGTGTCTTATGTGCTCAGAATACCTGCGCGCTTGTGGAGCTTGCCAAGTGACACCTGGGCAGGTACCAGGTGTGAAAGGTAACTAAAATTAATAGTTACCTAACTTAAATTTTCATAGCTGATTTTTAAATATATTTTGTAGAGTGTTATTATAAAGTTATACCATAAGCGTCAGACACTTTTCGTGGGCCAGTACTTTTGTCAGACGCTTTAAAGCTCTACAGAAAATAAATTAACTTAACTTATTTTTACATGTCTGACATTTAAATATGTTGTTCAGACAATTGTTACGAAGTTATATTTAATTAGTCAGACAAAATTGATTGACCAAACACCCCCTAAACAGCAAAATTATTCTGCCGTGAGTATGAGCGTGAAAGCATTATGCGCATGCGTCTTAGAGTAAATATATGAAAAATACTTACGGTACAGCTTCCGATATAAAATTTTTGCATCTCTATTTCAATATTAACGTAATAATTAGTCAGTGTGAAAGTAAATTAATTCATTTAATATTTCAATATTAACGTAATAATTAGTCAGTATGAAAGTAAATTAATTCATTTAATATTTCTGGTATAATTAATCTGTTCAGAGCTATTTTTTCTTAGAAATATTTTTATTTCATTGTTAAAAATATCATTTGAAATTATTTTTTTTACAAAATCATTTTTGTAAAAACAAATTTACCCATAATTAATTAAAATAAGCATTTATTTTATTGTTTAATCATCGCAATCATCATAACAATTATTTGAATTTTCATCATTTAACCAATCACGATACTGTCCAACTAAGTCATCATCTTCATCGTCATCAGTTATGTTGTTGCTGACATCTTCTTCTGCAAAAAATAATCAAAAGAATTAAAATACATAAAATTACTAGTTAAATAAATTTCAATCTTGAACTCTAATTATAGTACCTGATTGTTGAAGAGATCCACCAACGTCCCTTGGTAATTGGTCACCATCAAACCAATGAAAGTGAAACTGGTTTTCCTCTAACCTCCATCCATTTTGTTCAGGAGTAAAAATGGTTGGTTGTTTTTCATGAGCATAATTCCATATGCTAGAAATGTAATTAGCTCGTAGAAATTGTTGAAATAGCTCAGTTTTACACGGTGGTAAGCTGCTTGCATCAAAGTTTTTTAAATTTTTACGGTTAAATTCTTCATTTATATTAGAAACGCTGTAATTATTTAAAAATAGCTGAAGACGGGCAGCGTTAACATCGTATGTATCAGGAACACTATAGATTTCACAGATAAACTTTTGAATAGTCTTGAAAATATCTTCTTGTCTGTGCTCATCGGTTAATAATTCAGGATCACCAAAGTGCATCAAAGCTTGCTGATACTCAGGTCTCTTCATTAATATTTTAAATGGTCTTTGTTTACCTTTTTAAAAAAGGCAGGATTATAGTCACATCCGGTTAATGCATGAAATCCTGGCAAACTTCGACACAAAGATGATCCCAAGTTCTCGTACACTTTTGTCAAATTAATATATCTTTGGTTGTTTCCGGTGCCTGCGTTTAACCATACATTGGAACCATCGTCTTTCAAATTATGCATATGTCCTAACATAATAATCGCTATATCGGTATCAGAACATATTACAACAAAATTTGCCTGAACGTCAATATTACAAATATGAAAGAAGATTTTTGTGTCTGCCTCTTCATGCTCTGGACATGATAAACTGTCATCTATACAGTTGACACAATTTTGTTATCATCAACTACGTAGGAATGACATTGCTCTAAGTTAATGTTTATTCTCAACGAATGGTACCATTTCATCAGATGCCCAGTGTTGAATAAAAAACTCTACGAGGGCTTCTTTAAAATGAATTTCTTCCATGATTTTCACGTTAATAAGTAATGTAAATAACTCACAAATCACACGACGTAAACAACAAAAACATGTGGTCTCACAGATCCAAACTATACTGTATACTATTAGGTTGTACCCAAAGGACACATACACAATACACAGAAGAATTACACGAATGAGAGAAGGGGAACTGAGTTAGTAAGACCGTCTAACTCGCTCCGAAACGCACCTATAATGCTTTCGCGCTCATACTCACGGCAGAATAATTTTGCTGTTTAGGGGGTGTTTGGTCAATCAATTTTGTCTGACTAATTAAATATAACTTCGTAACAATTGTCTGAACAACATATTTAAATGTCAGACATGTAAAAATAAGTTAAGTTAATTTATTTTTTGTAGAGCTTTAAAGCGTCTGACAAAAGTACTGGCCCACGAAAAGTGTCTGACGCTTATGGTATAACTTTGTAATAACACTCTACAAAATATATTTAAAAATCAGCTATGAAAATTTAAGTTAGGTAACTATTAATGTTAGTTACCTTTCACACCTGGTACCTGCCCAGGTGTCACTCGTCAAGCTCCACAAGCGCGCAAGTATTCTGAGCACATAAGACACTACTGAGAACATGAGGTATCATTTATGTGAAAATAAGTTGTGTCTTATCGCTCTGGGATCTTACTCTATTAGTCATCCACAGATGAGTAAGGTATATTTCTAATACTCTACATCTCTATCTTTTTATAAGTATTGAAAATTTGAGAATAACCTTCCTATCATTTAACAATGAAAGAAAAAAACAACTTTATGAACATGAAATACTGCTTTTGAGAAATATAACAATAGTGAAAAATTTAATGATAACAATAATAAAAGAAAATAAATTGAGGCATTGAGGTAATCATCTCGTAGGTGATGGCAACTGACCATTCACCGTTAATTTTTTTCAAGTGAACGATATTTTTTCTAGAAGCTTGTCCAGTCTCATCATTCTCTATTTCAACGTTAGCACCCTGTTTCTTGGTGATAGTATGGGGTGTTGGGTTAAATGTAGGTGTAAGTTTATTATTTTTAAAAATGTTTTTGACGAACATTTGTCCCCACGTTCTAACTCGCTCCTTTGAGCTTTTCTCTTTTTGTCGGCGTAGATTTTTCCTTTTTTTTTCCCATATATCATTATCCCGAATTTCTTCCTCCACAATATCCATTTCTAACTCATTGGATTGGCAAGGTAGAACGGGTTATTTATCGCGAAACTGCCTACGGAAAAATAACTCCGCTGGTGTTTTACCTGTTGTTGAATGCGGAGTACTATTATACATCATTAAATAATTTAATAAGTCATATTCCAATTTCTTGTGTTAATGTAACCGATTTTCAATCTTTTCAGTATATCCCGATTTTCACGTTCAACCTCCCCATTTTGTTGAGGCCAATAGGGTATACTGTGAAATAGAATGATATTGTGATTTTTGAAAAACTCTTTGAATTCTTGACTAGCAAATTGTTTTCCATTATCAGCAGTAATGGATTCGGGTATGCCTAGCCTGGAAAAAATTTCTTTCAAAACTCGAATGGTTTCAGAAGATGTAATGTGCCTCATGCATTTCATTTCCTTATAACGACTATAATAATCTACAATTACGAATATATATTCATTACTTGGAAGAGGTCCCATGAAATTCATAGCTATGTATATCCATGGGCTTATCGGTAATTTACGTCTCTTCATTGGTCCAGGCGGATTTGGTGCTGAGACTAGGGTACAGTCCTTACATTCCTTCACAATTTTTTCAGCATCACTGTCTATCTTGGGCCACCATACTTTGCTCCTCAGTCATTTTTTCATTGCAACAATACCCGGATGGCCCTCATGAGCCAGGTCCAACACTCTTCCTGAGTTTTCCTGGGATGACTATTTTATCACCCCGTAGTAAAATTTCAGAATAACATGAAAGCTCATTTTCAAAGATTTTGTACCTCTTAGTTCCTTCTGACCATTTACCTCCGTTAAGAGCTTCTCTAACCAATTTGATTTCAGTGTCACTTTTAGTGTGTTTTTTGAGTTCCTTTTTAGTTATAGCAACGGGTTTTGTGTACTCAATTATTTGATGTATGAACTCTTTTTTAAAAGGCTGATCACTTTTGCTGTTAACGGTTAGACGTGATAAACGATCAGCTATATTAGCTTTTTCAGGACGATAAACTATTTTATACTTGAAAGATTGAAGCCTTAAAACCCATCGTTCGATACGCGCACATGGTTTGGATTTTGGACCGAAAATGACCACTAGCGGTTTGTGATCAGTCACTAGTTCAAAGTTTTCCTTGCCAAATAAATATATTATATATCTGTCAGACTGTTATTAGCGTAAGAGATAACTCTGACTCCTTTGCTGTCGAACTGTAATAAGATAGCACCTAAGCCCACGGGACTTGCGTCAGCTATCACTTGTGTTCGATCTTGTGGGTCATAGTAACCAAGGACAGATCTACTAGAAAGTAGATTTCTCAATTTAGAGAATGGTTCTCTTTGTTCTTGCTTTCAGTGATTTTCTATATTGGCATTTTTTCCAAGTTTCAACCGTAGAAGTTTCCTCAGTGGTTGAGATACGGTTGCCAGATTTGGTATCCATTTACCCACAAAATAAAGCAATCCTAAGAAACTCTGCAATTCATCATTTGTTTTTGGATCTCGAAAGTTTTTTATTGTTGCAATGTGAGTCTCTAAAGGCCTAATACCTTCCTTTGAAAAGGACGAGTCCAAGAAAATTAACTGACTCCATTTTGTATTGACACTTTTCTCTATTGAGAAGTATATCATAATTTCTTAGCGTATCTAATACTTTATTTACTATTTCATCGTGCTGATTATCATCTTCTCCAAAAACAATTATGTCATCAATGAAGTTGATTGTGCCTAGACAATTAATCAAAATCTTTTCCATAATCTTTTGGAAAATTTCTGGGGCACAAGTGATGCCAAACATAAGTCTTTTGTATCTAAAAAGACCTCTTTTTGTGATGAAAGTAGTGATGAATCGAGAAGTTTCGGATATTTCCACTTTATGGAAAGCGTTCTTTTTGCCAAGTCTCGAAAATAAGGTAGCTTTCCTTAACTGGGGCACAAGAATTTCCATTGTTGGTAGTGGATGATTTTCCCTGGAAATAGCCTGATTTGCACGTTGCATATCAATGCCAATACGAACTTCACCATTTCCTTTGAGTACAGGAACAATAGGCGATATCCATTTTGAAGGCTCATTAACTTCTTCAATTATATCACTATCTAATAGATCTTTCAGTCCTTTGTCAACTGTTTGTTCTAAGGGTATCGGTATTCGCCTATAAGGTTGTACTTGCCTAATGAAATGACTGCTATGTCTTCCTCAACTGAAGTGCCTTACCCTGTTGAAATGGCTGCTGTGCCTTCTACATTTATTGCTGGTCATTCGCCAATCAAAAGGAAGAAACGGGGGGGCAAAACTGCTTCATGCCTACAAGCAAAGAATCAGTTGATACTCAGAGTGCCATTATCCACCAGCGTTCGGAACTGTATAAAAGGATGGTGGAAATGAACAAAAATTGGGGGGAAAATATCAGATTAAGAGAAGAAGCAAATCTGGAAAGGAAAAGGAGAAATGATCTTCTTGAGCAGCATGTGAGTTTGCTGCAACAATTGCTGAATAAAAGTAATAATAATATTGGTTAATTTTTACTCGTTTTATATTTATTTATTCTTGTTTTTAGATTTTTTCAAGCTGCTAATCGGTTATTATTTCGGTTAACCAATTTCATTCAAGTTGAATCAATTGCTTAACCGAAATGATGACCGTTTAGCCACTTGAAAAAAATTTCCTATGTTGCGATTTTAGTTTTATGATATGATTAAATAATACAAAAGAGATTAAAATTTCTTTCGATTAAGAGTTTCTTATTACCTATTTATATTCACAGTAATTTCTAGAAAAAACAAGAATTTTTCTTTAATCTCTCAGATAACACTATTGATGTAGTGTCAATTGACGGCAAAGCTCACCCCTCATATATTTCCATACTATATTATCAGGTAAATCAGAACTTTCCAAATTATCTGATATATTTACAGGTGCATCTGGGTCTGGCAAATCATTTTCTTCAGGGGGCTCAACATTTAGAAGGTCTTCTTCGTTTGCCAGGTTGTGTAAAACACAGCATGCATATATGAACCTTACCATTCTCTGAATATTGCGTAACCTTAGGAAATAAATTTGTCTGAATCTTTGTTTCAAAATCCCGAAGCAATGCTCAACAGAAACTCTACAGGAGCTCAGAGTTTTATTAAATTTTTTTTTGCACGAGTTAAATGTCCATTGTCTCGATAAGGTGTCATCAGAAATGGCAAACAAGGGTAAGCACTATCCCCTAACACATACTCTCCTGGAAGGCATAAATTTTGTATATACCCCTTTGTAAGGGAATTAGCGAAAACTCTTGCATCGTGTACGGAACCTGGCCAGCCAACAACAACATCTAAGAACTTTCTTTTTTCATCAACTAGTCCTTGAAGCTTGATAGAGAAAAATCTCTTTCTGTTGATATAGGTATCTGAGTCTTTTTTTATATCAGTTCCATCTATATAACCAATAACACCCGGAAAATTTTTTGCTTTTAAATAATAACCTTTTGTTTGTTGTTTTCTTTGAGCATCTGTGGAGCGAATAACGAATGAGCCTATAGATATTGAAAAATCTGTCACTCTACTGATTAGGTCATAAAGACCAGCTTAATTCAGGTCAAAACGATCTGTCACATCTCTATAAGAAATAATGAAATAATTTAAAATGCCTTTTTATTGGTGAGACTGTTTATTAATGACTGCAAATTCTTGCCTGCTCGACTAGTTTCGATGAGTATCTCTCATCATTCTCAAGAGCCAAGTAACCAGACAACTGCAAAGAGAGAAAGACAAAACAGATAATTGAAAAATAATTGTCAACAATAACAATAAATAACTCACGATGCAGCAGTCTAGCACAGTTCTCCACCCAGGACAAAGAATCGACCTTGACACATTTTATGGTCTTTTAAAAATCACAAATACGATGAAGTCAAATTTTAAAATATAAGTATAAATAGTTACACAACAAACAATAACAAAACAAACATCAATACGCACGCGTACACAATTCTGCTGCAGAAGTCATAAAAATCGACGGATCAAGGTCGAACGCATCAATCTACTCAGTGGCGGCGCGGCAGATAAAACAAGACAGTGAACTCTATAAGAAGCCGTTTGATGGCCAGCAAACCACAAAAACACCAGTATGTGTTTTCCTGAAGTTATAGAAATTTAAAAACAATAATTCTGTGTTCTCGTCCATGTTCAAATAAAATGAAGGTATCGTAGGGAAGTGGACAAATAAGTGAGATCTCTTATAACTTCGTCGACGTTTCGGAACCGTTGGTTCCTTTCTCAAGACTGAAAACAACTTTATTTCAACAAACAATTACATTAAAAATCTCATTGCTATTACCTCGTTACAATATTAAATCTCAAAAGTTGAAAAGTAACCTTGGATCAAAGTTGGATTGTCGGCTTATTAGATCGAAATAAATTAGTTAAAATTAAAATTGTACACAGCGTGATCATCAGATGACACATCAATAAATAATAATAAATTTTTTTTTAAAACAATTTCTCGAAATATTTTCTTCTGAATTCGAAAATGCATTATAAATTGTTCATTCGAATATTGGGGAACAATTTTCTCTATGTAATTAAAATTTATTGGAATCTTCCGTTTTCAAAATAAATCCCAATATGTTGCAGAAGATGATGAGTACCCTGTTCTTTAACCCTTATAACCCGGGAATATTTTTTTTTGCGAATCAAGTTGGTTCTTCTTTTATGGGATCATATGATCAATTCGATCATATCGAGAATGTTCCTTATAATGTTCTGATTTTCTCGAACATTTTCTTCCAGTCAAAACCTTATGAGTTTCTAATAGTTCCGTGGCTAAGGCTCTTCTGAAGGCAAGTTGATCCAATTTTCCTCCTTCAACCACTTGCAAATACCACGCGTTTTGAACGGACATATCTATACAATGGGTCACCAATGGAAAATACCATTTTTTTCCTCTAATCGAAATGCGTTACTGCCCTATGTTTTGATCGCTCCGATCAACTCCACCCATATTTTCATTATAACTCTTTATCGGTTTAGGTTGATCAATATGAATATACTTTTTTTCCTTTCGAGAAAATCTCTTTGCTTTATTTGTTGGAAATACGGAAGTAGAGTTAGAGGCAATCGTAATCACATTATTGTCATTCCATCGACAAATGACTATCTCGTTGTCTACCAGTGCATGTTGAAAATCACCTCTTTTCTTCTTCTTGAATTGTTTCACGTCTGTCAATGGACACTCTGGAAGTCTATTACCCCTGATTGTTCCTGTAGCTCATATCTCTCGATGCGTCAATTCTTTCATCAATGACAGTGATGTAAAAAAATTGTCAAAGAACATGTGGAAATTGGCGAATTTGGTTGACTGTAAGATGTCTGCATATTGTAAGACTACAGACGCTCCGAGTCCCAATTCCTTATATTTTTCGCATGAAAGAGTATTAGAGCCTTGGTAAGGTTCAAAATACACGATATACCCTAAACGAGTGGCCCCAACCCAGAATTTATATCCCCATCTTATGGGTTTTCCTTTTATGAATTATTTGCAGCCATGGCGCCCAAAATAAGGCACCATAGCTTCATCCACTGAGTGGTCTTCTTCGATCGGGGCGAATTCTAAGAATTTTCTGTTGAGCGAATTGAAAATTGGTCTTACTTTAGCAAATCGATCGTTTTTATCCAAAATATTATTATCAACGCAATGAAAATTACTCATGATAGAATAATAAAAAGAAGACAAAAAAACAAAAAAACACTTGACAAAGTTTCACAATTTTTATTAAAATATTCGTTGACACGCGTGTTTCGGGTTTTATCCCATTTTCAAAACTGAATAAATATCAACACAGAAAGAACATATTCATACACATAATATCAGGTAACACATGTTAAAATTGGTGACAGGCGGAAATCTAATTGATCGTTTACAATTAGGAGATTTTGTTTTTGAGCTGAGGATATTTCTTATGTTTCTAAGAGATGTAAACGTCTACCTTTATCACTTTTATGTAGAATTTTTATATTATTGAAGTCTATGAAGTGGTTGAGAGTAATACAGTGAGTGGAGAAACCTGTTGTCGATTTATTTTGTAATATAGATCTTTTATGTTCATCAACTCTAACTCCGAGAGAACGACCAGTCTGACCTATATAAATTGCAGGGCACTCATCACATGATAACATATATACGCCACTCAACTGCGAATTATTCAGTCGATCCTTTCCATTGAAAAATATAGATCTCAATTTCTTTTTGTTGGTACACACAATATCAATTTCACTTTTTCTGATTCTTCGGCAGAGTTGTCCACTGAGAGATGGGATGTAGTTTATATATACAAATTTCTTTATTTCGTCATTAATTTGGGGAATAGCCGTTGTTTATGGCTAATAATTAAAGAACTCTAACTTCTTTTTCAAAATTAGTTTTTGACAGGGGAATTGAGATCAACCTATGTACTAGGGAATGGAATGCAGACACCTTGATCTTGTAAGGGTGCGAACTACTGTTATGAACAAGAATATCCGAGAAGGTGGGTTTTCTATGTATATCGAATTCAAGATGTTCGTTTACTCTTTTAATCTGAATATCTAAGAAATTCAAACACTTGTTGTCATCCTCTACCTCCAGAGTGAATTGAATGGAATTTATAATAGGAGTTCAGCAATTCCAAAAATTTTTCAAGCTCTGAAGTTGAGCCAGTCCATATACAAAAGATGTCATCCACATAACGTTTCCAGTACAATACAAAGACAGTCAGAATAACATTCATAGGGGAAACAAAATTTTCTTTTCTAAAGCGGTCATAAATATTTCACTGAAAAAATTAGAGGAAGGAGAACCCATTAGTAAACCTTCAAGTTGTTGATAAACATTACCATTGAATTTGAAATAACTTTGACCTAGACATATCTTAAGTAGTCTCATTGCCTCTTCCTTCATAGCAGTAGTGATTGAAGGGTTTTCACTGAGTTGTTGGTTCACTAAATATTCGACTTCTGTAGTTGGTATGGACGGAAACAAATTCACCACATCAAAAGAAATTAGTTTCGCATTTTCGGGAATTTTGAGATTTTTCAATTCCTCGGTCAAATCTATGTTATTTTTGATGGAATATATTGGACTATGTTGGATCATATCGGGTAGTACTGAATTCAGATATCTACATAATTTTGAGGCTGGTGCATTGGTGTAGGAGACAATGGGTCTCATCGGACAACTTTCTTTATGTATTTTCGGAAGTGCATATAACAAAGGTATTGTGGGGTTCATCATAGTTAAAGAAGGGGTATACACATCAGGTAACTAGTTAGGGCAATTCTTGATAGTCTTTTTCACTGCACATTGGAATTTTGAGGTGGGGTCAGATTTTAACTTCTTGAAATTGTTAGGGGTCAATAAATTTTCCGTTTTTCTTAAATAGTCATTTTTATATAAAATGGTAACAGTATTGCCTTTGTCAGCTTTAGTTATTATCAGTTCGTTATCTGAGGCTTTTTTCTTTATTTGTTTCACAATTTTCATCTCAGTTTTATCATTTCTAAACGTCGCATTAGAGCTAATTTCGGCACATAATGATTTTTCTAAGTTTTGTTTGTTTGGAGATTCAATTCTGTTCAGAGCTAATTCGACATTTACAGCTAGGTGTTTGAGATCAGTTCGATTAAAATTATTCGGGCAGTACTTTAAACCTTTCCCTAACAAATTCAATTCACATGTGTCAAAATGTACATTTGTGAAATTCTTCACCTTTTCATAAAAGTTCATACTTATCTCACTCGTAAATGATGTCGAACTATATTCACTCACTGTTACATTTTCCAAAAGGTTGGTCAGTTTTTTATGTTGATTTTGATACTGTTTTTGTCCTAAAAACCTCACTTCAATTTCGATTACTCATGATATATTGGAAACGATCTCTCGAAATTGATGACGATATAAGCGCGTTGTTGCTGTCTGTCGAATTTTGCCAGTACATCTTTTTCCTTGAAACGGAACAGTATCCACTGACAAGTAATACCCCAATGAAGCAATATAAATCGTCAGCTGTAACATCAGGTGGTCGATTTTTCTGAGAAGCATATACATTTGTATGATGCACAATCTCGTCTACCTGATCTTTATCGAAAAAACACTTGAATAGTTCGAGAGGACTACGATTGTTCCTTACATGAGAAACTGAATTCCATACAGGAAAAGTTTCTAACAAGTCCTTTCCAAGGGTATAGTTGAATAATTTAGTTTTTTTCAATCTTTTGGCTACAAAATTTGATAAAGGTAATTCATCTTCGCTATCCCAATCTTTTATAGAATCTATTGAATTTTCTCTGCGATTTTCCCTCATGGAAAATTCTACATCAGCCATTAACTGGGATCCTGGTAGGTTATTCGGGCTGACATTTTCATCATTTCCTGAATCTTCATCAGTGTTGTATTCATTCGCATTCGTTGGAGGAAATAAAATTATTTCATCAGGAATGTCGGTCACATTTTAGATATTTTCAATTTCTTCAAGCAATTCGTTCAAAGTAAGAGGTTTTTTCCAATACCTGAAATGATATAGTATATTATTAAAAGTATATCTTTATTACCATTTACCATCACTGTACCGAACCGAATGAATAAAAAATAATGAAATCTAAAGAACTAATTATTATCGTATCGTATAATCCTACCGTCCTTTTAAAAGGACCAACAATTTTTGTGACGTATAACTTAACTCGTATTCATAATCGTGACAATATGCTGGATTAAAAGGAACGAATGGTATATACTTTCAATATTGTATATAAAAAAAAATCTGGAGAATAATGAATGAACTCACCTTTTATCACTATAATCACTCATATTTAGCCCACAAAATTGAAGTGCAGATCTAATGTTATCTCAGAACGGTATAGCACGTAGAATATAACCTCAGTTTATGGTATGATTTGCGAAAAAGGTTTCTTTATGTAAATCCATTAATGCCATCTAGGAGATACAACCCGAGACGTCTACAGAGATCCGTAAATCAGAGTACTTTTACCGACTTTTTAAAAGGACCGTAGGTTCATATGGGTTAAAACATTTTTTTAATATATTATTCCTGGAGGAAAAAATAAATTATATTCTTACCTTGCTCCTCTTCAATATCTCCAAATTAAAAAAATGATATAAATTCTTCTTCCTCATCTGAAGAATAATCAACCAAATCGGTAATCATGTTCATTAAGGAATTAAATTCTACCGTATTTTTGATTCTATTTTCCATGTTATACAAAAAAACCTGAAACTATTGATGTTATAGGTACATGAGTTTAAGTAAGGTTTCAATAACCCTTTAATTTGCAAATTATTTTTTTCCAAAAAAAATATATGAGATCAAGAAATATGTCAGATCAGAAAAAATAAGTAGGTGTAGTGAAAGAATCCCTTTCCTTTATTTTTTTTGTGTTGCATATATGCTGAATTTCACTTTGGGTAACATCATTGTTTAAGGAAAACAAACAATATGGTAACATCATTTGCAAAATATGAATATAGACAAAAATTCAGTTATTTTATTTTTTCAAAATCTACTTCAGCTCATGAAAATGAAGTACCACAAAAAATTGAAATCAATATGTATTCAAATTATGAAGATTTATAAAATCTGCAAAACAATTTTTGTTTTTATTGAAATACCGTCAGGTAATTTTAACATAAAACGAAAGTAAAACCTCTAGATTCAGGGAGTGTCCATCGGAGACGCTTTCTTCCAAACAAGCCAGTGTGAATTAGGTACATTAATGACACATATTTTTCTTCTATCCACTGGCGCACAAATACGAAAGTTGCAAAAAAATGATGATTATTCCTTTCTTCTTAATTGTTTTCCAACTTTCATATTTATTGTATCATCAAGAATTGTTCAGTTCAGCCCCCCCATAACAAAATCCTGGCTGGGCCACTGCTTCTATTTGAAATAAATGTATTTTGTTCATCGTTGCGTTCTCCTGAAGAAATGAAATGAATATAATAATCAAAATCTTTTCATCGGAACTACAAGGGGCACAGTTACAGATATACAAGAATTTACTTTATGCTCAACGGAGCATTGTAGCATAAATGTGACGCTCATTCAAATAGCGATGAAAACTATCAATTGGGACTCAAAATATGACTTCGTGATACTACTTACCATATTCAACTACATTATAAATTTTTGCCACTAATTCACTGCGAAATTTCACTTCCGGAAAATACAAAAGTCCGTAAAGATCGAATTATCTGTCTTGTACGCAGACGCTATAATTCGAACGACATTTACCGTTAGCTAGACAGCCATCTATTTATTTGAATTATCGATGTAGATTCGTTTTCGAGTGAAGTATTCTTTACATTCCTTTCAAATTAGAATAACGAAAAATGTTTTAAAATTATTTTTTCCAAACAGATATTCAAAATTCAACTTCAAAAGTTTAACATATATGGCATCTGTCATATGAATGGATGCATGAAGTTCTTTGGTTCCCAACCGTTCGTGTCATAGAACAGTTTGTTGTTGTTCCATGAGTTCTGGAACCAAGTTCTCTCTGTACCCAGAAAAACAGATAACTGCGACGCGAACAAACCTAATATTTCAATAATTTTATTTCTGATAAGACGTCAAAATGAAACCATTCAACCATGATTCTCAAAAACACGGCCCATAGCTACGTTAAAAATCAAATTAATTCAAAAATTTACAATCTAATATTAATTGTTCCATTTTAAAAACGATATTGTTTCAGAAAAAACTATTGATTACAAAAAATATGAATACATTTCCCTCGGTTTCTTATACATCCCGAGGGCGAAGCCCCAGGGGAGTAACTAGGACAACCTCGGGAAATATAGTATTCATATTTCCATTGTTCTAATGATAGCATTTTCGTCTTGGGATTTTATCAATCCTTTTATCCACTCCTACTAACTAATTTCTATGTGTAATGGTTGTCATAACACAACCGTAGACATGTCTATGAACCCACGATACACAAACACCGGTATGCCAGATTCGTGGTCTAAACTCGTCCGGCGCGAGCATCTACGTCATTGGGAGAATATTAGGAACAAATTCTAATCAATTCTCTCTCTCTTCAATCACGCAAATGCTATGGAAATGTTCCCAGTGACGTCACTCTCGATGCGCATCGGCATACCGGTGTTTGTGTATCGTGTATGAACCGAAAAGCGAGTGTTATAATAACACCCGCTCATAACTCCCGCTAATAAAATACCTAGGAAGAATGAAATTGCTTACAAAAAAAATGAATAAAAAGTAGGATCGATCCGGAACTCTATTTCAGCCATCAAGATAACGTTCTAGCGATTCATTCCAGATTTATTTTTGGAAAACGTGAATATTTGAAGTTGCCAAAGAGCAAAGTCCTACTTGATTGATTAGAGACTCTGATTTGATTCCCGACCACAGAGTACAGAGGTTTGACGAAATGTTGTCAATGCTTTTGACAACTGTTCAAAATTTTTTAAATGCAGATTAATTCGAATTTTACTGAAGAAGTCGTGGATAAAGTATAGTATTCAATTCGCGGTAATGCTCAAAACACACTTGATGAATTACACCACTCGCCTGACGGCTCGTGGTGCAAAACTCATCTGCGTGTGTTTTGACCTGCATTACCGCTCATTGAATAATATACTATTACAACGGTAATTTAGGCCATGTTGCTCAATCGCGCCTGTCCAGTTGTATTTCTAATATAATTTTTTATCATAAGAAAAGGTTTAACGCGTAACATCGCCATGAATATCAATATAGTGAAAGCAGAGAATAATATTAATCGATAGAAATCAACCAATATTAAACTCATACCAATTCGCCTCTAGGGGGCACACATTCTCCACTCAGAGAATCCCTTTTCTTCTGGAGGAACATAATATGCACCCATAAATTCGTTCGGAAACAAATTTCTAATTTTGGCGCCGAACTTATTGTAAGTGTTCTTCATTTCGCAAACTAAAAATGAAATATGTACCATGAACTTTCCTATTTTTCTGCAAATCATTCTCTACTCACTGCTCGATAATGTATGTGTATAAATGTTCGATGATTATGTCTACAAGTCTATTCTTCCTGGTGTTATCCAGGATTTCATTACCTTCATAATTGAGGGGGTCTTTATAAATTATGATTGTAGCAGAGCAGTAGGCTTTGGATTATTTATTTATTTATATTTCACTATTACTGAAGTTAGGTGATCGAATTATGTGGTTAGAATTATAAATGTTAAAGATAGGTAGGGATAAAAAGGTTTGATAAATGTGTTGAGTTTGCATCAAAAGCAGCAAAATGAAAATAATCCAAAGCCAACTGCGCTGTCACAGTCATTTATAAAGAATAACCCGCATTGTAGTATATTGGCACCCAATGGACTTGTGTGGAGGATTGATTGTATTGAAAATCATCAAATTGTGTTTTGACCATCTCACTCATATCGAGGTTACAATAATTTTTTATCAATCACATCTTGTTAAGAGCCACGCTAGAGTGAAACAATTTGTGCCGTTTGCTCTAAATTGTTTCTGTGGAAAACACTTCATTGATTAATGATTGTGAGGTTGGGTGTGGTGGTGCTACGAGATAGAACATAAAAATTCTTGAACTCTGATGAAACATTCCTCATACTCCCCTCCTGGTTGATGCATTCAGTAGCTTTGGTGGATTGCACCATCATTGGTGAAACTCTCAGTTTAACGACTGGCCTCTATCGTCTATCTTTAATTACATCATTATTAAGCATTGGATGATGTTTCGGATTGCTATGATTTTGTTTGCATCCAACAGGGTGTTGGCACGTTCCTTTAAAAATGAAAACAGCAATTTTTCAAATTGAAGATAGATATAATAATATGGTTCCCTTAAAATAGAAAAATATAATGTTCTTGAAAGTCTACGGATTGGAAGAGATATGAGTACTTATTTTGTAGAAAAATTAATTTATAATTCGTTTTCGAAGATTCCATTTTTAAGAATACACATTCTCGCCCTGTTCGCAACACTATCGACCGCTGAACGAATCATTTCGGGGTTTTGCCGGCAATTGTTTCAATTCGTTGAATGAGTTCTTCCTTTGAATTAACTGGAGCTCTCTCATCACACTGAAGACATTTGAGATGTCCCCAAAAATAAAAATCAAGAGGTGTGAGATCCGGCGAACGTGAATCGGCCAATCCATCGGCGTGGGTATTGGGCGTCTAGATACTCTCTTATATAACGAGTTGTGTGGGCAGGGCAACCATCATGCTGCTACCAAATGCCCTGAAGCTGACTCAGCGGAATATCTTTTAGAAGATCTGGCAGAATCTCCGACAGTCAATGTTTGAGGAAGAATAGGTCCGATAATAAATTCATCTTTCATTCCCGTCCAAACATTGACTGAAAAACTCTTCTGGCTATTTTTCGATACCATGGCATGCGGATTCTCTCTATGCCATAAATTTTTTTTTTTGAAGAAAAGTAGCTTCATCCGTAAATAAAATTTGATTCAAAAAATTCCTATTTGCATGTACTCTTCTCGAAACAAACTGACAGAATTTTTTTCTTCTGTAAAAATCACCGTCTTCTAAAGTTTGGAAATGGAATGGATGGTAGCTATTCCTTTTAAGTACTCTCCAAAGAGTAGATTTACTTTTTTTCACCGAAGGGTGGTTCGAAAAAGTTCTCGTTGATGCCATTGGGTTATCTCCTACTGACTTAGGAATGCGATCATCGTTTCTTCTTATTGTTTCCTTTTTTCTGTTTTTTTTTAGATGGAAACGTAGATTCCCTTGTATACAAAAAGGAATCACGTTGAGAAAAATGGACACAATACTGAAGGTGATTGTGGCCAAAGCTGTTTAACATAATATGGCCATTTCATTCGAGGAGCATGAATTTTATGACATTAATTTGAATAATGATGATGATGAGTATGAGAATCATGTGTCTCATGACCCTCAAGATTTTTCTGTTAGAACGGCTTTAGTTGACACCGTTCTCAATTATTGATCCCTATTTATTTATTTTTATACATATATTATATATTAGAGATAGGCTGAAATGAAACTATTTTTGTTCAAGGGTCAAATTATTTATTCCAATATCTATATCCCAAACTATTCATGAAAACTACTAATATCAACGAATCTTACCAGTAACCTGATGAAACCTGTAATATTTTGATTTAAAAAAATCATAATACATATTATTATATTAGGGGAAGTTTATTACAAAGGGAAAAAATAAGAATATTCAAAGGAAACAAAGAACTGGAATCTTGGGCATGGAGAGGAATCAAACAGGAAATCAAGGCTGCTGGAAAAATCAAAACCAATGAATACACCGATCAGGGTATGCATCATTTTTTCAGAAGTGTTATATTCATCTTACCACGTTTATGTTCATTTCATTACATTCATGCTGCAAAATTGCCATTCTTAATTCATGCTCTTTCTTTAGCATTTCATGCTCCTTTTTGCGCATTGCATATTCTTGCTTCCTCAGTCGCATATCCTGTAAAAATTTTCTTTTCTGCAGGTATGCATACTGGCGTTTCTGTTTGAAATACAATTGCTTGTGATTCGCAAGTCCTTTTTTCAATTTTCTTGTTTTTTGGTTTCTTGAAGGAACTGTAAAAGAAAGATTCCATGATCTCATCTCATTATACATTGAGTAATATTTACCATTATTTATATTTTCTTCGGTTTTTTTTTTGTTTCGGTTTCTACTTGAGATGACTCTTTAAGAGATAATACACTTTTGATAGTGACAAGTTTTAGCGAGGGACCTGAACTGATTTTGAGGGAAAAGGGGGGGGAGATCCTTTCCATTCGAAGATTTAGTGTGAAAAACTCTTTCCTGGAGGGGGGGGTTAATTACCCCCAGTACGCCACTCTGTATTTGGTTTTCGGGTCGGATAAAACTTCATCACTATGTTCTTTTTGAAATTGTGTTGGTTTCCTTCTTGGTCTGGTGGAAAATCTGTTTCTACATTGAGTTCGTGAGCCACTTTGGAAGATTCTGCAAACACAATCTCAAACTGTTCGAATCGAATCATAGACAAGAGACAAGTTTCAATTTCGAATGCAAAATGCAACTGATCCAAGGAGGTATATTCCGAGAAAGACCCTCATTCTGTTATTATCTTCATTTTCGTAATTCTCTCTTCAAAATCACGTACCTACCTAAACTCGGCTAGTAGAAACAGCGCAATTTGGTAACAGATAGTTTTTTTATGACGATACGGCGACACTGAAAATATTCAACTACTACTACCTGGTTGTAATATTGGGAAAAAAAACATCTGCAAATTTTTCTCGTAAAATATTCAACAAAATCAGAGATGCCGTAGAAATTTTCTGAATCGATGTTTCTTTCAGAAAATTTTTCCCGAGGGCGCAATTCGAAGTTCCGGGAGGGCAATTTATCGGATTATGTGAATTTTTCGATCTTGAAGTTTTACGCCATAACTGGATCTAGGCGCTCTCAGTATTTCGCCGGGGGGAAGGCACTTGCGGAACTTCGGGGGGCGGCAGTGCTCCTCCCGGAAATATACCTGAAAGAAACACTGCAGTGAATTCACTGAATTCCGTGGATATACGGAAATTATCGATGTTGGCCGCCTGTCCTCCCGATCTTTCAGAGAAAAAGTCTCTCTAAGGGGGATGGGGAGACCTTGCCGCCCTCAATGTTGAACAGAGTTGGAGAAATTTCAAAGCAGTTTGCAAGATTCGATCGCATATGGCAAGATTTCTATGTTTCTATGACATTTGGCAAAATTTTAAAGCAGTTGGAGTTGGACAACCGTGGAGATGTTTTCCAAAGACGTCAGCATGAACTTTGGACTGGACAAATGTCGTTCCCTAAATATAGCAGGAGGGAAAATCCAACAGACACCTCTCACCTTATCTAACGGAGAAGAAATAAAGGCAATGCTGGCAGGTAATCTATACAAATACCTAGGTATGAAGCAATGTCAAAGGGTAGACCAACGAGTGATGAAGGACGATCTAACAGCAGAGTTCACCAGAAGAATGAGGAGCGTTCTGAAAACGGAACTGAACAGCAGAAATCTCACAAAAGCTGTTAACACCTACGCTTGCTCAGTTCTCACCTACTCTTTCGGAATAGTAAAGTGGAGTAATACAGATCTCGATCGTCTCCAACGGAAAATGAGAACACTATGTACAAAGGCCAACAAGCATCATCCTAAATGCTGTGTTGAAAGAACAACAATTCCAAGAACTCAAGGCGGACAAGGCTTTGTAGACACAAAGAAAATGGCGGCTGAACAAATAAACAACTTGAGAAATTATTTTGTAGATAAAGCAACGACGTCGGACATAAGATACTGATTGAAGCAGATTGTTCAACACCTCTATTACTAAGCGAGCACCCTCATGAAAACACCACACAGAGGGATAGTGATAAAATTCAAAGATGGAGAGAAAAGCCCCTACATGGAAGACACCTGAACGAGGTCACCCAGGAACATGTTGACATTCTTGCGTCGAACTACTGGCTGACTTCTGGAAGATTGTTTCCTGAGACAGAAGGTTTCCTCCTTGCCATTCAAGATCAAGTAGTGCAAACTAAAAACTATCAGAAATATATCATGAAGGATAGGAGCCTCGCCGACGATAGATGCCGCTACGGATGCCAATCATCAGAAACAATCCAACACAAGGCCGTAGCGAGGGGGGGGGGTCCGATAGGGTCCGGACCCTCCCGAAATTGTTCAGAAGTACAGGATTAGAACATTTGCTTTTAAAAACTGTCATTCTGTCATTCAGTGGACCCCCCCGAAAATTCGATGGTTCGATGGAACACCCCCCCCTGAAATTTTTTTCTAGCTACGGCCTTGATCCAACATATGCCAGGAGGCTGCCAAATGTTTGCTGGAAATGAATATATAAAAGTCGTCATGATGCAGTTTGTAAAATACTTCATCAGGAACTCGCCATCCAACTGAAGATTCTGCAGTCCGAAACAATTTCATATTATAAGTATCAGCCTGAAGTAATACTGGAGAACAACCTTTACAGGTTATACTGGGACCGCACAGTACTTACAAATTTAACAGTTGCTAATAACAGGCCAGATATAATCCTAGTGAAGAAAAAAGAGAAGAGAGCAATACTTATAGACGTAGCCATCCCGAACAACAATAATCTACGTCAAAAATATGCTGAAAACTTATCGAATTATCGAGAGCTTGAACTTCAGATTAAAAGGCAGTGGGGAATGTCTAGTACCAGAACCATTACCATTCTCATATCAACCACAGGAATTATTCTTAAGAGCCTCAAGTCCTACCTCAACGAGCTAGATTTGGATGAAAACCTTTTTGAAGTAATGGTACTGCTAGAACAGTAAGGAAGTTTGTAGGTCACGATCGACACCAGGAACAACCATGGAGGGAAACATTGCAAAACCAACTACCACGACTTCAACCGAGAGATACAGGACCAAGCAACGAAGGATGAACAACCCAGGACCCAGGAGAAGAAGAACACCGAAGACCTCAGAGCTCAATCCCCCTGATAAGTACTTGCTATCCGGGATTAGTGAATCTTTTCCTTAGTAGGGAGTGTGATAGCCGATCGCTAGGGGGTGTGAAAAATCACACCCTTTCTACGCTAATAGGCTCAAGTCGATATGATAATAATATAATTTATTGATCCCTTCAGAAATAACACTGATGTATGGGATAGGTCAATTTAGTACAGTTCACTATGCTAGATTATAGAACTATAGTGATTCCTATAGAATCAGTCTGTCACAAAGAACAATGATACACATAGATTCATATGGTATAAATAAATAAATACATAGATGTATAAAACATAACATAGTAACAATAAAAACGAAATATATAGTCACAACGTATAAGAAAGACTTCAAAATGATTTTACAGCTTTATCACTCAGGTATTCACCAACACTATAATAAGCTTTTTTCAATAGAAGTTCTTTTATTTTATTTTTGAAGGAAACTTGTTTCATGTCCTTATAGATAGATGGAAGATGGTTATAAATTAATTAATTATTATCAATATGCTCATCCCAGCGGAGGAATTGATCAAGATGTATTCCAAGAAATCGAACAGAACTCTTGGACTGGATCTTCACATTACGGTACTGCAACTCAATATTTCTGACTGAGGTGATATTAGTGGCAAAATAAATACATTCAGTTTTATCCACGTTAACAATAACTCCATTCTGGTCACACCAGCGGACAAACCTCTCCAAAAGATCCTGTAAGTACTCGATAATAGCCTCCATGGTGTCAGCGGTCAAAATCAAGGAGACATCGTCAGCAAACATATGTAATAACATAAATGAGCTTCATTTGAATTTTTTTTATTAGTACCTCTGAAATAAATTGCAGCACTATCACAGCTGTTCACTAATGGTGTAACCTGTTCCTTAAGGATGGCCAGAATTTTCTGGTCATGATCTGTTGATGAAGAATAAACACAAAATTCTGATTTAATACTAACCTTATCTGAATTTTCATGCTCTAGGGCCGTTTGTATATCTTCTTCCTGAATACGAAGAGAACCCTGGGCAATGTTCCTTAAATATTCTTTTTTCTAAAATCAATGAAAAATTGGCCCCTGAATAATTCGCTGTTCCAGAACAAGACTGGTTTATTTCAAAAAAAGCGATTTCTCAGGAGAGCCGATTAGTCTATGCTTTTCTCTTCAATTGATATCCGATGGTTGCAATATACGAGTTTTGTAATCTGATCAACTAAGTGTTTCAAGAAACGGTCTTGTACAGAGTAAGTAGAGGCAATTTGAAGATAATTCATGCTAAAAACTTGAAATCGCTAAATTTTGAGTTTTACCAGTCTTGAACTGGGCAAGCAAATTGTTGATTCAGAATACGAATGAAAATCTGAAACTTTAGTTTGGTCAAGCCTACATTCTTATATCCCTTATCAATGCAAGACATCGAGCTTTCTTGCAATAACATGTTATAATAAGGTATCCTTATTTTAATGATTCCTCTACTAGAGCGTTAACTAATGGAGCGAAAATTTACAAAAATGAAGTTCGTGCAGCAGGCGTTAAAATAACGGAAGTATTAGATTTAAAGCACCTTAACTAATACTGATTTAACGATCTGGTTCTTGCAACTGAGTGTGAGTGCTTTAGAGAAATGTTGATATAGTTTTTCACTTGTCACTAGCCTTGCATCTAATTCAACCATGTCCAAAAGTTCAGTTTTTACATTTTCAGTAACTGGGCATATAAATCTTTACAGAACACAAAAACATTTTTGAACCGATATGTCTGTACTCTCATCCACAAGAATGGTGAAATAGTTATTTTTCAAAATCTCCACAAGGTCATTAGTATCCTTTGAACATAGCACATTTTCAATAATAGTAATTGTATTTATTGATTCCAGATAATTACAAAGTTTGTAAAAATGGAACATGTCTAGGCCAAATATACAATATCATTGATTTTTACAAAATTCTTTGAACTCACACATATCATATGGTTCACAATTCAAGATTAAAGCATACAAAGATTCTCTGAATTTGGAAGGGCATGAAAGTTTTCTAATCTGAGAGGGCAATATATTGAATAAAGATATTGACAGACATTCAACACTTTACCTCTTAATGAGGTCTTGTGGGATGGAACTGAATATGGAAACATTCTTCTGGTAGCATTCCCAAATTATTCATTCGGTGGATCGGTGCGGTTCACTCATACGAAAAGTCAGTCATTAGAAGGGTCAGTCGTCCGAAAATCCATTCGACCGAAGAGTCATTCCTCCGAAAGACCACGCCCCTCTATCGTGATTGGCCGACTACTCCCAGCGCAATTATCTATCATCTTTATTTACCACTTTGAGAATTTACAGATGACTACCCCAAGTCGATAATCACATAGTGTTCATATTTCTAGTTTCGTTCGGCGATAACAGATGGAAATGAGTCTCTTATACGATTCTATGTATGTTTATTTCTTAGCACATAATCTTATTTTTCAGTTTTTAATTTTCATCTTCGATTTGAATTAAATATAATTATAATGACGAATGTGAGAAAACTAATGATAATATGGAAATGATTGAATGATAAAATGCATTGAGAGTTCTTCAAGTTTACGTCAAACATAAAGTATTCTCAATAATCAGAGTAGGTAGGTATCCTAAGAATTATACAAAACAAACTATTAGGTACCGGGTTTTTCACTATAATTTGACCCCCCCTTTAACTTTGTTACCGAAAAACGAAAAAATGTTTCGTATAAAAGTTTCACGAAATCAACTGAGGTTTTTTGATATGAGTCCAGAAACTGAAATATATACAGGGTACAACATATTGATAGCAACTTCATGTTTTCAGATGGAACACCCTGTATATTTTTCCATATTTGGTTGGCTCTTTTTCCCCCGATTTCGAATATGTAACATAATATGTTGGCCTATCTTCCTTATTCTGAGCACCATAGAGTTTCAAATTTCAATAACCATCTGGCATCGCGTTTTGGAAGTTCGTGAATATTTAAGTGGCCAATTAGATCTTTGGATTGGTAATGGCGCACCCATTTTATGGCCACCAAATAGTCCCGATTTAACACCGTTAGACACGTTTTTATAGCCGTTCCTGAAAGAAAAAATTTACTTCAGCAATAATGACAATCAATGAAAGCGGAGAATAATATTAATGATATAAAATCAACCAATATTAAACCCATAATTCGGAACTAATCCCGTCAACGCACAAAGAATAATGATAATATTGTAATGATTAGAAACAAATTCTGAAGCTTTAATTTCTGAATTGAATCAGAGCCATAATTATGCTATCAAAAATAGTCTAAACAACTAGAGACAACTATATGAACTAGGTGTATTGAATGAAGGTGGTCATTTTGAGCAATTTCTTTAGTTGATGTTATTCTTAGCATACTACCATAGTTTATCATTTTTCATTGGTTAAGTAATTGTAAAGTATTCATTCTGAAATACTACTTTTCACATATTTTTTTATTCGGTGTCATTATTTCAAAACTTTGAAACTCTGAAAATCAAACAGACACATCCACATACGCATTTATATTCGAGATCAGGAGGAAATAGCCTATCAAAAAAAAAAGAAGAATATACGGGACAGGGTGTCCCATTTGAAAAAAACAACATTGAATGCAACTATATAGTTGCATTCAATGTTGTTCACCCTGTATATCTTTCCATTGACGTTATTATAACTCCAAAAATGAGCATTTTCATTAAACGCACTCTGCCACTTGTAAAATGATTACAGATCTTGGCAGGTGGTTCTTAAAATTTGAAACTCTGTGGTTCTCAGAATAAAAGAGATAGACCAACATACAGGGTTTTCCTTTTAAGTTGGCCTATTAGACGTTTTAGGAGAACTAGTGAATATTTCGTTCTGAAATTTTAGGTGCAGCCTTGAGGGTGAAGGAACTCTTCGCCTAAAATATTTTTAAGTCGACAGTGTTGCCACGTCTATCTCAAACGCATGTCTACTTTCTTATTTCAAATGGAACTACCTATATTTTCATTAATGAATCGATTCAATACCAAATTCGCAGTATAACCCACTAGAAAAAATTCCTCTGCTATGCACTGTTGCCAAATTATTCACAAATTCCTGAAACTTTTGACATTTGCATTGCCAGTTTGGAAATGCAATGTCTCGATTATTTTTTATGCGAACGGAACCAAACTCTGCAGTCTCATAGTAAAGACTCCATGCATTCATGTGGTATATTCAGTATTTTGATACATCGTAAGGTTTTTCGAAGATATTGCTCCGAAAATGTGAAACTCAAAATTGAAGTATTTCGAGATTTTCAAATGGCAACCCCATATTTATTTTACAGCATTCGATTCGGAATAAAAAATGAATGGCAGTCTCCTTTTACACTAATTATTTATTTTGGATAGTTTTCGAATGAGATGAAAAATACTGAAATTTTTTCAGTATTTATAGTTCATGATCTATGGTCCCGTTTACGATGAAATGGTTCTATGATTATGACGTGAATTGTTGAAGTAGATTCTATGGTTGAAACCATAAAAAGTATTCGATAATCATGGATGTCATAGAAAAAAGTTCACCCATATTATTCAAACACGATTCGGGTTGTTTCACAATTCACGGGGAATGCCAATGAATTATTGAAAGGACCTGTAGGACCTTAACAATCGTTATTCACATTTAGCACGAATGACTGGAAAGAAATTCCAAAAATTGTTTAGGCTTTCTGTAATCCTGGCCCATGTTCATGACCTCAACAATAGGATTCATTGCGATCATTCACCTTATAATCACAAAGCATTATGTCCATTGAACATGACTATAAATACTGAAAAATTTCAGTATTTTTCATCTCATTTGAAAACTGCCCAAAATAAATAATTAGTGAACATAGGGCCAGAGTTACAGTACACATTCTTGCCAAATGTGAATAACGATTGTTAAAGGTCCTACATAATATGGGTAAACTTTTTTCTATGACATCAATGATCATCGAATACTTTTTATGATTTGAACCATAGAATCTACTTCAACAATTCACGCCATAATCATAGAACTATTTCATCGTAAACAGGACCATAGATCATGAACTTTAAATACTGAAATATTTCAGTATTTTTCATCTCCTTCGAAAACTATCCAAAATAAATAATTAGTGTAAAAGGGGACTGCCATTCATTTTTTATTCCGAATCGAATGCTGTAAAATGAATATAGGGTTGCCATTTGAGAATCTCAAAATATTTCGATTTTGAGTTTTACATTTTCGGAGCAATATCTTCGAAAAACCTTACGATGTATCAAAATACTGAATATACCACATGAATGCATGGAGTCTTTAATATGAGACTGCCGAGTTTGGTTTCGTTCGCATAAAAATAATGGAGATATTGCATTTCCAAACTGGCAATGCAAATGTCAAAAGTTTCAGGAATTTGTGAATAACTTGGCAACAGTGCATAGCAGAGAAATTTTTTTAGTGGGTTATACTGCGAATTTGGTATTGAATCGATACATAAATGAAAATATAGGTAGTTCCATTCGAAATAAGGAAGTAGACATGCTTTTGAGATAGACGTGGCAACACTGTCGACTTGAAAATATTTTAGGCGAAGAGTTCCTTCACCCTCAAGGATGCACCTAAAATTTCAGAACGAAATATTCACTAGTTCTCCTAAAACGTCTAATAGGCCAACTTAAAAGGAAAACCCTGTATGTTACATACTCGAAATCAGGGGAAAAAGAGCTAGCCAAACATGGAAAAATATACAGGGTGTTCCATTAGAAAAAATGAAGTTGCCATTAGTATGTTGGTAACCCTGTATATATTTCAGTTTCTGGACTCATATAAAAAAACCTCAGTTGATTTCGTGAAACTTTTATACGAAACATTTTTTTGTCTCTCCTTTAGTAACAAAGTTGAAGGGGGGGTCAAATTATAGTGAAAAACCCGGTACAAAGCGAATTAAATTTTTTTCCGGGAAATGTTAGAAGATGAATATAAGTACTCGAAAACCAGCGAAATTTTTTATTTTTCCATAAAAGTGTGAAAAGGCGAGAAAACTTCAGTTCTCTATACCTACGAAGAATGTCACATTACCTAAATGAGAAATGTAATGTTTAGGTACCTACATTTGGCATTGTTGATATAAACATGGATTTGATCTAAGTCAATCAATTTTACTGATGGAGTACCTAGATTTAACGTATGCTACATTTGTCACACTTCTTACATCTCAGTGTTTTGATCGAATGATTAATTATTTCACCTAACTTAACAACTGAAATGGATTACAGGAATGAGGTACAAAGAGCTTTTATCACTTTACTACTTCAATATCACCATGAAGTACCACTGTAGCGAAAAATACGCCTTTTTGCGTTTCCACTCTTATGAAACTAAAAGGTGATGTTCACCCTGCCAAGTGTACAAAAGTGTGTTGGACATCGCTCATCCTCCTACATTGTTCCAAGGCTGTACAATTTTATCCCCCTGGTGATTCAGCTTGTTACTGGGTTGACACGGTTCAAGAGGCAGTTAAGGTCTTTTATTATGAGCCTACTTTGTAAGGTGGTTGCTGATTTGGTTGAAATGATGAGCTGATAAGTGACTAGGTGTGTAAATCGGTAAAGTCATTTTGGAATGTTTGCTTAATTTATGTTTCTATATTGTTCTTTTTTATACAGGGTGTCTGGTGAGGAATGGGACAACGTTTAGGTGGTGATGAGGGATGTCTCAAGGAGTGAGAAAATGCCATTTGAAATCATCTGAGGTACATGGTTCCTGATATACAGGGGGTTTTCGAAAAAATTAGGAAATTTTAAATGGCCATAATTCAGGAAATAAAAGAGCTAATCCGATGATTTTTCGTATGAACAATGATAGAGTGGGTACGAATCTGTTTGAACGGAAAATTCGAAATAAAATCAGATCCGGACTCAGAAATTTCAGTTTTTCTGAAATTAGGTAAAAACAACACCCTGTATGCGGTTTTCAATTTTTTTGACTTCAGATTCTGAGAGAGCAGGAAAAATACTTTCGCATTCAACTGTCATCTCGAATGGCACAAATTTTCCCTGCTTTCTATGACCCTTCGAATGTCAATCTTCCGATTTTCGCTCCTTACATATTATTTTCCCGACATTTCAAATGACCATGATTCAGGAAATATAAGAGCTTATCCGATGATTTTTCTTATGAACAATGATAAAGTGAGTATGAATCTGATTGAACAAAAAATTCGAAATAAAATCAGATCCGGACTCAGAAATTTCAGTTCTTCTGAAATTAGGTAAAAACAACACCCTGTATGCGGTTTTCAATTTTTTTGACTTCAGATTCTGAGAGAGCAGGAAAAATACTTTCGAACTCAACTCTCATCCCGAATGGCACAAATTTTCCCTGCTTCCTATGACCATTCGAATGTCAATCTTCCGATTTTCGCTCCCTACATATTATTTTCTCGACATTTCAGAAACATGAGATCTCAGATAGTTACTAATAAGTAAAAAAAAGAGCATAAACGAATCAAAATGTTTATAAAAATTATTAAAAATGCGAAATTTGGAAAATTAATAATTAATTCTTCAAATATTGTTCAAAATGAAAACCACCAACTTCTACATATTTATCTGCTCTTTTCATTAAGTTCAAAACTGCTTTCCTTATCACATTCGGGTTGTTTGGTATTTCGTCACATGCGTCTATTATGCGCTGAATTAATGGTATCCTTGAATTTATTTCTCGCCCGTACATCTTAGTTTTAAGGTGTCCCCAAAGGAAATAATCTAACGGTGTCATGTCGGGGGACCGAGGCGGCCATGCTCCTGGACCACCACGACCTATCCATCTATTTGGATAGACCTCGTTCAAAATCATTTGAAATGATTGAGAAATGTGGGGGTGCTCCATCATGCTGGAAGATAAGTCCTCTTTGATTAATATTCCCTAATAAATTAGGAAGAACATTCATAAGGAAATCTCTATAAATTTCTCCGGTGAGTCTTTCTTCGAAAAAAATGAGGACCTATTAAATTATTATCATAAACTGCGCACCACACATTAACACTGAAACGTCTCTGTGATTGTCTTTGTACGACAGCGAAAATCGGAAGATTGACATTCGAAGGGCCATAGAAAGGAGGGAAAATTTGTGTCATTCGGGATAACAGTTGAGTTCGAAAGTATTTTTCATGCTCTCTCAGAATCTGAAGTCGAAAAAATTGAAAACCGCATACAGGGTGTTGTTTTTACCTAATTTCAGAAAAACTGAAATTTCTGAGTCCGGATCTGATTTTATTTCGAATTTTTCTTTCAAACAGATTTGTACTCACTCTATCATTGTTCATACGAAAAATCATCGGAGTAGCTCTCATATTTCCTGAATTATGGTCATTTGAAATGTCGAGAAAATAATATGTAAGGAGCAAAAATCGGAAGATTGACATTCGAAGGGTCATAGAAAGCAGGAAAAATTTGTGCCATTCGGGATGACAGTTGAGTTCGAAAGTATTTTTCCTGCTCTCTCAGAATCTGAAGTCAAAAAAATTGAAAACCGCATACAGGGTGTTGTTTTTACCTAATTTCAGTAAACTGAAATTTCTGAGTCCGGATCTGATTTTATTTCGAATTTTTCGTTCAAACAGAGTCGTACTCACTCTATCATTGTTCATACGAAAAATCATCGGATTAGCTCTTTTATTTCCTGAATTATGGCCATTTGAAATTTCCAAATTTTTTCGAAAACCCCCTGTATATCAGGAACCAAGTACCTCAGATGATTTTAAATGGCATTTTCTCACTCCTTGAGAAATCCCTCATCACCATCTAAACGTTGTCCCATTCCTCACCAGACACCCTGTATATCACGAAACATGTGTTTCTACTCTTATCGAGAACCTATTGTTTATTTTTTTATATGATATTTCTGTAATGTACCTATATTAGTGCAAATAAACCTCTACACTATATCCAACAAATATTCCAAACCATAGACATTGGAAGAGGGAGACGCGGTATGCAATGATAAATACTGAAGCCAACATTCCTACCTTCAGAACTGAACTGGACTACTGTATTACTACGGATTGGTAATTACGCCAAAATATGCACAACGTTGTCAAGTTTCCGAAGATATCAGATTTATTAACATCAAAACGCTTAGAAATACTGAAATAGCAACTTGGAATACCTACAATCATCCAGATTACTGATATATGATATTGATTTTATAATCGTACGAAACGAGTACTTATAGAATGAAATATTAAGAATTTCAATGAATTCCATAAACAATCACAAACTACATCCACATAATTGATCCTTTCGGTGGAATTTATACCCTCTTAAAACCTTCATCCACAGAAAACTTGGGTAAAATCATATAAAAGCTAATACCCAACCTATTCCAAGTCATTTCGACCGAACTTTCAAGGCAGTAAGAACAGAATTCGTAGTTATACAACCAAATTCAAGGATTTTTTAACATTCATTTCTCTTAAACGTGACAACACCGGTTTTCTCAGTTTCATTCATAAATTGTTTCTCATCCGATCGATATTTCTCTAGGCCAATCAGGTGAGTTTGCTCCGATTTGACATTTGATGTATGATACACCGTTGCCGAGATGAATTCGTTTAGTTTTCTGGGATTTCGACGATTCTGTCAACTGTCTACTCGAGTTCAAAGTTGAAAAAGTGTTTTTCGGACCTATTTCCATATATTTTGTGCAAAAAATATTAATAAAATGGTTCTTAAGTGTCAAGTATGTGGTAAATTGGACTCCTACAACCCTAATTTGAGTTTTTACAGGTTTGTTCTGTTTTGCAAATCATTGGCGTAGATTGTTCAATTCTCATGAGTTTCTTTCAGACTTATTTGATATTGGGAGAAGGAATATATGGATTTCAATTATGGACTTAGCTGGAGATAGAAACTTGCCACAGAATAGTTATGTTCGGAACATTTTGAACCAAAAACTAAACTAAATGGTACCAAATTTCTTAATAATGATGCCAATCCTATTCCTGCGAAACCATTCTTCAGACTAACGTAATTCAAGGTAAGATTACAGGAGCTTCCTGGAATTTTAATTCAATCAATTAAATAGAGATGTTTCTGTGGAAAATCTTTCCAAATTATTCTACATACAACAGGTATTATGATAGTGATGTAGTAATTTAGTAATGTTTCAAATGAAGGGAATTGTTCAACTTGATGGAATAGGGAAATAGGAGATATGTATCAGTAATCATTGTTATATGTATGCAGAAATCATTTGGCCTAAGTTCATTATATTAATTGCGAACTCGTTTGCAGCTCCAGCTCCACTACGAATGAAACTCCCACAAGTGCTTAAAGATAATTATGCAGTTATAATTCACACTACAGAAGTGAATATTCGAAGAATTATATTTGCGAAGATCAAATTTCATCTCTCGATGAAGAAATCTATCAGAATGATGATGCTATTGCTTGTTCTCCGAAAAGAAGGTAAACCTTGTATTTCTTCTTACATTGCTGACTAACCATATTTTGTGTGATTTTTGTTTTCATTGTAGAAAATGTGGAATATCCTGTTGTCAAACTGGAGCAAGCAGTTGAGAATACTGATTTAATGCCTTCCAGCTTTACCGAGAAACCATGAACATCTCAAATAAGAAGGGGAAGGTGAATATTTCATTTGAGTGCTCCACTAGTTCATGATTAATTTTACTGTTTCATTTGTGATAAAGAGCTTATGTGGGAGATCCGCACACTAGTGGTTTTTCTACGCCTAAGGTATGGAAAAGGGATATTAACATTATAGAAGAGAGTCCAGAGTCAAAATAAAAAGATTTGTTCATAGCAGCAGTCTGTTGAAGGATGAAGTTTAAAATAACTTCAATGAAAACATTGCTGGATTGTTTGAGAGAAAAAGCACTCGTATCAGAATCAACAGACGTTATAATATTGGTATGTTTCCTTTTCGCTCATCGTTAAAAGTACATACATGAATATGATCAGGCAACCAGATTGAAGAATCTTTCTTTTTCAGGCCTGAAGCGGCAGGTAATTCATTTCAAAGATTGTGGAAAGGAACGACTAGGCAAAATTTAATCGGACGTTGAGAGCCTTCGCATTAACTTTGGTCTTCTATTCACCGAAAGGATATAACTTTCAACAACAGTTTGCCTCATTTAGATACGATCTCAAGGTGGTACAGATCTGTGGATGGTACCTAGTCCTACCTTACATTCAAAACTTGAACACTACTTTTTTTCTCTGATATTGAGTTAGAACTGCAGAGTATTCTAATTGTTATGATTTTTTTCATAAGAATAATTCAAAATCAATATTACTGATTTATGATTGTGAATCATGTGAATACATTCTGAGAGAGTGGAATCATGTCACTGTTGTTTTTATGTCCTAATAAATACTTTTTAAGATATCCTTAGTCTAAGTTCCAAACGTATTCTTTGCGTCCAGTTTGAATCCTCTTTGTTCAGGTACATGAATGCTCACTTTGTTTCCAAACTCTTTAAACAACTGAATATCTGGTTCTTTGTTGACTTGTTCCTGCTCTATTTAGTGCATATACAGCAGCATTAGCTGCCTCTGCCCAAAATTCCTTAGACAGTCCAGAATCATTCAACAAACTTCTCACCAACTTGCCGAAGGTACTGGTCTTCCAGTCGTGTCTTCTACCACTCCAAATGAGCCCTTTGATTTTAAAGCAATCTGCACTTAAAATTTCCATGTCACCCAATTTTCTCCATTTAGTTTCGATATACTCAATAGTTGTTCTGCCATCTTCCAGTTTCCACAAACCTCTTTTTCGAGTAATCGACCTTCTTTCAGCCGTAAGAACTTCTGCAAACCACTTCACCAACTTTCCACGTGGCCGATGTAGAACTTATTTTCTTCTTAAAGTTCTTGCGGGACTGGGTCCATAATCTGTTATTCTGTCATCGGTTTAATGTAGAAAATTGTTATTTATTAAATAAACTGGAAAACACTTCTGAATACTTTTATTTATTTTCCCCCAACAGCATACAACGCTCCTACAAAAACTATTCTAGGTTATGTATTTTTCTATGTTCACATATCGATCATCGATAACATTATGTCAAGTTATATGAATCTACTACATTTGAACTAAAACTAATTAATATCATTGTTATATTAACAGTTGATTTTGGTTACATACATATTTTATGGAACACCCTGTATGATTTGGCTGGTTACCGAACTTCTTCAGTCTCTAGGACAAACCCTTCGAAAGTTATCGTGCTAACGGCCGGCCCTACGGACAGAATTGAATTTGACCTCGGGTTCGTCATCAGGGAGAAGAACACTATCGTTTGAGACCGTTTTCTGCTCAAAATTCGTTAATTACAGACACAACCCGAAAATTATTGTTGAAAAGCCTGTCTATCCTCAACGTGTAAGTGCTTAGTGCAGTTTATGATTCGGCGGAGTCTTCGAGACTTTACTTAATTACTCAACTTGATGATTAACGATTTAATTATGACCGGAATTCGATTGTATTGATCTGGACAACGTTAACTTCAACAAGATACCGCTAGGTGCCTCACACGAGTACACGACTTTGTCAATAGCCCAGGGCCCGTATTCTCGAGAAGTGATATTCGAAAACGTATACGAACTTCATTGCGCGGTGTGCATTTTTGCAGGTAAAACAGGGACTCGCGCAATGAAGTTCGTATACGTTTTCGAATATCACTTGTCGAGAATACGGCACCTGTATCGTGAGGCTATCGAGTACAGGGTATCCCATTTTGGGCACTTTTACGGGATATCTCCGTTATTTTTAACGTTAGCGGGATGCGGTTTTCTCGACAGCGTGCTACTTTTTTGTGAAACAAAAGATGGCGCAATCAGTTTTTGCATAGCCCTCTTAGTTTTTGCTATACAGGGTGGAAATGAAAAGTATCACTTTTTAATCGCCTTCCCGTATCTCAGTTGTGCTTAAACTTGGAGAAATGGTAGAAACGCATTCCTATAGATTTTTTCCCGTAGAATCCAGTGGCTTAGTCAGTTTTTCAATTAAACTTTCTGTTTTTGAGTTATTGAGCAAACATACGTTTTTAAAATTGGACACCCTGTATATTGTTATTTATTCTTACTAAGCACAATCTCAGCTTTTCAAAAACATATTATTTTATGCATTTATTTTCAAAACCAAGCTCAGAATTCAAGATTTTGTAATTCAATTGTCAATAACTAAGTAATAGGCTATGAGACTGTTTATTAAAAACAAAAAATAAATGTCAAGATTTCGTTAGAAATCGAAAATAATGTTAACATAATATCTACTAGAGTTGTAAAGAATATTCGCATTCGCATATATTCGCATATTTTTGAATATTCGTATTTGCATTCGCATCCGCAAAATTTCTGCGATTGTTTTGCGAATATCAGAAAAAACACAAGAATTGAATGCAATTGGAACAAACAAAAACAAATCTATGAAACTTTTATCAGTCTATCTTTATATAACTTTTAAATGTTTAAATAATCATCATCTTAAATAAAACTCAGAAAATATGATAAATAATCAAAAACTATATTCTTCTACATCATATTATAAATACAGTGTGTTTGGTCATGAGTTAGCGATAATTTACGGTCATCAAATATACCTAATATTATCGACAAAAACACCCAAACTTGGAAGTTTACTCCCTTAGTTTAGGAGTAGCCCTCATTTTAAATTTACTTTTTTATTTTCGTTGACCCTTCCAAATAATATCGATTTCTTTGGACATAAAGGTCCTACAGATGTGTTTTGAAAGATGATACTACCACCTTTCATTGAAGTATAACAATATAAAAACATTCAACTTGAAAACGCCATAAAAAATTCTTTAAAAAAGTTCATAGTAAAAATATGTACTGATCTTCTCAGTAAATCCGCCATAGTACAAGACTACCACATTGAAGTATAGTTTTTTTTCAATGATTTAACACGCAAGGATATTAGCTACAAAACAACACTCACATCATATCTGTAAGTTACATAATTTGAGAGTAATTGCTGCTCGAATATGATCACTGCGCGAGCAAAAGACACAAGACAGGTCGTCATGAAGGCCACTGCCTATCTACAGAGCAGAGGCGGCCATTTTGAGCAATTTTTATGATTAACTAGCAAACCCGGCGAACTCCGTTTCGCCACCAGATGGCTTCGTTTTCGGTAACATTTCGTTTGGTGATAAAAAAATGAAGAAAATTTTTTTTTTATATTTGTTTGTTTGTTTTATCATTGAAATTTACGAAAGTACAGTACTGAGGTTTTCTTTATTTTATCAATTTTGATAAGGGTCATGTTCGAACAGCAATATTTCTCAAATTATGTAACTTACAGAAATGATGTGAGTGTTGTTTTGTAGCTAATATCCTTGCGTATTAAACCATTGAAAAAAAATTATACTTCAATGTGCTAGTTCTTGTACTATTGCGGATTTACTGAGAAAATCAGTACATATTTTCACTACGAACTTTTTTAAAGAATTTTTATGGCGTTTTCAAGTTGAATGTTTTTATATTGTTATACTTTAATGAAATGTGATAGTATCATCTTTCAAAAAACATTTTTTTCACATCTGTAGGACTTTTATGTCCAAAGAAATCGGTATTATTTGGAAGGGTCAACGAAAATAAAAAAGTAAATTTAAAATGGGGGCTACTCCAAAACTAAGGGGGTAAACTTCCAAGTTTGGGTGTTTTTGTCGATGATATGAGGTATATTTGATGACCTTAAATTATCGCTAACTCATGACCAAACACACTGTATAATCTAAACAAACAAGAAATGTATAAACTCTCAAACATAATTATGTTTGAGAGTTTACATACTTCTTTCTCAAAAAATAACAATTATTGATCTTATTGAACACTTCTACATTCGCATTCGCATTTGCATTCGCGAATGTCAGTAGCAGACATTTGCATTCGAATTCGCATTCGGGAATGTATGAAATATGACATTCGTTGCATCACTAATATCTACATCACATGATCTAATATTTAACTTAATTTAATTTGCAATTTTTTGAAAATTCAAATAATTGATTACCTATAAATACCAATTATCAAATGTTTATTAGGGAATCCAAAACAATAACCAAATTTTGTAATTTTGTTTTATAGATGCTGTTCAAAATGACGGCCATTTTTGCATATAGCAAAATACAATTTATAAAGCAAAATGAAATTCAGTAGCGGAGCTTCGTGCCGCAATTATTTTGGCCTTTGAAAATTTGCAAAGGAGGCCTATGATTTTTTTGAACGCCATTAAAAGAATAACGAAATTCTGCAGATTTTGTATACGAGAAAATGGCCGTCATTTTGAACAGCATCTATAAAACAAAATTACAAAATTTTGTTATTGTTTTGGATTCCCTAATAAACGTTTAATAATTGGTATTTATAGGTTCCTCTCGAGATTTATCGTAAATACGATGGCTTCAACGACTTGAAAAAACTAGTGATTTTCATTACGTGGTTTCAATTATTGATACCTTAATTATATGTCATGCATTTATCAAGAGACTGCACAGGTACAAACAGGATGTCAAAATATCTGTAGCATAAACATACCAGAGTATATAAAAATTTCACAAATCATTTACTTCTTTTGATTAAATATTATTTCTTTGCTTCTGAGTTGAAAATTCCTTTTCGCGCTCTCACGACGAAATCGGAAATATTTCTCAAATCAGTCACATCCCAACCCTAAGGGCCTCAGAGTAATAAAAAATTTTATTACTCTTGACCCTCGGATATTTCATACAGGCATACAAGAGAGAAGTTGTGGAGCAAGATGAAACTACTTTTTGCAAGACACGTTTACGTAAAGAAAAATTGCTTGTCACTGTAGACATTTGTTGTTCACCATACGCAAAAAAATACTCGTCCGAATTTTCAACACATAGGCAACCCATCATGTTGGGCCTCTTCCGGGGTGGCGAACTCTAATGATATTGCCCAATATCCTCCAATAAAAATTGAACCGGAGTAACCAACTTTTTTTTCTCCTTAAACAATGGTATTATTATAGGGTGACCAGACGTCCGTCATTGTAACGGACAGTACGTCAATCGAACGGGGAGTCCGTCATTGATAAGCGTCCGTCAAAATCATGAATTGAATTTAACTGTTAAAATCTGAGGAAATCCAACAGCATATTGAAACGCTAACCATCAGGTATCTAAAACGCAACTTGTAACACCTGGAACATCAACGAGTCAAGACGTCAAGTGCGTTTCACTCGAAACCTCTTCGGAACTTTAAGTAATGGGGCCCACTCACTAGGAAGGAAGAATGCGCAGTTAAGTCTCTGCATGTTTGCTGTAACGCAAACGTGTGCATTCATATTGCCCACACACATACACTTTTGCGTGTTGGTTTGGATGTGCGACAAGCGTGAGATGACGTCGAAAAAAGATCTGATGTTAATGGCAGTGGCGTGTGTTGTTATTTAGGAAAAAATTTCTAAGGTATAAATATCGAACCCGACACTGTGTTGCTAAACATATGAAACGTGCAGAGACTTGTTGCCCATACACGGTCGTTTTTGGTCATTCTTCCACGTACGGGGAAGAATGCACACGCCACACGACGGAGATGAATGCGCATTCCAAATTTACGTCATACACACACACTTTTAACTGTACCACGTACAACGCGCATTCAAGTCTTCGCGCTTCCCTCTTAGTGAGTGGGCCCTTTAAGGCGGTGAACTGGTGATTCACAAATTCATTTATCGCCGGTTTCTGAGGTTTTACTTTAACCGTCCAATAGTAAACGGTTCGATAAATATAACTAATCGATAACCTCTTGATAAAGGTAGCTGAGTTTCTGACGTCTTTTTCGGTTGTCAGTTAACTATCTATTCGATAACAGCTGATTAACGGTAGTCTCGCAAGTTCCTTCCTAGATCAACAGATGTCGCGACATACAAAATGACGTTTTGATTATGAGTTTTGCAAATTTTAATTGAAACTGCACGCCTGAAACTCAAAATAATGAGATTTTCCATACGGAATATCAAATCGATTTCATTTTCATGTATATTTATGTCTTATGTATATTTAGATCATTACCAGTGATGATTTGAAAAGTTCCTGTCGCATAGAACCGTAAAGATATAAGCAATTGTTGAAAGACGGTTAAAGTGCAATTCCTTTCAGAAATTGGAGCTAATACAGAATTCAATTTATTACATAAGTGTAAAACTGTTTGCTTGTTCAATCTGTACCTCATTTTAAATCAATCATCTGTATACATTTCGAGAGGTGATCTACGAACCCGTATAAATCTGGATACAGAAATATTGCCAATGAATTCCATTGCCTCTTCATCTGATGAAGAGCTGGAACTAGAGGATAATCTTCCTGTATTATATTCCATTATTACACAACTCGTTTAATATAATAATAATAATAATAATAATAATTTATTAATCCTGTAGGACATAACAATGTATGTATAGGACAAGTCACAAATACAAAGATAATTCAGACGTTATCAAACTAATTTTTAAAATACTCATTCACGTTATAAAAGCACTTTTGTAAAAGTAAGGACTTAACAGCTTTCTTGAAGTTTAATATATTGAGTGAGTTAATAGTACTAGATAGATGGTTGAATATCTTAATATATTGGTACTTTGGTGACATTTGACATTTTGATGTTCTGTGTATTGGAACTTACATACCTTATTCCTAGTGTTATGGGAATGAAAGCTAGATATTTTTTTAAAACTGTGCTCGTACTCTTTAGCAAAAATTGAACATTTTAATAATATAATATGTTAAGAATGTTGATATGAATCCAAATCCGGTACTCCGTCAAATCAAAATGAAAAAGTGAGGTTGGAGTTGACAAATCAAACGCCAATGCCTATGCGCCATCCACTAAATCTACAGATAACCGGCCATTTTCGGTCGGTTGAAATAAACTGACTTTATTGGCTGGTTATCTTTCTAAGCGGTACTCAGAAACCGAAATCTGCGCTTATCCATCCGTCAAATTTGACAGATAGATAAACTGCGGTTAAAACTACCTCAGAAACCGGCCATTGGTGCCGTTTCACATGGAGCGTATCATCAGCGCTGACCATCCGGACGGATAACCAAGTACCATGCAATAAATGTTGCATTTCACATGAAGCGCGGATGATCGGAGCGGTTGATTCCATACGACGAGCCCTTGCTCTCGGCGTATGTCAGTTAACGCACGAGCCATTATTGTTATGACGGATTTCACATGATTCACTGACGATCAGTTGCGTACGAGCTTATATTGCTTTCAGTGTTGCTGATTGCCGGCAGATTAGGTTAGGTTAGGTTACAACTGACAACGGAGGATCCGCCGCATGTGAAGTCAACACATCGAAACGGATCATCAGCGCTGAATTCCTATGCTGACAGTCAGCGCTGATGATACGCTCCATGTGAAACGGTACTTAGGGGAGGTCTGGTAGCGAATTTTCGTTCCGTACATCGGGTATTTCACCGAAAGCGCCCTGAGCTGCTTTTTTAATCTGCTCCGATCTGGTGATGTTTTTGGCTCTATAAGGTTGTTATCGTAATTCGTTCAGAAATTGAATGTATGGAAAAAATCTGCACTAAAAATAGCTTTCGATTGAGCCTAGTCTCGTTTTCTTACGCAGGGGATAACAGGGTGAAATCCACCCCTAAGTGATGTTTTTGGCTCTATAGGGTTGTTATCGTAATTTGTTCAAAATTTGAATGTATGGAAAAAATCTTCATTAAAATAAGCTTTCGATTGAGCTTAGTCTCGTTTTATTACGCAGGGGATACTAGGGTGAAATCAACCCCTAAGTGATGTTTTTGGCTCTATAGGGTTGTCATCGTAATTTGTTCAAAATTTGAATGTATGCAAAAAATCTGCATTAAAATTAGCTTTCGATTGAGCCTAGTCTTGTTTTCTTACGCAGGGGATAACAGGGTGAAATCCACCCCTAAGTGATGTTTTTGGCTCTATAGGGTTGTTATCGTGATTTGTTCGAAATTTGAATGTATGCAATAAATCTGCATTGAAAATAGCTTTCAATTGAGCCTAGTCTCGTTTTCTTACGCAGGGGATAACAGGGTGAAATCCACCCCTAAGTGATGTTTTTGGCTCTATAGGGTTGCTACCGTAATTTGTTCAAAATTTGAATGTATGCAGAAAAATCTGCATTAAAATTAGCTTTCGATTGAGCCTAGTCTCGTTTTCTTACGCAGGGGATAACAGGGTGAAATCCACCCCTAAGTGATGTTTTTGGCTCCATAGGGTTGTTATCGTTATTTGTTCCAAATTTGAATGTATGCAAAAAATCTGCATTGAAAATAGCTTTCAATTGAGCCTAGTCACGTTTTCTTACGCAGGGGATAACAGGGTGAAATCTACCCCTAAGTGATGTTTTTTGTTTATAGGGTTGTTATCGTAATTTGTTCAGAATTAGAATGTATGGAAAAAAATCAGTATTAAATACAGCTTTTGATTAAGCCTGGTCTCGTTTTCTTACGCAGGGGATAACAGGGTGAAATCCACTCCTAAGTGATGTTTTTTGTTTATAGGGTTGTTATCGTAATTTGTTCAGAATTTGAATGTATGGAAAAAATCTGCATTAAAAATAGCTTTCTATTTAGCCTAGTCTCGTTTTCTTACGCAGGGGATAACAGGGTGAAATCCACCCCTAAGTGATGTTTTTGGGTCTATAGGGTTGTTATCGTAATTTGTTCAAAATTTGAATGTATGCAAAAAATCTGCATTTAAAATACCTTTCGATTGAGCTTAGTCTCGTTTTCTTACACGGGGGATAACAGGGTGAAATCCACCCCTAAGTGATGTTTTTTGTTTATAGGCTCAATCGAAAGCTAGTTTTAATGCAGATTTCTTGCATAAGTTCAAATTTTGAACAAATTACGATAACAAACCTATAGAGCCAAAAACATCGCTAAGGGGTGGATTCCACCCTGTTATTTCCTGCGTAAGAAAACGAGACTAGGCTCAATCGAAAGCTATTTTTAATGCAGATTTTTTCCATACATTCAAATTTTGAACAAATTACGATAACATCCCTATAAGCAAAAAACATCACTTAGGGGTGGATTTCACCCTGTTATCCCCACCGTAAAAAAACGAGACTATGCTCAATCGAAAGCTATTTTTATGCTGATTTTTTGCATACATTCAAATTTTGAACAAATCACGATAACAACCCTATAGAGCCAAAAACATCACTTAGGGGTGGATTTCACCCTGTTATCCCCTGCGTTCGAAAACGAGGCTAGGCTCAATCGAAAGCTATTTTTAATGCAGATTTTTTGCATACATTCAAATTTTGAACAAATCACGATAACAACCCTATAAAGCCAAAAATATCACTTAGGGGTGGATTTCACCCTGTTATCCCCTGCGTAAGAAAACGAGACTAGGCTCAATCGAAAGCTTATTTTAATGCAGATTTTTTGCATACATTCAATTTTTGAACAAATTACGAAAACAACCCTATAGAGCTAAAAACATCACTTAGGGGTGGATTTCACCCTGTTAGCCCCTGCATAGGAAAACATGACTAGACAGTTCATAATATAGGTTTGATTTCGTTTAGCCATATTATTTTCATTAGATGTTTCTTCTAACAAATTCATTACATGTGTCATTTAAGTATACTATCAAGATTCCATCAAACTTCATTTTAAATAATTACTTCCCGCTTTCCTATCATGTATGAAATCCTCGGAATCGATTCGATTATTCATTGATTTTATTCTGATATCCTTCACGAACTGTTCTCTTTTCATAGTGTAGTGCACAACCATAGCTTCAGGTCGATGGACTGTACCTCAAAACTTATCCAAAAAGTTTTTTGGAGTACATTTTCATGTGCTCGTACTAAAACTGAAGCAATAATAAAAAAGTGCTCGCACCATTTATAAGGGAATAATTAATCGAAGAATTGAGAGCTTCCAAATTCGTAACCATATTTTTTGATGCTTCAAACCATAAGGATTTAAAAATCTTTCCAACGATAATTCGTTATTTTAATTCTAAAAAGGGTATTTGCGTGAAATTGATAAACGTTTCTTCTCTTCCGGGAGAAACTTCGGATTTAACTGTCAAGTTATTAAAAGAAATCATAAATAAAAATGATTTAAAGTCGAAAGTAATAGCGGACAATGCGAACACCAACTTCGGGGGACTAGCAAGAAAAGGGTCAAATAATGTTTTCAAAAAGTTGAGCGAGTCCCTATCAAGGAAATTGATTGGTGTAGGATGTGGTGCGCACATTGTCCATAACACCATACAAATGGTGGCGAATTTACTACCTGTCGATATAGAAAGTATGGTCAACAAAATATTCAGTCACTTTCATATTTATACAGTGAGTGTTGATAGTTTGAAAGAGTTTTCCAATGAAGCTGGCATAAGATACCAAAAAATTTTGAGTAGTAGCAAAACTAGATGGTTAGCCCTAATGCCTGCAGTTGAAAGGATTCTGAAACTTTTTGAGCCTTTGAAAACCTATTTTCTTTCTCTAGAAAAATGCCCAGTCCTAATAAAAACCTTTTTTGAAAATGAAACCTCAGAAATATGACTTAAATTCATTCATTCACAAGCAGTGCTGTTTGACGAAGCAATAAAAAATATCGAGGGCGAAAAAAATACAATGATGGAAGTATCCCAAGAAATTCATAAACTCATCGAAAAACTGAAGGCCCGATTGGAGGTAACATTTTTACCTTTAATCATAAAGCACGATCTATCCCAACTGATTGAAAATGGTACAGTTACCAGAGAATGGTTTTTCTCACATGTAAAAATATTCTACACCAATTGTATTTAATATTTACAAGAATGGTGCCGTCCGTTCGAGGAGATTAATTGCTTGAATTGGGTTCACCTCAAAAAAGGTTTTTACTTGGGGAGAAGTCGAGCGCTCAAACGAATTCATATGCGAACGGTTCGACATTAAAATTGAGGATAATATTTTTTTTGATGAAGTAACAATGATCAAAAATCACCGAAGAAAAACTAAAGGAGTGGCAGCAACAAAATATTAACTCAGACTTGAGATGGGTAGAAATTTTTGAGTATTTTCAGAAAGCAAGTCGTAGCCTTTCACAAATTTTGAGTATTATTGAATTGGCCTACTGTCTACCTGGGACCAATGCTGCTACGGAGAGAATATTTTCTTTAATAAACAATATGTGGACAAGTGAAAAATCCCAACTAAACGTCAGTACTCTGGAAGCTATGCTCATCATCCGATGTAACATGGGCTGCTCCTGTGAGGAATTTCATGAAAAAATAAAAAATAATATAGAACTATTGAAAAAGGTGCCCTTAGCACAAAAATATGTTTAAAAGTATCGATTTTAGTAATCACAATATTTTTGTCTTTGTTATTGTATAAATATTATTATTTTCTTGGTTTTCTGTGTTTTAATGAACTTTTATTTTTCAGTTGTTGTTATTGTAGAAATGTAGTAATATTCTTTGTTTTTTGTGTTTAAATAAAATTTTATTTTTCGGTGTTTAATTATATTTTATATTATATGCGGACAAGACGCGTAAAAAATAGGCATCAACCACCGAATAAATAACAAACTTTCATGACCTTTTTTTGGGTTGTCCTTCATTGAACCAGGGATCATCTGGTCAGCCTATATTATTATCGGAGAAAATGAAGTAAAAGTAAATCAAGAAAAATTGAGCATGAAGTTTGAAATGACCGTCAATAAATATCCAAATTCATACATAGGAATAGATATTGAAAGAACTGATGATGGCATGATGGTATATAAATATCTCAAGAAAAATATGTGAACAAAATTTTAAATAAATTCAAAATGCATGAAGCTAAATTAATGAATACTCCAATAAATCAAGATGTCTATACAAGAATGCAGACTATGAAGAAGATGAAAAACCTGAACAGAAAGATTTCAACTGTAGAGAAGCAATTATAAGTCTGATGTATGTGTCATGTAAGACTAGACCAGACGTAAGTTTTGCCGTTCGATGGAAAACCCCAAAGGGGTCCACTCACTAGGAAGAAAGAATGCGCAGCTAAGTATCTGCACGTTTGCTGTAACGTAAACGTGTACATTCATATTTCCCACAAACAGACACTTTTGCGTGTTGAGTGAGGATGTGCGACAAGCGTGAGATGACGTCGAATGTTAATGGCAGTGGCTTGTGTTGTTATTAAGGAAAAAATGTCCAATGTATAAATAGCGAACCCGACACTGTATTACTAAAAATATGAAACGTGCACAGACTTGTTGCCCATACACGGTCGTTCTTGGTCATTCTTCCCCGTACGGTGAGAAATGTACACGCTAAACTGCGCATTCCAAATTTCGAACGGCGGAACGCCATACACACACTGTTTTCACTGTACCCCGTACCACGCGCATTCAAGTCTTCCCGCTTCCCTCTTAGTGAGGTTTGCGTGAACTTATTCTCACTTTTCCAGCCACGGTTTTTGACTTGTATACTGTCGATGTTGGGATAGAGGACAATCGTGCGTTATTTAGTCACAGTTTTGCCAGATGTATCTCATGTATGATAATGAGATCAATTCCAACTTACACATGGAAAAACACGAACGAGTGATTTGTTTTTTATTATCTATATACCAATATCTGAATATTTTTTAGTTTCCGTCGAAATATAAGGAAAAAATTAAAAACTGACCAGCCACGGTTTTAGCGATAACTGTGCAGGGGGTTATCCGGGGGCGGTGCGTTCTCAACAAAAATTTTTTCGCATAGTATTTCAAACACAGATATCAAATCTATTGAGACATTTTTTTGGGCGTCCGTCGAAGTACGAGAAAAAAAATAAAACCTGACCATCCACGGTTTTAGCGATAACTGTGCGGGGGGTTATCCGGGGGCGGTGCGTTCTCAACAAAAAATTTTTTGCTTAGTATTTTTAACACAGATATCAAATCCAATTACACATTTTTTTGGGCGTCCGTCGAAGTACGAGAAAAAAAATAAAACCTGACCATCCACGGTTTTAGCGATAACTGTGCGGGGGGGTTATCCGGGGGCGGTGCGTTCTCAACAAAAATTTTTTTGCATAGTATTTTTAACACAGATATCAAATCCAATTACACATTTTTTTGGGCGTCCGTCGAAGTAAAGTGTGAAGTGTGTAAAGTGTGAAGTGTGAAAAAAATTAAAAACTGAACAGCCACGGTTTTAGCGATAACTTTGCGGGGGGTTATCCGGGGGCGGTGCGTTCTCAACAAAAACTTTTTTGCATAGTATTTCGAACACAGATATCAAATCCATTGAGACATTTTTCTGGGCGTCCGTCGAAGTACGAGAAAAAAATTAAAAACTGACCAGCCACGGTTTTAGCGATAACTGTGCGAGGGTTATCCGGGGGCGGTGCGTTCTCAACAAAAAATTTTTTGCATAGGATTTTCAACACAGATATCAAATCTAATGACACGTTTTTTTGGGCGTCTCTCGAAGTACGAGAAAAAAATTAAAAACTGACCAGCGACGGTTTTATTGATTACTGTGTAGGGGGTTATCCGGGGGCGGTGCGTTCTCAACAAATTTTTTTTTGCATAGTAGTTCAAACACAATTTTTGTTGAGAACGCACCGTCCCCGGATAACCCCCCGCACAGTTACCTATCGCTAAAACCGTGGCTGGTCAGTTTTCAATTTTTTTCTCGTACTTCGACAGACGCCTGAAAAATGAGTCATTAGATTTGATATCTGTGTTAAAAATACTATGCAAAAAAATTTTTGTTGAGAACGCACCGCCCCCGGATAACCCCCCGCACAGTTATCGCTAAAACCGTGGCTGGTCAGTTTTTAATTTTTTTCTCGTACTTCGACGGATGCCCAAAAAAATGTCCCATTAGATTTGATTTCTATGTTGAAAATACCATGCAAAAAATTTTTTGTTGAGAACACCCCCGGATAACCCCCACAGAGTTATCGCTAAAACCGTGGCTGGTCAGTTTTTAATTTTTTTCTTGTACTCCGACGGACGCCCAAAAAAATGTGTCATTAGATTTGATATCTAAGTTCGAAATACTATGCAAAAAAATTTTTGTTGAGAACGCACCGCCCCCGGATAACCCCCCACACAGTAATCGCTAAAACCATGACTGGTCAGTTTTTAATTTTTTTCTCGTACATCGACGGACGCCCAAAAAAATGTGTCATTAGATTTGATATCTGTGTTAAAAATACTATGCAAAAAAATTTTCGATGAGAACGCACCGCCCCCGGATAACCCCCCACACAGTAATCGCTAAAACCGTGACTGGTCAGTTTTTAATTTTTTTCTCGTACATCGACGGACGCCCAAAAAAATGTGTCATTAGATTTGATATCTGTGTTAAAAATACTATGTAAAAAAATTTTTGATGAGAACGCACCGCCGCCGGATAACCCCCCGCACAGTTATCGCTAAAACCATGGCTGGTCAGTTTTTAATTTTTTTCTCGTATTTCGACGGACGCCCAAAAAAATGACTCAATAGATTTGATATCTGTGTTCGAAATACTATGCAAAAAAATTTTTGTTGATAACGCACCGCCCCCGGATAACCCCCCGCACAGTTATCGCTAAAACCGTGGATGGTCATGTTTTATTTTTTTTCTCGTACTTCGACTGACGCCCAAAAAATGTCTCAATAGATTTGATATCTGTGTTCGAAATACTATGCAAAAAAATTTTTGTTGAGAACGCACCGCCCCCGGATAACCCCCTGCACAGTTATCGCTAAAACCGTGGCTGGTCAGTTTTTAATTTTTCCCTTATATTTCGACGGACACTAAAATAGTTTCAGATATTGGTAAATAGATAATAAAAAACAAATCACTCGTTCGTGTTTTTCCATGTGTAAGTTGGAATTAATCTCATTATCATACATCAGATACATCTGGCAACACTGTGACTAAATAACGCACGATTGTTCTCTATCCCAACATCGACCGTATACACGTCAAAAACCGAGGCTGGAAAAGTGTGGATAAGTTCACGCAAACCTTAGTGAGTGGGCCCTTTATGAAGTTCGACTATGTTAATGTGAAAAAAACTCTACGTTATCTGAAAGGAACAACATCAGCCGGTATTTCCTTTAGAAGCTGTAACTATGATAAGAACAATGAAGAATCACTTTGATTAGTCGCATTTTTGTGATGCAGATTACGCTGGAGATGTAATCAGGAGAGAAGAGGACATAACTAGGAAAATTAAAAGAAAAAGCACCTCAGGATATGGTAATTACCCTATTTGGAAGCCCAATAGCATGGTCTTTGAGACGACATAGTGAGGTTGCTCAATCAACAGCAGAAGCCGAACTGATAACTGCTTGTGAATGTACCAAAGAATTGAAATATCTTTCAGAACTTTTGAAAGAGCTGAGTTGTCAGTTGTCAAGAAGTCAATGCAACTCTCTATATAGATAACCAAAGCACAATCAAACTCATTAAAGCAGGAAGACTGAAGAGAAGCAAACACGTTGAAGTAAAATATTTCTTCGTCAAAAATAAATATTATAAAGGACTTTTCAAAATGACATAATGCACCATCTGAAGACAATGTAAGTGATATTTGAATTGAACCAGGCCTTTAATTAATGTACATTTGATAAATTCGCTAAAGAATTGTTATACTGATTGCTCTGTTAATTAGGTAACATTGTATCTGTATTTTTATCAAAATTATTATTTTTGTTTTTAACTGTTGTGGATTCTTATAAAATGTTATTATCGCACAAAATTATCTGTTCTTCGTTTACAGGGAAGTGTTGAATATTCAAATACATATTTGTTTTATAAACTCAGCGAGATGATTCTGTATTTAAATAAACAATAATACTTTAACATGTAATGTTGGTTGCATCCATAGCGAATATTTTCATTGAGATATTCTATGATAAGAAGAAGAGAATGTTTGTCATGGAGGTATATCCTATACCTCCATGATGTTTGTTGTGTTTTAGGTTAGTAAGACCGTGTGTGCGGAATATAAAATAAAATATATACCAAGTATGTATGAATTGTAACATTTTTTCTGCAAAATTTACAAGGAATAAAACATAAAAACAATAAAATTCAACAAGCAAAACTCAATCAGACAATGACGGATTCTCTGAAAAAAAAAACAGTATATTTATAATATATCCACCTATTACATAGCCGAGGAATACCTAACAACAGAAGCAAAACAAGAATCTACAAGTTGGTTTCTGATAAACTAAAATCATGGTGAGCGAAATAAGTACTTTCTGTTTCGTAAGGATTGGTACATTCTTGATTACTTAATGTAAAATAGTTTAATTCCATAAGAACAAACAAGCTAGGCGTTCTGATAAAATAACCATAAATTTCAATACAATACTGCATGAGTTTGTAATAGATATAAAGCCATAATGATACTTAATGGAACTACCCGAGGAAGACAAACAATCACTGGCATATGGAAAGTATGAGATTAGATGAAGCAGGAACATCTACTAAATAACCAATGATGAATCTGAGTATAGACTGAATGAGGAAACAATTGAAAGAGGTATCATGACAATCCTTTTAATATCATGTTATCTGAACATGATATGCTCCATGTTTTGTATGATAAAAAATTTTCCTAATATGCTTCAACTGGCGAATATTTCTATTAATTTATAACTAATATAACTCAACGACTAGGACATTGTTGTGAAGAGACTCACATAAATTGGTATGAGATGAGGCAGAAAATGCATTAATTAGAGAATGTGCCAATTTCTTCAATAGGACACTTCTACAGAACTACTAGTTAAAGTTTTTTTTTGGCAACAGAATCATGTGAATTGAGTACGTAAATGATACAAGACCTTTACATTAAATAAATTTCTGATAAGAATAATGAAGTATTCTGATCAATTCATTCATCACTTAAATTATTCTTTCTTATAGCTACAATATCGTCGGCTTAATATGCAAATCACATAAGTCCACTTTTGGGCGAATTTGAAAATTTGAGTTATGTCAAGGAGCTTCGTGCACACCTGTGCAGAAATTCACACAACACCAAAAAATCTTATAGCTGACGAAGCCCGGAACGACGTTATTTAAGAATTTAAAGAAAATCACCTACGCACATCCACAGATTCACAGTTTTTTTTCCTCTCCTCTAAATTTTGGGTTTTGGACTTATGTGATTTGCATATTAAGGCGACGATATGGAAAAATCAGTGTTTTACTGATATAGTTTAGTTCAGAAGAATACATTAGTAAGCTGTTATGATTTTTTGCATTTTATTTTCTATATAGTGAATGGCAAACATTATAAATAAGACACTTTGTAGATTTGATCGAATTATATTACTATTTTCTTCACAGATTTTGTTCCTGTGTGGAGCAGTGAGTGTGAGTGAATGATGAAGTCAAAGACGAAGAAACAAGGTATGTCAATATTCTACTAATTTTTTCTTATGGGTTGGAATGAATTGCACATAAAAATATGTGTCGCTGATATGTCAATGTTTGTCTATGAGGAATTTGTCTATGAGTCATAGCAACTAGCTTCTGTGATGGAAAGGAAGTTGATCCTGGCATATCTTATTGAAAAAACGAAATATGGTGAGAATCTAGATTGTTAAATATAAGCCGGGTTTCACAAAACTCCAATCAGCTTGATTATTAAAATGTCATAATTTCCGTGCAATTTTAAGTTCATTTTACATAAACCATCGATGCAATTTAAAATTAACGATTTGATTGCCCAATTACAGTTAGATTTCCAAAAATGAATATACCTAAGTAACTGGGAACGAATTTTATGAAACAAGACTTCATTCTAAGGTAATAGATTGGTCAAACATTCAAAGCTTAATCAACATTTTATATTTTGTTGTCAACATATCTGAAATCTGATTTATAGGCTTTTGTGATCTGCAATCAGCTAAAATAATTGTATGTTAACACTGTTAACAGGCAAATAATTGTTTGTTGGATGCCGTAGAAACATTTGGAGTGCTTATAGTAACATTTGTCATAAAAAGAGCTTACCATTTCCCTGAATCTTATTGATTGGTGATGAGTATCATCTTTATATCACCTATTTTCATCTAAAATGATATACATGGTGTCCCTTTCGTTTTGTCCTATCCCCTTATATAGGAAATCACACATGTAATCGAAAAAAGCTTCAAATAAAAGTTGTTTGTGTAACTGTAATCTTCTATTGTATAATAATTTCGAAATGTCGTCGAGCTCATATATCGGGTGGTGACATAAAGTTATAATTTCTTAAATGGAGCACCCTATAAATTATTATATTTTTGAAAAGAGCTCGAAAACATTCATGTATAACATTAATGGCCTATAATGTTCCGTTCCGGATTTATGGCTAGTTTTCAGTGAAAATGGGTCCAACTTTGCAATAAACTGCAATAAAAAAGTCTCCATGTGATGGATTTGATTGAAACTTGCACTGGGAGTTTTTGAATTTAATTGTTTTTCATATTTAAGCGCCAACAATTTGATAGACAGCGATTTAAATCAATGTGATTGTCTTTCTTCAACCTTCAAATATCTCGAATTTTTTAAATGGAACACCCCATATTGAGTTACATCATTTGAAAGATCTTTTCGAGACGAATCTAAATATGTAGGGAAGCATAGGTCTGAAATCTATTTTAGAAAAGTTATAGACGACTTATTTATGTAATGTTGAAATTTTATAGCGTTATCATTTGAATATATCATTGTCAAGAACACGACATCATTGCTATTAGCTGCCTGATTTAGAAGAATTTGAAAGCAAATCCATCCATTAAACAAAATAAATTCATTAATCATCTAATTAAATCACAACAAATCAAATCACTGTAAATATTCAAAATGGCCACCATTTTGGACAATACAAGAAGTAAATCTTTTTTCGAAACTTTTTAGATTCGCCTTGAAAAAATCTTTTAAATGATGAAACTCAATATAGGGTGTTCCATTTGAAAAATGCGAGATATTCAGAGGTTGAAGAAAGACAATCGCATTGGTTTTAATCACTGTCTATCAAAATGTTAGCGATTAAATGTGAAAGACAACTAAATTGAAAAACTCCCAGTGCAAGTTTCATTCAAATCCATTCCATAGAGACTTTTTTATTGCAGTCCAAAGTTCCAATGAAAACTAGTCCCAAATTAGAAACGGAACATTAAAGGCTATTAATTTCATATATGAATGAAATCGTGTTTTTCAGCTCCTTTCAAAAATATAATACTATATAGGGCGTCCCATTTGAGAAATAATAACTTTATGTCACCACTCTATATATAAGCTCATTGCCATTTCGAAATTATTATACAATAAAAGGTAACATTAATAGTACGAACAACTTTTTTCGATTACATGTGTGAGTTCATTTATAAAGGGATAGGACAAATCGAATGGGACACCCTGTACAAATCCTAGTCTCGTAGTAGATGTAGTAGTTTTATTTTCCATAGAATTAAATAATTATCACAATTGAGGTTAAATATGTATTGTCAATATAAAAAAAACAAAGTAAACAAAGTAAATTAAATCAATCAGCTTCTTAAATATTTATTTATAGAATAGGGTTCCGGTCTCACCCGAAAATCACATACCTCACTTTTAACCCTTCGTTAGGCGCGCGGTATTTCCTAACGCGTTTAGTCGCGTGGATTACATACGTAATCCAAAATGATTTGTCATGAAATCACATACTGAGACAACAATCATTGGCTGAATTAGAAATTCAGTTTGGCTGATGTATCTGTTTCAATGATGAATAATTTTTTTCATGAAAATGTTCAAGGATATCACTGTGTGAATTGGAAAGCAAAAGAATTACGTTTTCTATAGTTTTATTCGGTCTTTTACATTTTGGTCATCAAGCAAAAAACAATAATGTATAGCTAAAAAAAAACAGGTATTCTGAAAAAGAAAGATATCAAATATTAAAAATAAAATTCATTACATACAATGGAAGTGATCATGTTCATAGAAAATTCTTACAAATATGATGATTTCTTCAACCATCCAAACATTCAGTGCAAATATCTACTGCGTGTTGCTTGCAAGCGTGTCTTTTGCATTTCACGCAGACTTTTCTTGTCGATTTGTTACGACTTCTAGGACATATATTACATCGTCTAACATGATTTTCTTGCATTGGTAGAGGTGGTGGGGGTAATGTCGCTTCGATAAAATCACTTCTTACATTTTTTTCCATAGGATGGTTTGCTTTGAAAATGCACAGGGCATTTATTCCAGCTATGTTCAGCAGATTGTAAAAAACCACCATCGGCCAACGTCGTGTATTTCTAGCAACGTTGTATTTTTGGCAGAGTTGGTCCACTAAGTCGACACCAATTTTGGTGTGGTTATAAAATGTCACTATTTCGGGTTTTCTTTTATCTCCTGATTCCAGATCGATCGCATCATCATGGTGCATTGAAGATACTAAAATAACAGATTTGTTTTTCGTAATATCCTCCTGAAATCCAAAAACTGAGGAATTTTCTTCTTTTTTTTATTAGGTAGGAACTCCACGGGAATCTCACGCTTATTCTTGCGCAAAGTACCAACATAAGTCAACCTTTTTTGTAGCAACTTATTTGTCAGTGGGATACTACTGAACCAATTATCACCTGTTGTTATGTTACGATTAGTTCCTTCTACTGGGTGCACTAATCGTTATACAATATCCTCAGCAGAATTACTCAATTTATATGGACCATCCGGCTGAGTTCCAACATATGTCTCGAGATTCAATGTGTAGGACGTCTTGGCATCAACCAGAGCGAAAGTCTTGATTCCATATTTCGCTGGCTTGTTTGGGATATACTGCTTGAATGGGCAACGTCCTCTAAAAGCCAGCAATTGTTCGTCGACAGTGACAAATTCGCTAGTAATGAAATTATTCTGGAAATTAGCTAGGAAAATTTCTAATACTTCCCGAATGGGTGCTAATTTATCGAATTCTTTCCTTTCTTTTCGGGTTCTAATATCGTAGAATCTCAGACAACGTATAAGGAATCGGAATCGTTTTTCGCTCATAGCTAGGTAACAAGATTCAACTCCATTCCTTTTGAATTATCCCAAATTTTGTCAGCGTTCTTCCGTGAACTTCTCAAAATCCCAATCAAGAACATGATTCCTATCAAAGCTTTGATTTCTGTTTCGTCAGTTTTTCTAGCATCTCGGTCTCTGTCAAATTTATATTTTATCTCCTCAATATATAATTATGATTTTTGATGCGGAAAAGGCGTTTTTAAAAAACACTATATTTTTACAAATACAACTACTGTACAATACTTGCTTTGTAAGCACTATTCTAGAGCTATGGCTATACTATCTCTGAAGGTGATCCTGGAAGAAGCTGTATTTATAGGGATTTCTTATCTGCAGGAAATGAGTCAGCACTGCAGGTGTTCATTGCTTAGTCAGCAAAATATAACATAATAATATACAATAACAAATGGGTAAATAAGATAAGTTACTTTGTATCAATATGGGGTACGACTACGCAATTCCTCCCCCCTTTCGATAAAGGTATCACCTTGCTTAGGTGTAGCTTTAAATTTTAAATATCTATAGAAAACATAAATTATTATAAAAATTACTATCAAAATCAAAATGATCGTAAATGTGGATAATGGGAAACTCCATTTCCATTCTTCAATGTCTTCCAATGAAATGTTGGGTATTTCTTCGTCTTCAGAGGCTTCTTCTTCATGGTATCGGTTCTTCAATGTTGATATTTGTAGTTTGGGTAGAATGATATATTTTTCTTCATTAAATATTTGAATTGGGTAGATTTCTTTCTGATTGTTGCTTATAATGCATTTTGAATGAATTATTGCCATTGGCGGCGTAAAATGATATTTGGTTTGTTGAGGGCACTTTTCTTGAATTTCCAAATTATTTATGGACAGGATACTTCCATCTTCTAATGTTTTCAAATTGGATGTAGAATAGGCTTCTGTTCTTGGACAGTTTTCTAAATGTGTCTTCAAAATACTTTTCATGCATTCTGGAGGCTTGTCAAGGGTATCTTGATCGCAGAGGTAGTCTTCTTCGACTTGATGGCATTGTTTTGTAGACCATTTCAATTCTTCATCTCGAGTGAGCATGAAGGGATAGGTAAAAGGAAGGGTTAAATTTCTCTGGGGTATATAATAGAACTTGTAAAGGTTGAAGCTTTCTTCATAAACCGTAGGGATTGATATAAGAAATAATAACCTTTTATTGAAAATAATTTTCTTATGACATAATTGAAAATAATCTTTTAAATGATGTAAAGGGATAATACTATAATTTTTTAACTATTTCCGAGAATTTCGTATAGGGTAATATCGATTCATGTAAAATGTGGAGTCTAGCAAAGCTAACAGCTGTTTGAATCTCGTCAAGAATATTTTTAATATCTTTTATTTCAAAAGTCATTAAATGCATTTGTTCAATATCCTCAAGAGAAGGTATGATTTGAAGTAGTTTGAAATTGTTCGACAATTGCCTAAATTTATCAATGTACTTATTTTTTAAATCATTCACAATAGTGGCAATATGCTTTTGATTTCTCATAAGAAAATCTTCATTTTTCTTTATGCTATCAAAGTAATGTTTATAAAGTTCTTCATCATCAGAATCTAAAGTTCCTAACAGTATTTTTGATATTTTGCCTCCGATATTAATTAATCCTCTTTTTTCACGAATTTTACCATTTAATAATTCCTCAAGTGTTTTAATATTTATAGTATTGGAATGTTGTAAATATTTGTAATGTGCAGTTTGAGAAAACCCTGGTTTTTTATTTTTAAAGTTATCAATTTCTTTTTGATAGTTGATGATAAGATCTTCAATCTGTCCTAGATCGATATGATAAATTAATTGGATGTGCCGTTTTGTAATATAAGCTTTTCCTAAGAGAATTGGAAGAATATTGTTTTCAAGGGATATTATTTTAATAGGGGTAATCGTTTGTAGTAACTCGAGTAACGTCAGAAGAAATGTTAAGATTTTCATTTTATCTGAAAACAAAATAATAAACTATTTTTTACGTTGTTTAAGAATTTTCTTATGATAAATGTGTTTATTTTTATTATCTCGAATTCTATGTGTATCAATTTCACGAGCATCTACCTTTTTGTAGACTGGATCGAGTTTACGTACAATGGGCGTTTTAAGATATGTTGGGTTTTGATTCAAGGGATGATCTGATTCGGCAGATCTTTTCTGATTTATTTTTTCCAAACGTTCAACATTTTTCTGTTGTTTTTTCTCTGATTCTTTCGATATTTCATTCAAATTATTTGCATAATTTCCCACGTAATCTTGAATTTGTTCGTTATGTGTTTTTTCAATGGGTAAAGAATAATTCAGATCAGCTTTAATTATTTGCATTGGTGTCATATCAAGACTGGAATGAAACGAGTTATTATAGCTTAATAAAGCTTGAGCTAATCTATTTTGAAATGTAGAATTTTTATTTTCAATAGTTCTGAGTTGTTCAATTAATGTTGAATGAAATCTTCCCACGATAGCGTTCGAATTAGGATTATAGTTGGTTATATAGTGAATCTCTATTTTATGTAATTTACAAAAATCTTGTATAACATTATTCTTGAATTCAGGTCCATTATCACATGTTATTTTCGAAGGGATTCCATAATGGCTAAAATAAATCAATAATTTATCTAGTATTTCAGTACCGGTTTTTTGTAAAAGTGAATAACATTGTCCAAATCTGGAGAATGAATCGACAATAGTTAAGCAATATATTTGATTAAATCTAATTGTATCGCAATAGACGTGACTAAATGGTTTTGATCCTAAAGGGTTAGGTTTGAATTGAAGTTGTATAGGGGTTCTCTCGTATTTACTTTTTTGACATATTTCGCACGAGTTAATATAGTTTTGTACGTCTTTATTCATATTCGGCCAATAAAATTTTCGCTCTAAACTTATTAAATTTTCTTTTAATCCGCGATGTATTGTTTTGGTTTCATGGTACTGTTTAATTCTCAATGTTTGTTCTTCTTTATCTTCTACATCTTCTAAAAATGTTTTCGATATTTTAAGGTCCAAAGTTTTATAGTCAAATTTTTCTTGTAATATTTTAATTAAAGGTTTTTCTAATTCTGAAGAAACAAAATATAAGGTATATGATCTCTTGGGTTGAATATATTCTTTAATGAATTGGAATAAATCGTTGTCTATCGAATTGATTAAAACACGAAATCGAAGTTTGTCTCCAAAAGGTTTAGTTTTGGTTACGTTGAAATTTGAGGCTGTTTTAAATATTATTTGAAATGTTGCTGAATTGACACTTCGTTCTGTATAAGGTATTTCTAATATTGGATTTTCAATTGCACTATGTACAGGGTATCCCATTTTGGGCACTTTTACGGGATATCTCCGTTATTTTTAACGTTAGCGGGATGCGGTTTTCGCGACAGTGTGCTACTTTTTTGTGAAACTAAAGATGCCGCAATCAGTTTTTGCATAGCCCTCTCAGTTTTTGCTATACAGGGGGGAAATGAAAAGTTTCACTTTTTAATCACCCCCTTTATCTCAGTTGTGCTTAAACTTGGAGGAATGGTTGAAACGCATTCCTATAGATTTTTTTCCGTAGAATCCAGTGGCGTAGTCAGTTTTTCAATTAAACTTTCCGTTTTTGAGTTATTGAGCAAACATATGTTATTTTAGGCATTTATTTTCTAAACCAAGCTCAGAATTCAAGATTTTGTAATTCAATTAGCAGTAGTAGGCTATGACTGTTTATTATAAACAAAAAATAAGTGTCAAGATTTCGTTAGAAATCGAAAATAATGTTAACATAATATCTACATCACATGATCTAATATTTAACTTAATTTAATTTGCAATTTCTTGAAAATTCAAATAATTGAATCATTAATATAATATAATAAATAATAAAAACTGAGAGAACTGTTTACTCTTAAACCAACCGACAAAGCTTTGACATGTATTATTTGTTTTTAATAAACAGTCATAGAGCCTTCTACTTAGTTATTGACAATTGAATTACAAAATCTTGAATTCTGAGCTTGGTTTTGAAATTAAATGCATGAAATGATTTGTTTTTGAAAAGCTGAGATTGTGCTTAATGAAAATAAGTAATAATATACAGGGTGTCCAATTTAAAAAACATATGTTTGCTCAATTACTCAAAAACGGAAAGTTACATTGAAAAACTGACTACGCCACTGGATTCTACGGAAAAAAATTTATAGGAATGCGTTTTAGCCGTTCCTCCAAGTTTAAGCACAACTGAGATACGGGGGGTGATTAAAAAGTGATACTATTCATTTCCCCCCGTATAGCAAAAACTAAGAGGGCTATGCAAAAACTGATTGCGCCATCTTCAGTTTCACAAAAAAGTAGTACACTGTCGCGAAAACCGCATCCCGCTAACGTTAAAAATACCGGAGATATCCCGTAAAAGTGCCCAAAATGGGATACCCTGTACAGTGACATCACTATGTATTATTACATTTCCCGTTTCTAATTCGTCTAAATTTTGATTATCCAGAATAGGTAGTTCACTATTTGGATCAACTAGTAAATTAACACATTCATATAATTCGTCATCAGTAATATGATTTATCAATGAAATTTTATCATCATCAATACCGTTCACGTCAATATTCGTCATCGTATTAAAATTATTTGCACTGGGTAAGGAATAAATGAGTATTTTTATGTGTGATTCAGCAAAAACGTATTTAATCATATTAAAAATTATTGACCAGTTTAATTGGTCTAGGCCGCAAGCAATTCTTGGAAGGGCTAGATATTTATTTCCGTGATATTCACACGATTTTCTTAAATTCAATAAAGTTTGAAATACTGATTTATATTCTGGTTTATCATGATAAGCTTCTTTAGTAATTAAATAGTAAATATTTTATTTTCCGTTTTAAGGGATGCTATTTCACCGATAGCTTTATTTTGTAATCGAAGTTCATTGACTTGACCAAATTTATTTTTAAAATCTAGGGCTATACCACGATTCATTTCTAAATCTTGAGAAACACAGTGGGCTAACGAATAATTTTTAGGGGCTTTAAATAAGTTACCTTGTCTTTCTTTAAAATTTGGAGTATTAGGAACATCATCATTCTCATATAGTTTCAAAAATGTTTCATACGTTAAATCTTCAGTTGGATCAATTTGTATTCTACTGAGAGCGTCAGCATTATTCATGGAGCCTTTTCTATATTTAATTTCGAAATCGAATTCTTCTAGTTTAATTCGCCATCTCATTAATCGAGAATTTGGTTCTTTCAATGAGAATAACCATACTAAGGGTTTATGATCAGTATAAATTGTAAATTTTCTTCCATAAAGATAAGGCCTAAAATGTTTACAAGACCAAATAATGGCTAGTAATTCTTTTTCAATAGTACTATATCGCGTTTCTGCTTCATTCAGCGCTCTACTAGCGAAAGCAATGGGAAGGTCATTAGGTGGTTCACCTTGTGATAGTACAGAACCTACCGCAAATCCTGATGCGTCAGTACTAAGTATGAATGGTTCATTGAAATTAGGTTTTCTTAATATAGGGTGATTAATTAAATTTCTTTTACAAATTTCGAATGCTTCGATATATTTAGGATCATTAACATTTATTTTTGCATTTTTTTTTCAAGCGAGTCGTTAAAGGTTTAGAAATTTTAGCAAAATTAGAGATAAATTTCCGATAATAACCGGTTACACCAAGAAATGATTTTATTTCTTTTTGGGTTTTAGGAATTGGAAAGCTTTTAACAGCTCTAAGTTTATTTGGGTTTCGTTTAATTCCATCTCGAGTTATAATATGACCAAGAAATTCTATTTCGGTTTTAAAAAAGTGACATTTGTCTAATTGAATTTTTAAATTTTCCGATGCAAGTAATTCTAAAATATTATGAATGTCGGCTAAATGTTGTTCTAGTGTGTCTGAAAATATAATTATGTCATCCATGTAAATGTAACAAATATTTCCGATATATTTTTTCAAAACGTTATTCATTAATTTCTGAAAAGTTGCTGGAGCGTTCTTAAGTCCGAAAGGCATACGTAGAAATTCATAATGACCGTTGTCTACTGTGAAAGCAGTTTTTTCAATTGATTCTTCATCGAGTTCAATTTGATGAAAACCGGATACAAGATCAAGGGTTGTAAAATATTTTTTGTTTCCTAATTTGTCAAGAATAGCATCAATTTGAGGAAGTGGATATTTATCATCAATTGTTTTTTCATTTAACTTCCGATAATCTATAGCCATACGCCATTTAGTTTTTCCTGATAAATCCTGTTTTTTAGGTACAATAACGACTGGAAACGACCAAGGAGATATACTGGGTCTAATTATTTTCTTTTCTAATAAATCATTTATTTGATTTTTAACTTCTTCGCGATGAATTTCAGGGTAACGATAAATTTTACAGTGTACGGGTGTTTCATCAATAGTACGTATTTTATGTTTAATTTTATTTGAGAAATTTAAGGGTTGACCTGGTAATTGTAAAGCTTCTTCATTTGTTAATAATATTTTCATCAATTGATTACTAATTTTGGATTCTAAATGACTTAAATCAACAGGAATGTTTGTCGGCTTTTGACAAACTTTTTGGTAATTGAAGGGAATTGTACAATAATCATTAAATAAGACTTGGTTTTTGAAATCTAGAGATAAGGAATATTTGTTTAAGAAGTCAGCACCTATTAGGCCATCATAATTCTTATGAAATTTGTATAAAATAAAAGGGTGTGAATCATTGATATTGAATTCAGAAAATAAGGGTAATGAAACTTTTTTGTTCGAAGTTTCCTGTTTCATACAAGCAGTTAAAGTGGTTAATTCATTATAAATATTTTCTGGGAAATTGTTATACGCGAATTTTGGATCGATTAGACAGACAGAACATCCGCTATCTATTAGAAGTTTACATTTAGGATTTTGGAATTCTATAAAGGGTAGTTGATTCGTATTATCTATACTTGAATTTATGTTAATTTGTCGTTCGAGGCTTTTTCTCGAAAATTCTGATTGGAAGTATCAAATTGTTTTGAAGACCTATAGTTTCTACTTCTATCTGATTGATTAAAGAAATTTGGTTTACGTTGTTCAACATGGGTTAGTTCCTCAAAGGTAAAATTGGGGTTTTGATTATGATTATTTTCATAAAATCTCCTTTGGGGATTCGGATTATACTGCGTCGAGTAATTATTCCGTTTTTGGGGATAATTCCTAGTTTGAATTGACATTCTTTCTGGTGGGGTAGTAATCCGTTGATAAGGATTGGGTTTGAAAACGTTGACATTATTATGTTGATTCCTCGAAGTATTATTTCTTTCAAACGTTTCATAATAAGTCGGATAATGTGTTTTCGTTTGCCGTTGATTAAACTGAATCGGCTGCGAAGGAAAATGCTGCCTAGGTTGATAATTATTTATGCGATGCGTAGGATTATTATAAGAATAATTTCTATTATTAGGTTGTTGATAATTTTTATGCATTATCGGCAAATAACTATTATTTTTATTCCGACGGCTTTTATCTAACAATTCATATTGTGCCATATTACACAAATAGTCTTTCACTGCATTAACTGTTTCATCGAATGTAAGGGCATTATTCGTAATTAGATATGTACGCAGTTCCACGGGAGAATTTGAAATAAGGACTGTTTTACAGATTTTCAAAATATTCGATTTGTAAAGTTGTTTTTCCGGGTCAGGCATTACGTCTGAATCGATTCTATAATTTATACGGATTTTCATTGAGATTATTTTATCTATGAATAATAATAAATCTTCATTTGGCTTTTTAGTTAAGAATTGCAGATTATGTATCAGGACATCTAAATTTATTCAATAAGAATGTTTTCAATATTTGCCAATCATTAGGAATATCTGATGTTGAAACCTCAGCTAGGGCTCTATCAACTAGTTTGGATTTTACAACAGCGTAACAATATTGTTTTACTAAACGATTATCATTATTAAACATCAACAGATATTGTTCGGCGCTTTGAATAAATGAATGAAGTTCATTTTCAGTACCTGAAAATTTAGGTAGAAGAACTCCAAATTTTTCAGCAATGGATAAATCTACGCGTTCATTTATTGCCATTATTGATTGATTGGGCTTTTTGCCTCTTTTACTACGAAAATGTTTAATTGAAGTAATTGTGATTAATTAATTATTAAATAATTCGGTTTTTTATAACAAGAAACCTAGATAAAACTCAGTAGTCGGTTTTTTAACAATAATGAAAGGAAAACCGAGAAAAAACTTTTGAAATCGGTTTTTAGGAAGAAAAACCTAGGAAAAACTTTAATAATCGGTTTTTATGAAGAAACCTAGAGAAAACTTACACAAGTACTACTTTTTTCACCAGAGTAGGGAAAAACTGGGAGAAAATAGGAAAATAGCTCAAAATGCTCACCGGAGTATATTGTGGAAGTCGTCGAAGGTCGCTACTCAATCGATCTGGCTTCTGTAGTCTTTTCCACCTTGTTTTGTTCGGATGTGCTTAACAGTTGAAACTGACAGCTTGTTGACTCTCTGGATGGACCTGGTTGGATTTCTTGATTTAGGAACTCACGCAGAATTCACAGCTGGCAACAATCCCAGACCTCGTCGCCAATTATGATTTTTGATGCGGAAAAGGCGTTTTTAAAAAACACTATATTTTTACAAATACAACTACTGTACAATACTTGCTTTGTAAGCACGATTCTAGAGCTATGACTAACTATTTCTGAAGGTGATACTGGAAGAAGCTGTATTTATAGGGATTTCTTATCTGCAGGAAATGAGTCAGCACTGCAGGTGTTCATTGCTTAGTCAGCAAAATATAACATAACAATATACAATAACAAATGGGTAAATAAGATAAGTTACATTGTATAAATATGGGGTACGACTACGTAATTATATGTATTCGTTGAAGTCACCAATATTCGAATTACAGCATCACTTACAAAAAGTTTTATGCACTCGATTTCTGATGTTGCATTGCGCGCTTCACGTTTCGGTCCAGGAAAATATCTAATGATATTATGACAACACAATCGCACTTGTTTATTGCTGCATTTTTTCCTCCACTTAGTGTTTTTACCCTTTCCTATATAATACTCCCCACTTTCATTATGCTTATCATCACTTTGTAAAAAACATTCACTTTCATTTTCTTCTTGTTCTGAGGTTGAATCATGATCATTTTGCTCCAATATGACTTCATTTTCGTCCACTTCATCTTCCTCATTCTCATCGAATGCACTTTCCTCTCCACTGGATATTTCATTATATGTACCATTTTAGCCAAAACGCTGGATTCGTGCTTGTTTCTACTCGCCTCTTCTTAGGGTCAGACATAATATATTCCTGAAATATTGATATTCATAGGATAATGATGTAAGAGAACCTATATCTGGACTCGTAATGTTTCAATGATGCGAAAAAAACAATACATACCAAATTTATGAAAACGCGAGTACTTCGAAGAAACGAAACTCAGTTAGTCGCGCGGATCACAATGGTAATCCAGACGTGTTTAGACGCTCCTAACTTTCAGCAACAATCTACCCCACCGCTAATTGAATACTGAATCGCTAGAAAGAGATGCAGCGTTGCCAACCAAAAATCATGAGATTACCGTATCTGGGAAGAGAAATTACCGTACTTGGGATATTTTTACCCTACACCGTACCATAGAAACCAAAAAGATAAGCAATTTTTTTTCTGTGGCCATACCCATACCTAACCTATAAATTATAACCTATAAATTCAAACTTGTCAAAATTTTGTAAAGCTCAATAGGACTAGGACAGAAGACAAACCATTTATAAATTAAATACGTATAATTGAACAGGTAACTTTATTTAAAAAAAAATCTATGTTTCAATGTCAAATTCATCCTCATCAACTCCGACACTTGAACTAGAAGAATACATGTTCACTTTGTTCATTTTTGTGTACATATTCTGGGTTGGTGTAAAATTTATGCAGTTTCCAGATTTTTGGACGCATTGACTCGTTAATAAACAACCATTTATAGTTTCAGTTATCAACTTATTTTGTGATTTAGTTTTCACCAAATTGATTTTACTGAAAACTCTTTCGCATTCAGCATTTGAGAGCGGAAGAGATAATATGTTTAATACAAACTTTGCCAAATTCTGGAATTCAAATACACCTGTTTCATTTTCATATTTCTGAATTTTTCCCCAGAATATATCAATGTCCGTTGATATCTATTTTTTTTTTCTGTATTTGCAGTAAAATGATAATCTGGCAGCAATCTCCACTGTTCATCAATTAGTTGACCTTCACCACTGTCATAAAAACGTGTCATATTTTGAAGCAAATGAGCCAATGATGGGAACTGTTTGTGTACTTCTGAAGAGACTGCATTTTTTGGCACAAATATGTACAATTTTGGTAATATATAATTGTTGAAATCATAGCGTTTCCTAATTTCCACACAGAGACACGAGTAAAAAAGCTGGCATCTATCAAAAAACATTTCTAATAATTCAGGCCTTTCTGAAATGCCCGGCTTAGAAATTTCGTTCATGACATCAATGCCAACATAAATATTTTTTTTTTGGTAGAAACCAGGTTCTGTTGGAAGGATCTATTTCCGATATTGAAGTTTTAGTTATGTATTGCCGTTCCATGTAACATAAAAGAAAGGTTCTGTATGCATCCTCCATCATTTTATGTAAATGTGGCAGAACTACTTTATCGGATTGAAAATGTTGATTCAAATTCGAAATTTTTGGCAAAACATAATTAAGAAAAAGCTAATATAATTTTACAAAAGGGTCGTTCAACGACTTATGAATTTGCTCTACGGACAAAAGGCGTTCATCTAAATATTTCGAATTAAAATATAGCAGTAATGCTGGCCATTGCTCTACAACACGTTTCACAACAGCTGATAGTGAAAGCCAACGTGTTTGAGATGGGTGTAGCATCTTATGTGCTTCTAATTCAACAAAATATTGGAACTGCTTAAAGTCGCATTGCCTTTTGCTGCTAACCTGAAAAAAAAAATAAATTTTTATTTATTACCAACAAGAAATTGTCAGTTACATACCTTAAAATGTGAATATATGTTTCTTGCCAGATGTTCAAGTGCTCTCGGTAGAGTCTTACATGCTTGACTGCTACATAAATGTAGGGAATGGCATACACATTTCATAATGAAAATCCCTGGGAACTCATTCCTAAACCTAGAGGCTACTGAATTGAATTCGCCCATCATAAGGTTGCATCCGTCAGAAGCAAATCCTATAATATTTTCTCTAGGAATTTGGTTGGAATCAAAAGTCTCGACAATTTTTTTTAAATAATGTTCAGCGGTGCCTTGCGTCTCCATATCTTCATTTTCATTAACCCTTTCAGACCTGATTTTTTTCTTTCGCAGAATGTAACTAACAATTTTATCCCAATTAAATCTGACACTTTCGAGCAAGGAAAAGACAGAAAAACTGATCCATATAGACTTATTTCCGAGAAAATCTGTATTTTATTTATGTACTCAAAAACGCACATTCGGATTATGTTGAAGTTACAACTGATGTATGGGCTGTTCGTTAGTATGATTAAATATTCACAGATTCATAACATTTTTATTGAAAAAATATAAAATACATCTTCATTAGTTATAACGAAAAATAAACTTCTGATACAACAAAAAAATAAATAAATATTCGAACAGAATACTGATTGCAGGAACTTCAGTTATTCGTATGGAAACGCAAAAAACAATTTTTTTCTTTGGTAAGGCACAAGTGTACTTTGCATTTTATGCACTTGATGCGGGATTTTCCTTTACATCCCATCAACTTGCAACGTGTTCCAGACCCATCATCATGAGTAGGAAAATGACCAACACCATCTCGAGCTATTGCACTTGGAGGGCGCACTTCTCCAGGCCTTCTTGGAACAATTACTGATAAGGGACTGCTACTTGGGCGACCCCTTTTTGCGGATGAAATTTTATTTCGGCATACTAAGTTCTGAGCTAGTTGTCGACGGAACTGAAGGAGTGTGAGCCGTTTTGCTTTTGGTATTCCGAGTAAATCGTTATCAATATCGTATTCCCGGAAAGCTTGAACCACTGCCAGATCTGATGCGTGGAAAATCATACGTAGAGTCCACTTCTTTGATTTAATGAAGGTCCTATAATAGCTCATAAGTTGATCAAGTAGATCAACCCCTCCCATAGCGTGATTGTACTTCTTCACTATTTCAGGCCTCTCAACTTCTATGAACTTCTTCTCAGTTTTGGACCACCTCTTCACTATATCCTTTTCCCCTATGCCAATAAAATTCGATGCTAAATTGGCTGGCTTGTTATCTAACCATTTGACCATAGTAATATCTCTATCTGCACTAGTAACCTCTTGAGAAAATTCCCTTGATTTTTTTTTATATCCTTATCACTAAGCAATGGAGGCTTCGCAAATCTATTTACACGAGCTGTACAGGTTGCCATTATGCCTCTGTGTTTCAATATTTGCAGCATGTGATATGAGGAGAAGTAATTGTCGCAGTATAGCTCGTGGCCACTATTCTCTTTGACTCTTTTTGTTAGATGCAAAACTACTGCTGCACCAAAGCCAACTTTTTTTATCAATGTCATGTCTAATTCAGGAGCAGAACTTTGATAGATTATAAAATCATATGCACGTCCATTTTTCCCACACAAGAAGAACAATTTGATGCCCCAAGGGCAAGGTTTCCCTTTTACATATTGCTTAGCAGAATGCTTTCCTGTAAAAGGAACTATTTGTTCATCAACACACAGTTCCTTTTCCAAAGGTATTTCTAAGCATCGGCTTCGGATTGCATCATAAATTGGTCGTACTTTATAAAATACATCTTTGCAATTTGAGGGCTTTTCCATATTATCAACAAGATGTAAATTGTTACGAAGCTCAAAGAATCTATCCCTTGCCATATTTTCAGTGAAAAGAGGAATGCCAACGTGGATCTCCCAGTACATTTTCAGAACCGGATAGTTGAATACTCCTGTCGCCATGTGTAAGCCGAATAATATTTCAATTTCTTTGCTGGATGTTGGTTTGAATCTGGTTTTTTCTGATTGTACGGCATATAAGTTTGTCATTTCAGCCATCTGATGAAAAAGCCCTTCAGGAATATATTTATAATAGTAATCAAGAGGATCTTGCACATTGATATCAAAAGCAAGTGGTGGGAAAAAATCCATTGGTATTGTATTTTCTATTTGTCTGTGTCTCCACTTGATATTCTCTCTCGGTGTAAGATAATCGAAAATCTCTCCATTCGACTCGGATGTTTCCTCCTCGCCCTCCTCAATAGCCAGCTCTCCTGGATCCTTGATTCCAGGTTCGAAATCACTTTCATCTTCAGATTCAGACAGGTCGGGTGGTGCGTACTCGCTTTGATTTTGTGCTATAACATCAGCACCTAAACGAGTTTGTCTCTTATGAGAAACATTACTCGCATTCTCCAAATCCTCATCATCTGAAGACAACTCCAAGTCAGAATAATACATGGAATGTTCTTGCAGGTATTTCAATGCATCCCGCGTGAACATTTTGGCTGGAAAAACGTTTAATTCATCATACGAAGCCAAATCCTGTATATTTATAACTTGCATTCCAGAAAAAGTTCCTACTATTCAATTATTGCGGCCTAAGAAGATTCGACAAAAAATTTGTACTCAAAACCGATTGTCCACTTTTGTAGACATAACGAATATTTCCGGTTTTTATACATATAACAGAACAATTATATATGAAATATGTTATTCTTGGTCTACATCGCATACCTTATCTATACATATTTATTTCAAGCCGTTTCCTAACTGAAAAACTTGAGATTTCGAAATGAACAAAACGCTTACCTGCACACATCAAAGTTGCACTGATTACTGACCGACATTAGCCGATTAGTGCTCATAGAAAGCAATAGATGACGCCAGGGGTATCGTTTTTAGTAATTCGTAATGTTCTCAAGCGACGACAACAGTTTTCAACTATGTAAATTTTAATTTTGATATGAGAATTCACAGAGAACGTAATGTCCTCAATTGTGCACCGTAGGTCTGAAAGGGTTAAACATTGGTACGAGCTCCCAAAATAATGATTCCATTCTGTAGTTATCTTCATCAAAATACCGTACAACTATGCAAGCAGATTTATTGACTCCTATATCGGTAGACTCATCAGTTAAAACACTGAATTTTTTTGTTTTGAGTATGGTCCCTAAATCTGATTTATGTGACACACCTATCACATTAGTGATAACTGATTTTGCTTTCGTTCTACGAACTGCCAGATCTTGAGCAATTTTGGAGTCGGGAAATATTTTAGAAAGTAATGGGAATAAATGGTCCATAACACGAAACGAAATATTGTGTTCAGCTAGGAATGCACATAATTTAATTTCGGCTTCCTTAACATTTTTTTCATGGATATTGGATGAAGTTGAAGAAGTACTGGCAGATTGAAAATACCTGTTTATGGAAGTTCCGGCTTGTTTAGCTTTGGATTTATTTTCGTGTTTGGCTGAATTTTTATGTTTTTTTATTGTTGATAATTCGCTAATAAATTCTGCATTGCATAGTGCACATCTCGCCCTATATTGATTGCTTTCAACTGGTCTAAGCCATGCCTTATATTCTGCCAATTCCATCCAAGAATTCTTAAATTTCTGTAAAATCATTTAAATAAGCATTCCTACCACAATTTCTAATTTGAGCAATAATATTCACCTGCAGCCTGTGAGTCGTCTTCTTTGTCTCAGATTTTGAGTCATTACCAGTATCGCTATCAGACATTTTGTTTTTAGAATCGCTGATCGCTATTTCCGATTACAAGGAATTTATTGTTGAATTTTAAAACAATATTTCGAATGCCAAAGAAAGTGCCACACTATAATTAGCTCAAGCTTTAAAAAATCACTAACTCGGTATACAAGTTAAAAAGTTCTGAATATGAAATAATCTAAGTCGTCACGTCATTAAAATTCTGCTAACCATCAATAATCATGTGTTTCTGTTCTTTTGGGAAACCCCGCTCCGACTCCAAGAGTTCTGTCTACTTTGCAGAACTCTGCTCATCTCATACTCATACCGGGGATTCAGTTTATTCTGAGTTTTGCGATTTTGCCACTAGATGGCACGAGTTGAGAAACTTTTAAATTTTTTGTTTCAACACAGAAAACTTTCAGGATTCCAACAAAAAACGAAAACGTTTGATTATCATTGAGATGAGTTTTCCTGCTTTGAAATTACCGTATTTTCGCGTACGGCAGCCGATTTGGACCGTATACCGTATTTGGTGTCAATTTTCCGTACAAATACGGTAATTACCGTACGGTTGGCAACACTGAAGAGATGTAATTGACAGCTACTGAGGGCCACGCCTATATAACCAATGAAACAAGGAGGATATCGCTGTTGGAATAGTGGTGGATTACAATCGTAATCCGCGCGACTAACGAAGGGTTAAAGTATTTGAAATACTTGACCTGGGCCCTGTAACAAACCCTACAAGTCCTACTATTGTTAGAATGTTTTACACTTGTAGCTTTCACATAACACAACCCATTTGTAGTTACATGTATGGCACTATAGTATTCACCGGAAAATCTCTCCATATGCAAGCGTAGTTACAGGCAGATCACTTGTAACTTCTAGAGTTGTTACATTTGTATGGTTTGTGTTACAGGCCCCAGTTTACCCCACATCAGAAAATATAGAATAGAAAACTCGTTATGTTTTAGAAAAAACCATTTATATTAATTGAACAATATTTCCATAATTTTTTTTGGCTACTTTTTTCTCTTCATAATCCATATTAGCCAATTCGGCTGCCACCATATTTCCAAATGCCGAATCGCTATTCCTACTATCAGTAATAACCTTCAATATAGTTGCTTCTAGGGGACCCGGATCAGAATTTGGAGTACTGTATGTGGTTGTTTTCATTTTCTTTGTTGGCCGAACAGATGTTTGAGTTATAACTGGACTAATTTCTGAAAATAACACCAATAAAAATGTATATTTCATTGTGTAAATCATTTACCATCATCTCCTGATTCAATGTTTACAAATTCTATCCCTTGGTCGTATCGAAATTCATTATTATCAAATAAATGCTGCAAATCATTGTTTTCTTCTGCTTCCTCTATTGGCTCTGAATTGTTTATATTATTATTGGATACCTTCAAATTACTATACGTAGGTCTATGAGAAAGATAAAAGGATCATTGGCCTTATAAATTATTTAATATAGCAATTTAATTTAATACCTTCTTTCCTCAATATGTTCGTCTAAGAAGCTCATGTCATCAAACCAAGCCCATTTTGGTTTATTACACATTCCACTACCACTCTTCAAATTCCCTTGTTTTTTTCTTTTTCTCATGTATATCTCTCTGAGAGAAACAAAATACTTCTGACAAACATGATCTGAAAATATTTAAAGAATGAAAAAGATGTAAATATTCACAAATTACTCACGTGGCAAATTCACAGTTTCGCCAATTTTCAACCATGCATTTTCTTTTCTCTTTATATCCTTGTACATTTTATTTCCTTTATTATAAATATAAGGATAGCTCCTCACCAAATTGATGAATAACTCAATATCTACATTTTCCGTGTTCATTTTCATTTACTAAAAAGATTTCATAGCTTAAATAAATTGTTACTTTGCGTTTCAAATTATACTCACCCAACTGAAATACAATATAAATGCCCAAACTTGTCTCTGACCCAAAGACACACACCGGCAAAATTAGGGGAACACAAAATAAAGACAGCTTTTTTTCAATTATTAACTTTTTATGTATGTTTTTTTGCTTCATTTGGGCTTGGATATCAAAAATAAATATGACACAATAGAAACTAGGGTTGAACATTATCTATTTATACGTAATTGCAAAAAAAAAGAAATTCAAATCAGTTTGACTTCATTAACCATTTTTTTAAATTAAGTTATCTTTGAAAATGTTATTAAATTACATTATTAATATGTTGTATTGCCGCCGCGGGCTCTAATAAGGGCCTGAACACGACCCCATTCATCGGACCAATCTTGTTGTTGACGATCGAACGCTAATCTTGCAACTCGGTGGCTTAGGGTAGACCGAGGCGAATCGGATCACTTTTTCTTTGAGGTTGAGTAAATCATACTAAAGTGTTATATAATGTTATTTTTATTGTTGAAGCCGAAAGAAGTAACAATCAGCTATGAAATAAACATTGGAAAACTTAAATCATACATATATTCGCTTCATTAGCTCTTAAAAACTGAAAAAAGAAAAATATCCGAATCGCCCCAATTTTTGGGGTGAATCGGATCGTACACAACATGTAACAAAATTTTAAGTTTCTTAACACTATAGCTTTGGAATCAGTAAAAAATTAATAATGAGATCAATTTTAATTATTGCCACATAATTCACATATATATGGTCCTTTTTTCCCCCCATATCAGCACATTTTTCGTGGCACCATTCTTCGCAGGCATTGCACTGAATCCAATCCTCTGATGGTGGATGAACGAATATTTCGGAACAGTAAATGCAGTGCCACTCTCTCTGTTTTGCAGATGAACTTTTAATATTTATCGCAGGCTTTGCTTTATTTTTCATCTTTTTCATAGTATTTTCTTTGCCCACAGCCTTTTTCTTGTTTTCCTTGGTTTCATTGTCTACTTTAAATTTCTTCTTTGTTTCTTTTTCGAGAAGAGTAGTCTTACTCTCAGGTGATGTTAAATGCAAGACCAGTTTTGAAACTTTACGAATTCTTTTAGAAGCAATTGGTGACTTTAAAGGTGATGGAAGAATTTCTTTAATTATTTCTGCACAGGTGGAAGGCTGGGCTTTGTCAGAATGTTGCGAACTTGTGGATAGCACTATATTATCGAGTGGTTTTGTATTTGTAGCTTGAACTTGTACCTTTATTTTTGACTGCACTTGTTCTTCACTTGAGGATTGGACTTGGGGCACTTGACACTCTCTCTGTTTTGCTGATGAACTCTTAATTTTAATCCCAGGCGTTGCTTCATCATCTTCTTTCTTTCTTTCTTCATCTGCACAGGTGGAAAACTGGGCTTTGTCGTGAACTTGCAGATGACACTGTATCAGCTACTGGTTGTGTATTTGTGGCTTGCACTTGTAGCTGCATTTGTTGGGAACTTGAGGACTGGACTTGGGACTCTACAATGTCCGACTCTTTATCACCGATGAACTTGTGGTCAGGTATTGCATTGGCGTTTAGTGGAAATATTCCAGTCTTTTCGAAGCCTTTCGTAGCATTCCCAACAGTGGCAGCCTGATTCCAAGCCTGTTGGAAAAGTGCTCCGAAAGCGACTTTTGTGATTCCTTGATTCGGATGTGAATGTTGCCATGATGTAGCTTTTTGGTGATAATAAGTTTTGAGCGGTTTGAAAAACGATACATCAAGTGGTTGCAGGGCATGTGATGTGTCTGGAGGAAGAAGTACAAGTTCAATTTCTAAAGAGTCACACAAGTCTACCACTGAGTAGCTGGTGTGAGACGCGTGCCCATCTAAAATTAGAACTACTTTTCCTGAGGTCCGGTAGCGATTGAAATGTTGCAGCCACAACTTTAAAGCTTCTTCGGTGACCCAGCCCTTTTCTGTCATGGCAACTTCAGTACCAGGTGGCATACCTAGAAGAAAATCGTTACGTTTACGCACACCTTTGAGTAGAACAAATGGAGGTATGTACTGTCCTGCTGCATTCATACAGGCTAGAACGGTTACATTTTCACCTCGTTCAACACTGGTCATGCTGACAACATCTTTAGCACCTTTTTGGGCTATAATGTTAGGTGGGCGGTTACTAAGCGGCATCCCCGTTTCATCAACATTGTATACACATTCAGGTCTTCCACTTAAATTGTTGTTATCTATCACTTTTTTTAAAGTATTAAAGAATTCTGTCACTTTTTCCTTCTTCATACCATCAATCCTTGCTCTTGACAGACCCTCCGGCTTCCGAATAGTTAATTTTTTATTTCTTTGCATGAAGCGATGAAACCAGTCCTGGCCAGCCATTCCAGCATTTCTGTCAAATTGTGTTCTATGTTTGACGTTCTGCAAATTCAAACGCGTACTTACGTACCGCTTTGGGTGTAATTCCGAAGCCACGACTTGCCAAGTGCAACAGCCGGTCAGCTAACTTCTTTTCTGCGTTCTCATCTAAAGCTGGCTGTCCACCTCGACGCTTAATAATACCCCTGGACGAAGTAACTTCTCTCTGTAAGCTCGTGAACGCTACTGCAAAAATCTCAGCAGCCTTACGTAAGGTCAACTCTTTGTTCTGAACTTTATTTACAGCCTCTTTCATTTTTTTCTTGAGACCATTCTCCGGCATCAGTCTTTCTTTTGTACGTGCGAACCATCTACAATGAAATAAATATGAATCAATAACCTCAAACATGTAATAAATCAGTTTAAAAGTGTGATCCAATTCGCCCCTGACGATATGATCCGATTAGCCCCATAATCAAGACTCTTGAAATAAATATTTTAGACGTTAACCTCTAAGATCATACTTAAAAGCGAATTGGTTCTCTTCTAAGGCTGATATTAGACTATCATTTATTCATCATATTAATATGATATCATATCTGTCCAATTCGAGGATCCTATATATATGATCGTGTTCGTCATATATGTATATTACACTTAGGCTCATATAAACGTCATATTGCAAGATGGATATTAATTCAGGCGCGATTTCCGTTGCAAGTGCGATTTTATTAATTGGTTTAAAAATGAGAAAAAAAAAGAAACAAAAACAGAAAAACAAACGACGGGTTTGGGTTAAACCATGGATAGCTAGGCGGTCAGAGAGAGGGGTCCATAATACGTTACTAGAAGAATTAAGATTGGAAGATATAAAGTCTTACCAAATATACCTACGTATGGATGATACTGTATTCAATTATATATTGTCAAAGGTTGCACCATTGATTTCCAAGAAAGAAACTCACTTAAGATGTCCTATTAGTGCTAAAGATCGTTTATTGGTAACCTTGAGATATTTGGCTACCGGAGAAACTTTTTCTAGTTTACAGTTTCAAACCAGAATTCCCCAATGCACACTATCTTTTATTATACCAGAAACCTGTAGAGCAATATATAGAGCTCTAAAGGATGTACATCTAAAAGTAAGTTTTTTTGGTATTGTTAATCATAATCATCAATGAAAAAAAAAGACTAAAAATGTTTAATTCCCATTTATTCTTCTTCAATCTTCACTCTCTTCTGCATCAATCCCATCAATATAATATATAACATTTTCATTTGATTTCTGAGTATTACACAAAGACATATCATTATTATTATTATTATCATCCTCTGTGCAACTCTGTGTGAACTGTCTCTCCTCATACGAGGTAGCATGAATTTCATCCCATATGTCAAACAAGCACATTTGAATTTTACGTTTTGCTTTGTTTAGCAAATAATTATTGCTAGCATTTTTATGCCGTTCAGCTCACTGTTAATAAAATTACAAAAAGTATTTATATTGCTGTCGGCAAAACTGTTGATTTGTTGAGACACCTGTCTCATAGTGGCTGCAGCTTCTTTAATTAAATCATCCTCATCAACGTCAACAGATTTCTTCTTCTTCTTCTTCCTCACATTTTGTGGATGATTTATCTGAAATCAATAAAACAATATTACTATTTTTGCAGGTACCAAATACTGAGACAGAGTGGAACAAGGTATCAGAAGATTTTAAGAATAAATGGCATGTATTCAATTGCATCGGAGCTTTAGACGGAAAACATATTCGAATTACATGCCCTCCTAACAGTGGATCACATTTCTATAACTATAAACTCTACAACAGTATTGTTTTATTAGCTTTGGCAGATGCTAATTATAAATTTTTGTATGTTGACGTTGGAACAAATGGTAGAGTTGGTGATTCGGGTGTTTATGCCAAGAGTAAACTTAGACAATTCTTAAACAATAAATCTATATCAAATATTCCAGAAGGAAAACCCCTGCCATGTACAAGGACGGTGTTGCCATACGTAGTAATAGCAGATGATGCTTTCCCTCTCAGTTATACCATAATGAAACCATATCCTCTAAGAAATATCACACGGGAAGAAGCCATATTTAATTATAGGTTGTCACGTGGTAGAAGGGTTGTAGAAAGTGCATTTGGAATATTAGCCAATCGTTTTCGAGTATTGTTGAATTCAATTAATTTAGTGCCAGACCGTGTAAAAGATATTGTTTTGGCATGCTGTGTTTTGCACAACATACTTGTTGACAAGAGACAGCAATTTTATACTAGACAACCACGTTTCGAAGGTGATTCAATATTTCAAAAAGCTAATGATGATATGGAGGAACTGATCTCGATTGCCAGACAAGACAGGGAGTCATTACTACATGGTGCTGAAATAAGAGATCACTTTAAAATTCATTATAATGGCATTGGAAGAGTGCCTTGGCAGGAAGCTAGAATCAATTAAAATATGTTACCTCTCCTTCACGTGACTGCTGTATGTTGATGTCTACACCAGCATGTTCTACTTGAGAGGAATTATCCAGGTTCGATTCAGAAGCGTCGGCTTCTGTGGAAATATCCAGAAAACGAAGCAGTGGGAACCAGTAAACTGTAGGAGTGTAGTCCCCTCCAGATCCACTTTTGCATTTGGTTATCTGAAAATAAATTTTAAATAGATACTTTGTTTTATAAGTAATAGTTCAAAACCAATAAAAAGCTTCATCTACATTATTGAGTACATCTATATAATTCAAGTGAATAAAAAGGGCCAGCCATCATTCTGTGGCATGAAACATTAAAAAAAAATTGTTATCAATTATTATAAAGCTCTAAATTAGATACTCACTTTCAGTTTTTCTGCTAGGTACTGAGATCTGAGACTATTGATTTTCTTCCGTACATCTGTTACAAGACATACTCTGCCAGTTGTCTCGCTTATTACATTTGCAATGCTTGCAATGATTGACAACCGCTTGTCCCGATTTTTATAATTTGGATCCAGATTGTTATATAAACATTCGTTTTCTTCATAGAGGTTGATTAATAATTTCGTAGCTTCGATAGTCCATTCAAAATTTTTAGTCGCCATTTTTTTCTTCTTCTACTTTCTCGAGTCCTACTCTGGGCAGCAGAGCCCCCTGCTGTGGACCAGGTACGCAGCTAGGCTCAGCTATGTACCCAAAATCAATGTACGCTCGATTTCAGATTCTTGATCACTATCTTGAGGGATGATTCCTGAGGCTCACCAACCGGGAAATACAGAACACACAGGGAGTCACTTTCACTGCACGTTTTCCACATATAACACGAGTCCAGCACGAGTCGACGTTTTTTTTTTGGTCTGGTCTGGGCGGTCTGTCTGGGTCTGTCTAGCTAGAGCACAGAACACAAGAGCTAGAGTGTCTATGGACAAAATATGATCATAATTGTACTCCAGCTGTCAAATAGGATACTTGATCTATGATCATAGACAATATGAATCATATGTTTTTATTACACTGTCATAGGTTCTTCATATAAATATGACTCCTATATATATGATCATATTAATATGATAGTCTAATATCAGCCTATCACAAATCTGTAATATGACACAAAGAAATCGTAAGTACGTACCTTAGATGAGCGCCAAAATTGCAACACACACAAACAACCGAATCGCTAACGAGCGGCGTCGCAACTGATTCACAAGCGCAATAGAAATACTGCCCTGTCGGGAGGTGCGGGGTGAGAGGAGAGACGGTTGAGTGCGTTCTATGTGAATGCGATATTTGAATTATCAGCAGATTTCTTATTTTGATCCGATTCGCCCTATGATCCGATTCGCCTCGGTATACCCTACCTCAAGTTTAGGCGCTTTTGCTGCTACGTATAACTTTAAACCAACTTCGTTTAACCTTCTTCTTACTGTTCGTTCACTTAAACGCACGTTACGCACCTCTTCTAAGAGATTTCTGGTCTGGACAGCTGTTTGACGACGGTTTCTCAACGTTTGCACCCTTATAAAGAGTTCGTCTACGGCACTGGTTGCGCTTTTTCTGCCTTGTCCCCGCCTTCGCACGTAAGATTCTGTCTGTTTGTATCGTTTTTCACAATGATGGATCACAGATACTGATACACCCAACATTCGACTCACCGAACGATATGTGTGAGCTTCCTCGATCATTGACACAGCTCTGGTGACTTCAGTAGCTGGCAAATCACTTATTTTGTATGCAACACAATGTTAACTCTTCAAACAACAACAACAAAATAAGCTAGAGCCACTATTGACTGCTCAAGTAAAATCTTTATCAAAAACAGTTAAAAGCGCTGACTGTCAACAAACACTTGAGAGGATGTTATTTCTATTAGATTGTTGAAATTGTCAAAATATCTCAAAATATTATGTTGTACGAGGGAAATATGTTCTATGTGAATGCGATATTTGAATTATCAGCAGATTTCTTATTTTGATCCGATTCGCCCTGTGATCCGATTCGCCTCGGTCTACCCTACCTCAAGTTTAGGCGCTTTTGCTGCTACGTATAACTTTAAACCAACTTCGTTTAACCTTCTTCTTACTGTTCGTTCACTTAAACGCACGTTACGCACCTCTTCTAAGAGATTTCTGGTCTGGACAGCTGTTTGACGACGGTTTCTCAACGTTTGCACCCTTATAAAAAGTTCGTCTACGGCACTGGTTGCGCTTTTTCTGCCTTGTCCCCGCCTTCGCACGTAAGATTCTGTCTGTTTGTATCGTTTTTCACAATGGTGGATCACAGATACTGATACACCCAACATTCGACTCACCGAACGATATGTGTGAGCTTCCTCGATCATTGACACAGCTCTGGCGACTTCAGTAGCTGGCAAATCATTTATTTTGTATGCAACACAATGTTAACTCTTCAAACAACAACAACAAAACAAGCTAGAGCCACTATTGACTGCTCAAGTAAAATCTTCATCAAAAACAGTTAAAAGCGCTGACTGTCAACAAACACTTGAGAGGATGTTATTTCTATTAGATTGTTGAAATTGTCAAAATATCTCAAAATATTATGTTGTACGAGGGAAATATCTTAAATAAATGAACCACTTGACGAATCACTCACGAGTCCCCAAAAAAAAGACATTTTTTTGTGTTCCCCTAATTGTGCCGGTGTGTATTATTATTGAACTATAGAAGAATAATGAGTTAGGTTAACTCATAGACAAATATATTATGTCTTGTCTTGTCTCTTTACGTCATTTTGACGTATTGGGCTCGACCGTTGGTCTCAAAGAAAAAATATATCGTGCGTTCAAAAAAATTCGTGGGCAAGTAAGCTGTGGATTCTATTTTTCCTAAGAGTCTATGAGGGGAAAAATAGAATCATATGGAACTGTTAACAATAGGCTCTGTAATTTTGACGTTTACGTTGAGCTCATGGTTTAATTATAGAAATTTGTTCACAATCTATGAGTTAACCCAACTTATAATAACAATTTTCGTTTACATTTCGGGAGTTTTATGGTTACGTCCATTGTGAATCCAGTATAACCTACTTAAAATATTTCTCTGTCTTGCTCTGTTCCAAGTTATGCACGTATTATTGAAATTTTTGACATCTGCGTTGCTCGCTTGAAAATGCAATGTCTCGATTATTTTTTACGCGGAAAAAACCGAACCCAGCAGTCTTATAGTAAAGAATTCCAGTATTCAGGTGGTACGTTCGGTATTTTGATAAATCTTCTGTATGGTGTTTCGCAGATTTTGCTCCGAGAACGTAGAACTTAAAATTGAAATATGTACACTGCGCAAAAAAATTAACGCATATTCTGAAAATCTCAATTTTAATGAAAGTTAACTCTACATTGACTTTATAACTTATTCTTTATGTTCTCTCGGGAAGGTTTTTGAATGAAACAAGACACATTCAATGAAAGAAAAATTCAGGAGTTCACCGAATCTTATGTGAAAGAAAAAAAATAAACAATTTCCAAAAAACTGGAATGCTGATAAGTGATTTAATACTTGATATTTCCACCCCTTGCGTTAATTACAGCTTGGCAGCGACGGTTCATACTCAAAATGTCATTCATCCTTATTACAAATATTGAAAAGAACATTATCAAAGTCATCATTACACCAAGACACTCTACCTCTATATAGGTGGTAAAGATTTTCTGGTTTGATATATAAATGAGAATGATCTCGTATGCAGTAAAATTTTGAATTATTGAACCCCCTTCTTTTCAGTTCTTTAAAAAATATTATATAGCAAGTTCTACACATAAACAAATCAAGCTTCTTGATGCAATAATAATTCCTCCAAATACATAATTCATCATCATCATATACATCGTTCCAATCATGTTTGTCGAAAACAATACTTTTAGCTTTACGTCTAGTGACACTTTTGAAATGAAATAACTCATTTGCTAGAGATTGGGGAGGATTTTCTGCAGCATATAAATATCCGCTGATATTTGTTTCCACTTATAAGGACTAAATTTCTTTAAAATTTCAAACGTTATGAGTCAGGCAAATTTAGACGGAATATGCCAACTATTGAATCGACATTTTCAATAATCGCTTTTATTGCTGATTCTTGAAGATTCAACACGCTACCCTGCTGCAGTGCTTGCTCATTGAATTTGGGAATATGTATTAGACATTCTGAAATAAATATTTTCTCTATTGAGGTAGTGTTGGACATTTTTGCGGTTGTAAAGCCGGGTTTAGACGAAGCGCACCTACTCGCGCACCAGCCTCGCTTCCGCTCCCTCGCATCGTGTAAACATGCTCCTCGCCGTGAGGCCCCTCGTCCTCGGGGCGAGCCGTCGCCGGTCGGTTTTCAGTCGCGCATCAAAGAAACCTCACTCTGTCGTTTGAACAAGAATTTGGAGCTAGTCGAGACTAGTGAGTGCGCCGGCTTTAGTATTCTATTTACGCAGGGAAAATGGACCAAGCGAAGTGCCTGGAACTTATCGATATTCTAAACATACATATATTGCAAACTCGTATATGAATCTCCAGTGGCGAGAAATCTTAAGGTAATAGCAAATCTTTCTCTGGCAGTTATCGCTTCTCTCATATTTGTGTCCATTTTTGCAATTTCCGGCGAAATAACAGCTAGCAGGTGTTCAAAATCTTCAAACGTCATGCGCAGGAAATTTTTTTATGGTTTCTTCACCATATCGGCCATCAATCTGCAACCATACTGCAATCGCCGGCGAAATAATTCCTTAGCCCACCACCGACGCTCCTTCCTATTTTTTTTTCAATCTCATTTTTTTTAAGTGACACATTGCTAGGAAAGCAAACGACGCGGTAATTGAAGGTGTAGCCATGCTGAACTGTACGACTCTATACGAGGCTGATTACTACCTCGCCTTCTCATCCTGGCTCGCCCTTCCAGGCGAATCCAGCGCGTCGTGTAAACACTAGCGCGAGGATGAGTTTTGGTGCGCGAGTAGGTGGCGAGGTTTGACTCGCGAGTGGGTGCGCTTCGTCTAAACCCAGCTTAACGAATAACGACCCCAAGGCAGCGTATCTAAAGATGCTGGAATTAGGATTCGTTTATCGTCACGTTGTGACGTGCTCCCCGTCTCTACCAAACTGCGTTGCCATCGTTTACCTTCGGAAGTAGAGATCTCGGGCGCCACCTCTAGTTTAAAGTGTTGAGGACACTAGGGTACCCATAGGCAGTGTCCTATGGGGTCCGGGAGCTACTAGCCAGAGAAGGTTATGTCCAGGGGTCAGTTGTTGATTTTAATTCGACTGATTTATTCAGCGGAAAATCCCGCATTTTAAACCTTTCGGACACGTGTGGCCGGTAACAGTTGACTCCGCCCCATGTGTGCGGTATCGAGAAATCGCGATCTAATTTGCCGTACATCTTCAGCGCGGAGATAACAATTCCCGATTTCCGTCAACTTGAATTGAACGAAACCAAATAATGATAGAAATTATTTTGCTTCGTTACAACGTCCGCTCAATGATATTTTTGATTGCAGAGTGGTATAAACGTTATGCGCAAAGGACCTGATTGTGTTTTGACATAAAACAAGTTTAGACAATTTACATAGTCGTTGAAAGTTATTTTATTTTTAACGATGCAATTTTTTACTCCTTTTGATTTTTTAGTTACTCTTCTTCCCTGAACATTAAAACTATACATTTTCGATCTCAAACCTGCAAAATGAGTAATAATTGAACTATTCGCTTCACCTTACATTAAACCAGGTACCTTTTTATTCACTGAAGGAATGTTGTGCATATTATCCTTGGGGTAATCGCTGGTATCAAAATGCGTATGACAATCATTTTTAATTAGCTCATAGAGGTTGCAACCACTGATTTAATAAAAAAGAGTCTGTATCAATATACACGATTTTGCAACCCTCAGGATTTTGGGGTAGCATATACTTGTAATGAAAATTGTACATGCACACCTTTGATATGTCTGAAATAGCCTGACCTATGTACAGCGGTTTGTTGAACAGAAGCTCATTCTTTTTAAGCTCGAAAATTGCTCGACTATGAAATCTTGGAGATGATATCATATTTTTTGCTCCATAACGACCTTCATATGAGTTAACTAGACGTACAACCATGTGCAATCTAATGTTTTCCATTGTTTTACCGAAAATTTAATTATTAGCAAACTTGAATTGGTTTTTTCCAAAGGTTGTGGTTGCTTTTGCTCTTAATTCGGTATTAAGATCGATGTAGGGTTTCAGCCAGGGAGACTGCTGAAATTTCAAAACTTTTTTGATCTTTGTCAATTTAAAACCTTATTCCAAAGCTGGTTTTCAGTGACGGTAATGTATTATATAATCTTTTTTATCTGAAAATGTGCAAAGTAATTTTGAAAACTTTGCGCCAGGAGGGACGCTATGCTCTGGACACAGAGGTAGATCTTTATGCAGATCATGCAGGTGGTGCGGGTATTCCAGATCCATCTGAAGAATGTATCCTTCAGGAGCATCATCAAGAACGTTACTCACATCTATAGATGTATCACACCATTCGAAATCTCCAAATGGTAAATATTGACTCATTGCCCAACCATACAAATTATTAACATCAAGATACAGCAAAAATGATTCGGGTTTTGATGGGTCATCTGGCGATTATTTGCTCCAGAGAGTCTGTGCATGCAGCAACTTATTCCTCCACGTATACCCTGTTCCACAAACATGATATTATCGATATCTTTAAGAATTTGTAGCTTACATTTGGTATAACTCAACATACAGTTCCAGCTGTAAGCAGGCATAGTGTAGTACCATGCTGGGTCAAGTTTGTAAGTTTATAATGCTGTTTGCCTAAAATTTTCCATTGCGTCAGCGAGCTAAAGTATATTTGTTTTCATATAAGGGTCGCTAAATTCACCTGATGATTTGATATTGAATGTTTGCCAAACGTTTTGAGTATGACGATAGCTTTTCGCATCAATGTGTGTGTCGTTCATTTTATTGTGAAATTGCTCTATTGAAGGTAGTGTGGTATCATTTAATTTGTCCCAGCTAGTCATGTATTCATAACAAAAAATACCCTTTTTTGTCAGGAGCTCAAATTCTTCATCGAGCAAACTGGCAAATTCTTTTTTTAAATTTTGAAAATTATTAAGAATTAAAGTGGAAGCCAATTCATTCAAACTAGCCCCCGTGAATTTGAATGAATCAATGAACCTAAATCTGAGATTGGTTTCCTGATGGTGATATGTGAACGAAATATATTTTTTTATTGATAGGTAGGTAACGTAGTGATTTTCCCGCGAGATAGAAGGTATTTTACAATACAATTAGCATCGTTATTGAATAAATTGTGAAAAACTACGGGCACAACAAACAGCTTGCGAAAATTTACGTTACACCGTTGATGTGCCCATCCCCTAAATTCTGAGGAAAAATTATCGTGATCCCTTACTATTACGTCCTTATCATCGAACCGTTTTTCACAAATATGACAATGTGTGCCAACTGCACTTGAAGCATCTGACATTGGTTCAATGTGTAATAGAAGAATAAACATTTATCAGAGGCCATATTATCTATTTCTTCAGCAAATCCATTTGAGCAATTCTCACCGCGAAAACTAGCATAATGTGGAAAACTATCGTTGTATGCACATTTCAAATAATAACCGACACTATTTGGTTCATGTTTCTGGTACTTGAATGATTCTTCACTTATTTTCTCATTGCATTGTTTGAGTATTGCCTCAAAGTCTGCATAAAGAATAAATGGGCATTTCTGTTTATAAACAAAATTTCGAAATTCTACATAATCGTAATTTGGAGAAGATACTTTTCGATTGTTTAAATTTTAAATTTTACACATTTCAAAATAATCATTCAATTCCACTTGGGATGAAAAATAATTCAAGCACCTATCACATATTAATTTCTTCTCCTTATGTTTGGAGAGTTCAGATGAGAGAAGTCGTGATAGATTCTTAATCCAGCAATAATGATAACTAATTTGGGAGTCACTTGCAGTTTCCGAAAGCTCTACATCTACATCATAGTCGCTCAATTTTGGATAATATTTGTCTTGAACTAATAATAACTTTACATGATTCTGCTCAAGATGAAACTGTGAGAGTCTTAAAGGTAAAACTTTATAAAATGATCTCTTTTCATTTTCTATTAATTCTAAACCATATACGTTTACCGAAATATTGTTAATTTTTTTCAAATTTTGCAATTTGGGGTAATTTTACAGGCAGTTCTAAGCCGTTAGTATTGAGTACGGTCGAGTAAAAAGGATAGCTCGTAGTACGGTTAGAATGAACTCTTGCTAGATATAGTGGACTAACAACACCCCAAAAGAAACATGCATTATCATTATTCTGTACGTTAATGCATGCTTTTTTCTTAGAAATCTGATCAGGTAGTTTAATGAAAGATGATCTCCACAATTATTTCCCATTTCAAATTTGTTTCTTGCAATTTATAAATAAATGATTTTGCTTCATGCCCATCCGCTGCCCTTGTTACTCATATCCTCTAATAATTTACGATCAACAATTCCCACACCCTCATAAGCAATAACTTAAAGAAGTCGGCACAAAAGGTTGTGTTCACCTTCATTATTGACATCTCCCTTAAAATTCTAGAAATTTTGCTCTTGAATAGGTGAAAAACATCTTTCAAAAAATGGTCTTACATCTACATGTGTTAAATTTATTTCATTTCTGTTCTAACTCTACAGTTATATATAGCATTTATTGTTCGCTATGTTACACGCGAGCTATGTCTTTGAGATGAGGAGATGAGGATAATAATATAGCGCATTACCTTAATATTAGAAGAACTAGCGTCTGATGATTTCGAAGGAAGCTGCTGGATTTGTTTTCCCCGTTTGCACCTCCCCGCGGTATGTTAAATGGTATTAGCCCCGTTTACACGTACACTCCGAAGCGACGCTCCTGTAGCGTCGCTCCGATGCGGCACTCCGGAACGGCGTTCCAGAAGCGTATGTCATCAATGAAGAAGAGAATAAAACTCCTCGGAAAATTTGGGTTAAACAGTGGAGGTTGAATAGAGAGCGTTTTGGTCATATGCCTCTATTAAGGGAACTCCGGGAAAATTATCCAGAGGACTACAGGAATTATTTAAGAATGGATGACATAACGTTTCGGCTTATTTTGAATTTTGTTCGTCCGTATATTTCAAAACAAGATACAATTATGAGAACGAGCATCAGTGCAGAAGAACGTTTGGCTGTTACTCTTCGGTATTTAGCCACTGGACGATCACTTCAAGATCTGAAGTTTTCATCTTGTATATCAGCACCTGCCTTGTGTCATATTATTCCAGAGACATGTGAGGCCATTTACACTTCAATGAAAAGAAATTATTTACAGGTGAGATTCACAAAAATATATAAACTTTTTTCGAATCAATTATATAATTTATTTAACTTAGAGGACAACGATAATCTTGAAACAAAAAAAAATAATTAGCTTTCGACATAATCATTTACATTAAAGGGTTGTGTAGTCATTCTCTGAAAAAGAAGTTTGCGGGAAGGTGGCGGTGTGGGGTAGTGGATGGTGATTTTCCACTATTTTCGTATTGGGAGTTATTTGGTTCAGTAAACCTTTGGTCAAAATACCATTGATGAGGCTCTCAGCATAAATTGCTTGGAGTTTGTCTATCTTCTCCAATTTCCTTGCCACGTTTATGCCCACAGCTTCGTATTCAGATGTATCCGGTTTTTCCAAAGCTCGTTTGCAAACTTCCAGAAATTCTGAAGTTTGCGTAGTCCTCTTTCGTTTTGGTGTCTCAGCGGATGATGATGTTTTGTTCATTTGTTTTTCAGTTTCCTAAAAAAAAGAAGATTGGTTGAAAATAGCAGACTTATTCGAGACGAAGTGGAATTTCATTAACTGTGGAGGAGCTATAGATGGAAAACACATTCGAATTGTTCAGCCACCGAATTCAGGAGCGCACTATTACAATTATAAAAATTATTAAAGCATTATTTTGATGGCTATCGTTAATGCCAATTATGAATTTCTATTTTTGGATGTTGGTAAAAACGGAAGAATGTCTGATGGGGGAGTAATTGAATATACTGAATTTTTTAATAGGTTACAATCTAACAAACTCAATCTACCTGAAAATCATGAAACGAAAAGAAAATTGAATTTTGTTTTTTTAGGGGACGAAGCTTTTGCTCTGGGAAAACATTTTTTGAAACCTTTTTCCCAAAAAGAATTAACGAAAGAAAGACGCATTTTTAATTACAGACTAGCGAGGGCCAGAAATGTGTCTGAAAATGCTTTCGGTTTAGTGAATAGTAGGTTCAGAGTTTTGAATACATCCATCAATATGACTCCTTCAAAAATCAATTATATCGTCCTAGCAATTTGTGTATTACACAATTGTTTAGTTAGAACCTCTCCTTCTTATGTGCCATCAGAATCAACATTAGATAATGCTAATAGAAATGAAATCTCTGGGGAATTTCAAGATGGAGTGAACTTTTTAGCGAGTTTGCAGAGTTATAGGCCTACTAATGTTTTTTCTGAAGCTGTAAGAAATCGGAACGACTACATGGAATACTTCAATAATGATGGAAAACTGTCATGGCAGGACGATTTGTTGAGAAATGGATTTATATAAATAATAAAGACAATTTACTTACTTGTGTGTTTTGATCACCCTGCCTTTCTGTATCACTCAACGTGATTTCTGAATTTTCGACCTCCGCTTCAGTCATCCCTTCAGAATCTATATTGCTGAGGCTCTCAGAAGGTTGCTCCTGATCTTTTGTGAACAACAGTAAGTCGAAATACCATAAAGTTGGTTTATGAACATCTTCTGTTCCGCTTCCACTTTTTTTGAATCATTTATTTTTTTTAATTCCTTCCGGAAAGCACCCCGTATACCTTGTATTTTCTTCAAAACAAATTCTCGATTTGCACTCGTATCTACATTTTCTTTGCAAAACTCAAGCAATTTATCATATGCATTATTTCTCAAATTCTTATTTTTATATTCATCGCTTTTTATTTTCCATAAACACGGAAAGTTTCTGTACATGTTTATGAATATTTCCAAATTGTCCCTATTCCACATTGTGTGTAGATGGTACTGTTGAAACTGAGCAGAATTCAAGTTTATAAACATAAATAAAAATTTCCATCTGTGAAAATTCGAGAGAACGATAAGCATTTACTGCTACATTTCTCGGTAGATCGGAGTGTGCGTGTAAATGCGACATGAAATCACAACCAGCACATCTGGCACGTCGCATCAAATCGACGCTCTTGGACTCACGATGGTCTAGCATTCACACGCACGCGATTGGAGTTGAGGAATGGAGCGAACGCTCCAAAACTGCCAGGAAAACTGTCCGTGTAAACGGGCCTATTGTCCTGAAGATAATTCAATTGTATGATCCCGATATCGTTCAACCAATCTCCTCGGTAGAAATGGCACAAAATCTTGGAACTCCAAGAGAACCGATTCCGCAAATTTGGACTTAACCAGTCTTCACTTTAGAATCTGGTATTCGGTGTTCTTTTTCAATTCTCCAAGCCACTTCGTTGGTTTTCTGTTTATAACAATTAGAGATGCTTCATTAATTATGTCTAGGAAATCCATTTCTAAAAAGCACATGAACAAAAAAATAAAATTAAAAACAAGCTAAAAAAAGTGTAGAAAACTTACTTTTCTTTATGTAGATTGCCGTGTTTGAAAATTTTCTTGATATTATTATTGTGAACGTGTTGTTGCTGCAACGAGAAAGTAAAGATTTTACATATTGATACATATATAATTTAAAAATTTCAACTTACTTGATGAACACTAACACTGAGCACAGATACAGATATCTAACAAACACTTTGAATCGGAATATATGCGGATATTCACGTCAAATAATATCGGATGTCAAAAAAAAATTCGTCCCCGAACTACCATATGCTATTTTTTCATCAGGATGTTGAATTGAAGTAATTTTAGTTGCCAAATCATTATATTCAATTCAATTTTCTCCAGTCTTATTCTCATTTATTCTCGATTTATAATATAGTTTTCCCTTCTCCTAGTAAAATGAAATTTCAAACATAAATTCCATGTCTGTCTCTAAAAACAGAAATCGGAAATTAATGCTGAAATCTTCTAATTCTACTTTTGAGGAACTTTTAATGATATTTTGAAAAGTATGAAAATAAAAATCTGAAATGTCATCGAGTATCGAGGAGACGGCATAAAAGTAAAACATGGTCACCTAGACTATGTAAGTGAGTTTCACTTTAACACTGTATGTATATGGCTCAAAACAACAAAGGTGACGAATTCCAGGTTTGCAATTTGAGCATAAAATGTTGAAAGCAATAGCCAAACACAAGAGTTAAAATGTTTGGTTTATTATTAAACTTGGTGTCTTTAAAAGGGGCTCGCACAAATCCCATAATTTTTCAAATTACAGCGATTATAAGGAAACTTGAAAGCAAAAATGGTCATTTTTGAACGTACCTCAATATTTATTTTAAATATAATGTTTAAAGAAAACAATAATATATTATTCTTGTTAATAACATTCTACTATATTTCTTCAGATGCAAATGGAAATTTGGTGAATAGAAACGGAAAGTTATGAAAATCATAAAATTGAAAATCAAAAAGTAGCTGAGTTTCAAATTTCTAGCACCAAATTGAAAATGTAACAAAATATAGATGACTTGAAAAGTAAAATTTGATAATACTAAGATAATAACTTTATTATGTTCGTATGTGCATAATATTTGAAATTATTGTGAAATAGACATAAAGAAGTAGATTTCCCGGAATGACTAAGGTGTTCCCGAAATGATTAGGGTTCACTGAATGAAGCTGTTGGGTTTTTTTACAGGTAATGGTGTTTTTGAGTAATAAATGCGAATATTATTTTTGTTATCATGTTTAGAAATAAAACGTCACGTAAGAGACATCGTTTGGCTCCAGTTTAAATATCTTTGCAATATTGCTTACACATCTCTGGAAAGTGACTTTGAGTTCTCCGTCGTCTTCAACATGAGTTTGACTAATAGCCAGGTATCTGTAAAACACGTTTCTTTTTTTGTGTGGGCACTTCAACCAATAAAAATATTTCAGGGCTAATTTGATTAGGATGAATATTTCCTTTGCTATTTGTGTCATAAGACGATCCTGCTGCAATGGCTTCAAGGTTGTTATTAGTAGCTTTCTGGCGGAGAGAGTTTGCTTGTAGGTAAATCTTCTTCATCAGATGAAGAAGAGTTATAAATGGTTTCGAAAATACTTGTTCTGTTATAATTGACATTACATAGGGATTTCCTGTTTATTTCAGTCGATTTTTCAGTTTGACATAAAGACAAATCATCCGTTGAATCCATACTCGCGACATTGTTGCATTTATCTTCAGAAAGCATTTGTAGTTTCAACACTCTTTGCAAATTTTGATATTGATACAATTCAATGAGAACTTCAGGTGCTTTTTTTCAAGTAATATTAGTAATTTTCATCACACCAGGTACAGCAGAAATCGATTTCGGATTTTTTTTTCATGGCTTAAACTTCATCATCAGAAATTTCTTTCACATGGATGCTAGATTCTGTGAACAGATTAACGAATTGTGAGGCAGTCTTGATGTCCTTTCCCATTAAAACATGGCTATCCGCAGTTCTTTTTAATACTCCGCCTACACCATCGATCGGCCCCTTTCCATGACCAGGTCCGCTAAATGTCCACGTAGATTTTGTGATTTGTTGGATCAAAGTTTTGAGCCACAAATAAATGTTTGTACGATTAGGATTCTGAGATGTCGGTCCGTCAGATTAAATATGCAAAGTGTCGATTTTTTTGTTCGTCAGGATTTTTTCTAAAATTTCAAGTGTGCCCAGACCGCATGGGCCTGGTGATTCAAATTTTGACTCACTGTAGCAAAAGAATTGGCTTGTAGCTGATGGTCATCATTTCGTGAATGATAAACTCCAGTGTGGATAGTTAATTGATTTTTGACAAAGTGCGAGGATTGTATTTCAGTTGCATATTTTGTTGTGTAATTTTCCGAGAAATCAATCATGGCATTTTACATATATTTCTTTTTCATAGTTTAAAATTACTTATTCTTCGAACTAAAAATTTTAGGTACAGACATATCCAATTGATCACGATCGGATGGAATTCTTATTTACTGGTATTCATTCGTATATTTTATTTCACGAGCTTGGAAACCGAATTCGCCACCTTCGTGTTTTTGAGCCACATCCCAGGTAACCAGAAAACGTGAATAATACGTAAAAAACCCGTCAAAAAATGACCAACTGACGTCTTTGATACGTTATCATAACGTGAGTTTGTCCTATCCATATCACGTCATTTATGACACTCAAATAAGACGTTGCAGTAGGTACCATAATGACGTCTCATAAACGTCTTATGAACGTTAATTCATCTAAAATAATACGTCATATTGGACGTTAAAATAAGTACTGCGTCTTGTTCAGGAAAAAAAGACTCGCATAAACATTTAAACATTTTATTGTTCAAAAATAAACTAATACACACATGAACAATTGCAAAAATATCAGCAAAATATATTCTCTTAAACAAATGATAATTCATATGAAAAATTGATATTGTGGTGCAAACATATCTAGAAAGAACATGTATGTAAAAGCGGAAAGGAAATCCATGATGTATCTGAATGGGTAGGAAACACAAAACATTTAGATGGAAAAATTTCTATTTCCCACTGCTTCATGTTTGATAAATCACTTAGACAGTATATGCCTAACAGTGCTGATGAAATAGGATAATCATAAACTGAGGTTTTCTTCAGAAATTCTTTTCCTATCAGAATACACCTGTTTTTATCAATGTATAATATATTGTGGATTTCAATTATTGATCCTTCAAATAATAAACAATAACAGTCAGATACTGAGTGAGAATAAATGCTTAGTTCGAAGTTTGATAAAACCAACTTTTTAAATTGTGAATATTTTGCACCATCTAATATAGGCCCTGAAGTATGTTCATACATAAATTTTGTATGTTGAGGAGGCTTATATAAATTCATGAAATGATTTGATTCAACTATACGATTATAAACTTGATGTAACGGTTTATGTGGAGTCTTTATTAAGTTTTTGATTTGGCCTAGAAAGTTTTCAAAGGGGAAGGCAGAAATGGTATCCAAAGGGCCATAATTTTTGACATCATCACTTAAATGAATTAAATTGTGAATATTATATATTAAATAATCTAGGCCATATATTTCTTTACAATGAGATACAAAAGTATCTAACATCTTTTTCGCCATTTCTACATTTCTGCTTTGATGAACTAATTGAGGAGAAACCAAAATGAAAATGCTACAGTGAAGCAAAAGAAAATGCTGATATATTCCTATTTCTATATTGTTATTCTTCAGTATAACTGGACCTAAATATAATAAAAAGGTTCTCAGCTCTGTAGCTTTCCACCTTGGTAGTTGAGATAGCTCTCTAGGTTTTCTATTAATTTCACTAGGAACAAATTTTCTTACAAACAATAAATGTTCACTCATACCTTCCACTACTCTAGCAGGAAACCGAATATTAAGGTCACCACCAAGCCAAGAATTGAGAAGCTTTTTCATTACCCCCAGACATACTGCATGCATGTAATCTATAGGGAATTTTGTTACCAGTCCAATATGTAATTTAATGAGAGGCGAAACACCAATGTGATGATTATCATCAGTTTGCAAATAAAATGACTCATCAGTTCTCTTAGCAGCATTCGAATTATTAAAAATGACTCTTTTATTTACATATGTACCAAACTCTGTACACCTCTCACAGGATGAGTAACCACCATGAGATTTGATACATTTAATAAATGCCCTAGCTGGTGCATCACAAACAAAACTGTGTATTCTTATAATGTACTTCTTGTTATTATGAAAAATTCCATTTTCCAGCAGATCTGAAAGGTCTTTGATAAAATCTTCAAGAAATAAATCTAGATTTTTTGGTTTAGAAGTACCACAAAAAATTCCAACAGTAAACGGAGAAAAATAATCATGTTTTAATAAACATAGAATAGGCCAAAACTGTAAGGTTGAACTATTAAAAATAGGAAGACCATCAATATTAAAGCTTAACGAAATTTGATTAGAAAATTTATCTGAATAATTTTCAATAATCAACTTCAAAGTATTCTTTAAATTAAAATGGATGTATTCCCCATTATCCATCATTTTAATATTAACATGTCTTGGTGTTTTTAGTAAAGATCTAGAATCTAATGGAAGATCAAGATTATAAGGTTGAAGTATATGAAGTAGACTAGTAACAGCAGAATGAGTAACCTTTTCGGTAATAGCCCAGATTTTCAATTTTTCCTTTAATGTATTTTCTTCTAATTTCTCAGGGATACTTAAAGTAGAAGAAGTAGATGGTCTTAACACAAGAGTTTTTTCCGTTTCTGAAGTATTTTCTAGATCATGTTGGCTAGATGCATCAGAATCAGTATAATTCAAAGAACTACAAATGGTCTGATTGGCAGTGATACCCACATTTTGAGAAGTTCGGATTTCATCTTGAATAGCATCACTAATTCTTCTATTAAGGTGCCTCTGACTGACAATTAATTTGATTTTTGATTTTTTAAACATGTTTGCATCACAATATACTTAAAGCTTGACTACCGAAGTCTAACTACAAACTAGATAAAATGTTTACTGGTTACAATTTTTTTCTAATTTTAATTTAGCCAACTTGATTCTCTGAGGAGCATGCTTCAGCCAATTCTTTATTGCCTGCTCAACTTCCACTGTTGTGGCAGTTTTGTGAGCGCCTTTCACAGTATCTATTAGTGATAAAATGAGAAAATTAATTTCTTTTATGAATCTAAACCTTATTTTTAAATTGTGATTTTAAATGCATCATTATCGCGATATGAAACATATAGTATATACACATAAGTTTGAAATAATTGGAAATATTAATGCACATTATAAGAGACCAAAACACACAAATGAATTAAACTGGGTTGGTACCATACAGATTCTGCGTAAGTTCACAGTGTGGAATATTCTTCATTGTTGTATGTTACTTTCAGTTACTTCGTCATTCATTTGAAAATATTATATAGATCTATTTTTCCATTGAATAATTTTAAATTTGATTATTTCCTATGTATGATGACTTCCAATATGTTGAATACATAATAATCATAATAATGTGGAATCCTTAGAATTCTTATTTCTAGGCTGAAGCAAGTGAAATTTCCGAACATGGAAAATAAAGAGTATTCCAAACTGTGAACTCATTACTCGACTACAATTTCCAATTATCTTCAACTTACTCGAATTCAACTGGTCTGCATATATGGGAATGAAATTAAAATTAGTTATTTTATCACTCACCTACAATTATATTCTTCAACCGTAAAGATTTGAAGGGTTTTTTATTTTGCCCCAAAAAATTAAATTGAGATGCTAAGTTATTGGTGAGAACTTCTTTTAGAATTCTATTTGTTCTTGTTACTACTCCATCTCCACCCAAACTGGACAAATAGGAAACCTGTAATCAATATGTTAAAAAGGTACAATTATTGCACTGTATTCTTACCAATGATGCTTTGGTTTCATCTTCAAGAAGTTCAGTTTCAAAATTTTCCAGATCTTCTAAGCTATCTAAAGGTAATTTATCATTATCATAATTAACAACTCTTTGGTTATTTATACTTCTGAGAATAGCCAAAATTTGATTGTTTTGTTCCCTGATTTTTATCAGATGCGGCAATATATTAACATCTGAAAAAATTTCTACTTGAATTCAGGTAAAATTGTCTTTCATTCAATTATAGGTTTGCATTTATTGTAGTAATAAGTCAGAAGGTGTGCAATGACTATATAATGATCTAATCAACATATATGCTGCACTTTCCACTTTTCTTAATGTAAATTACTAGTCTGTTCACATATAAGAAGGAGCAAGGTAAACAAGTTTGTGGATAAGTAGGAGGGCCTTCGGATAGTTACTTTCCGTCCAGAGGATAATTCACACAATCAGTGTTTTAGGACCGGAAAAGGGATTGAAGTTATGACCGTTTGACCAATGAGGGTTTAATTATGTGCAAAATATGCAAATCTGTTTGTTTACACTGCTCCTTCTTACATTTGAACAGACTATAAATATGAAATGTGTAGCTTTTGTAATTACAGAATTTCATAATATGTACAAGCAAACCATAACAATGTACCTTACCTTCTTTTTTAGCATGAGTGTTCTCTACGATTTGCAGATTTGTCATACATCCTGTCTCAGTAATTTCTATGTTTTGAGTACTTATTTGTTCATCTTTCCTGCGCTTTTCTTGAATCAGTTGACCCTGATGCTGTGATGTTGCTATAACATTATATTTATTTATTAATTTTTATTGAAAAATTTTGAATTAGCATATATCATTTCATATTTCGAATTATTTTTTGTGGGGGGACTCACAACAAATGAAGAAAATCAGTTAATATTTGTAATTAAAATTTTGTGGCTTCAAGATTTATGGTTGAATAGAATTATGTTATCGAAAAATATAAAAAACTCACAACTCAATCCATTAAATGTAATCTTTGGAGGCAACTTAATTTTTTGTCTTGAATTCTGAAATTCCTCTTCCTCACTGCTGGAGTATCGTCTCGGTTTCTTTTTTTTTCTTGGATAAGAAGTATCGTCAGGCTCATCGGTCTCCAAATTGGAGGTCAATTCCGCCAACTTTTGCTTTTTGAAAGCCTTTTCCAAATTATCTGAAACCATTGAAAATTAACGTTAGTAAGAGCTATTAAAATAGCATATCTCCAAACACTTACCAGTTTCATAAAAACATTTATTAATTGGATAGAGTGACCAGCTAGTTTCGTTAGCTTCTTCTTGCCGCTTCAAAGCTTTTTTATATTGATAAGAATCTTTGTATGGCGGCCAATAAACTTGGCTTTTCTCCGGAGTGAGCCACTTCTCGGAAACAACGCTTAGCTCACCGTTGGAAAACTCTATTACGGCATACGCCATTTTTAACTGCACCACACAGGATTACAGAGCAACGGAACAAACTGAACTGGATTAATCCACATGCACACGCCAGTCCAGAAATACGCAAATAGTGAAAAAACTTGGAAAGTGTTTTTTTCGTTATTTCGTTTGTTCTAGTCACAAAATACCGTATATGTAGTTAAGTGTGTAGTGGAGAAAAGCCCGCGTAGCGCGTAGTCTACACTAACCTCCAATGACAGAACACAGTAACCGCCAATCACAGAACACAGAAACCGCCAATCACACAACAGGACGGAAATTGAAGGGTGGGAATTTTGAATTATAACCGAAACGGAAATTTTGAATTTACTTGTTTTCAAAATCCGTAATAATTGTCTTACCACCAAAATATCAAAAAAAATTCGTTTGTTAGGTTAACTACGCTCTTATATGCAGTTAATATACGTAAGCTCTTACATTTGACCAGAACGAGATCTCATTATTACTTTTTTACACTCAGTTCCAAACTGAAATTTAATTATTACTTTTTTTACACGTCCAAAACCTTCTTTCGAGTTTTAAGAATTTCATTATGACTAATTGTATGCTTTAGGTAGTTAGAAAATTTCATTTATGTGCGATCAAGGATCTATATAAAAGGTAATATATATTTGGTCATAAGATAAACGTCTATAACACGTGTTAGAAGATAAATAAATAATGCGTATTTTTCAAAACGTATCATAAACGTTTTTGTTAGCACTAGTTTACGATGCAATATATTAAAATTGAAAGTTCTGCCACTTCGACTTAAAAAATGCTCTTAATGAAACAAACGATTCCATTTCTTTAAGGGATATCTATATTTCAGTTGTCAATTCAATGAGAGTGTGTGATGGAAGTGATTAGAATCACGTCTATTTGGCGTTACCAAAAAAAACGTGATACCACCTAACGTTTTAATTGCGTCATTTAGTTAACATCGTCTACAATACACCATTTTTTGACGTCGAAAAAACGTATGGTGACAACAGTGGTTGCATGGGATGTCATGTGCTATGAAAATTTTCACTCTGCAATTCAGTGTTAACCTGCAAAGATCTCCACCGTCTTCATTGCAAATGAAGCACTTGGAGTTTGTTACGACTAAAAGTCGAATTGTTCGATTCTTACTCTTTTTCTCCTTCGATTCTCCAATTACCTACCTTCGGCACACTCGCTAAATGAAAATAAGATGGTACCTGATAAAACTATATTACAACTTCTCTTCTGGTCGACAATATACTCGTAGATACACTTCTCAATTATTCTCCTTGTGATCATTTGAAAGGGCAGGTTTTCACCCATGCGGTGGCGGTGGTGGCCGAAACGACGTTTCCGGGGCTCTTCCAAAATTGTGGAGTTTCGGAAATTTGTGAATATCGATAACTCGATGTCCAATGTAAAATTTGGGAACCAGCACAACTCCCTGAGCTATAAATTAAATAATTAGTTGCCAAATCAGAGAGTGCAGACGCCATTATGAAGCGAAAAAAATCTCACCTTTCTAAATTCGAAATTATCCGCAGCAAGCGTAATTTATTTCGATTCAAATCGAAACAAATTTATTTTGATTGTAAAACTAATTATCCGGCTTTCCCGACAACTATTTCTAATTATATTAACAATCTCGAACTTTTATATCAAGTAAACAAATCGCCCAAATCGGTCTATTATCTTCTTCACCAAGAAAATGATCCCTGTGACAAGAGAATCCGAACGACAGGCGCAGCTCTCCGACATGCGCAACAGAGTCCCCGCGTTGATGAAATAATTTAAATAACGACGACGTCCAACAAGCGACAAGGCATGGAAAATACTCGGGAAAACACTACCATAACAAGTTTGACGCAAAGTATTTAATTTAACTGGTACTGTAGAATCATCATTTATGTCGTTGATTTCTTCAGGTATCTCTTTTAAACAATTAATGCACAATTTCGTTAATAGGCTCAACTACCGGTAATTCTAATTTCACGCTTCAAAACAGCCAGATTTCTTCTATCGACATCATCTTCTCTATCTATTCATCTGAGGTTATTTAACCCTTTCAGTCTCGACTTTTTGGTGTTTCTTCAAAAAAATATTTGACCAGTGGAACCTTCTTCATAATTTTAATCACGATTTTTCACTTGTTCATTTTATCCCCCGAACACCCCGAATGGGAGTTGTGGTGTCCCCAAATGAGGACACTGTGATCAGAAGGTTGTCGAGTGAGATATTAGTCATAGTTATAAATCATCGTATAAGCTCATTTAGAATGCCTAAAAAATGGAAAAATCACAAACAACAATTATTTTTTATTAATTGAATTATGAAAGTCAAAAAAACAATTTTTTTTCGATCTAGACACAAATGAATAATTGCACATAAAAATTTGGTTTTTCATTTGCATTCTGGTTTTTTACACCTGTCAAATGATGTTTTTTCGCTGACCAGAGGAAGATGTCCCTCATTATTTAAGGACACTTCTGACGGTGGACGGACTGCAACCCTGTTTCTTTGGAAGGACCTGGCGATGGTATCGACCTCTTTTATTTATTGTAGGATTTGTAGGCTTGCCTATTTTGGTCAGTACTTCCACAACATTTACCAGAAAGTGAAGTAAGTCAAGAGTATTTTTTTTGGTACACCAGTTTCATTGCTTCATTTCTATATTCTATCAATGATAAAATCCAAATAATTTTTTTTTAATGATGGCTCCGTTGTAGATTCTTGTCGAAACGAGCTTAGGCTGACAAAATTTCAAGTATAATTTATACATTATCTCTTCATTTAGGTGTGCTCCCAAGTATTCTTTGCTAGTGTCTTTTCTACACCAGTTAGACGGTATTCCCGTAAACAAGACAATGTGATCGTTCAGATGTACAATTGCATCTTCTGGTAGCTTATTTGAAGGAATATGCTTGCCTCGTCGATCTGGGTTTGGAGCTCTAATTGCTGATCTACTGGTCTTGATCCAGGTAACCCTTATTTTTTTTATCGGAGATATTTAACCCTTTCAAGCCCAAATTTTCAAAACTCGAGAAAAAAATTATTTTTCTATCCACCCCTTCTTGAGAGGCTTTTATTAATACGAATTCATCAATTTTTCACCTGATTACTATTTTTTCATTAAAATTTTGAATGATGCCATATGGCATCAGTGGGCTTAAATAGGTAATTTTCAAAGAAAAATAGAGTTTTTCTGGGATATTTTTATTTATCAAACTGACAATCTAATGAGTTGAAAATGGTGTCTTTTCCTCATTCAGCGTTTATGATATGAAATAAAACAATTTCTGTATTTTGTGAGACATAGTGCAATTTTACATTTAATGCATTCCATTCTCGAATATGCCTGGGTACAATTTCGGCAGCGTTTTTTTGGCTCGATATGGCCAGGCCAGTGACCAACTCCATCATATCGAATATCATCGATTGGCTGGAAAGTGAATAATCTCTTTGCTGGAGGTTCAGGTGTGGATCTACATGAGTTTGATGGTGAATTACTTACTGATGGTCTCCCTGGACGTTTTCTTATAGGATTATTATGATATTGCATAAGACCATTCGCAATTTCGGAACGGAAATTTGCAAGTCTTTTCGGTTTCTCATTTTGGTTCTCCATATGACGTCTATAGAGAAGCCAAGAGTTGACAATACATATATCAATTAGATGGTAAACAATACGTAGGTAATATCTCTTGACTCCGGATTTGATGCGATATAAGGCAACTAACATATCGTTCAGATCTACTCCTCCCATATGGAGGTTATATTCCGCTATCATCTTTGGTCTTCTTATTTCAATATATTTTTTTCTGAAGATGACCATCTCTTCACAGTCTCCACTGGTTCTACTCCCTCATACGTTGATATGACATGCACTGATTTATTATCGAACCATTTGGTAACAGTTATATTGGAACTTGATTCGGTTCTGAAGTCAAATAATCCACGCCCTTCCTTTTTCAAATCTGAGTCAGAATTCAGCTGGCATTGAGGCACCCGAGCAATCCTTACTGTTCCAGCGCTCAAGATACCCATTTCTTTCAAATGACATAGAAGAGAATAAGAAGTGAACCAATTGTCGAAAAGTACCTTGAAATTTTTATGTTTTGGTACCTTTTCTACGAGTCGTACAACAACGTCACCACTTATGCCCAGTTTTGTAGATTCTTTCACTGTACCTTTTCCAACGTAAATTTCGAAATCGTAAACAATTCCACTAATACCATCTCTGGCGAACATTTTTTTCCCCACTTATGAGGTTTATTCTTTATACAGGGTGACTGGTGACGTAAGGGACAACGGCTAACTGGAGATAGAGGACCTCAAACTGAATGAGGATTGGGGGTTTAAATGTCCCATAAGGCTATTAGTTTCAGAGATACAGGGTGTTTTTTGCAAAAGTGCTAAAACTATAAACTCCCATATCTTCGTCAATATGGCAAATTTTTCGCTGATATTTGGCAAGCGTGTTACTATACATATTCTCCATCAGATCGAGAAGAAAAAATTCCCAAAAATTGCAGGTCCGTATCCAAAAATTTCAATTTCCGTGTCAGGTTAGAAATATCACTCGGTATATGAGATAAAAAAAATTGAATTGGAAAATTGGAATCTTCAAGAAACACTGAGTAAAAATCTGTTTTCAGTTTGAATGGCACAAATTTTTTATAGTTTTTATGATATGTTGAATGTCGAATATTACAATTTATTCATATCGAATTCAAGAAACGTACTATTCCTGAAAGAAAAAAACACTTAATTTGAGATGCTTAAATAATCCTGACGCATTTTAAATATTCCTTCACATCTTGAAATACTTTTTTATTAATTTTTCTATCAATATTATAAGAAAAACTCAAAAAACAATACAAACACAAAAAGATTAACAGTAGCACATATGGTTCATAAAAAAATCAAATAAACAAATGCTCGATATGCGAGAGCCATTCCCCTCACACACTTTTTGGCTCTTTTGAACAATTGAAGTACTTTTCATATCCACAAGATGAGAAATTACTCTCGATAGAACAGTAACACTAGATTTCAGCTCGAGAAAAGTTTGACTTTCTTCTCAGAACCCCTGAACAATAATCCATCTGGTACTTATTTTTTCAACAAAATTTATTCTTCAATTAAATAATGCAATGATTCATGAAAAAAACAACTAAGCAAATGCTCGAAATGAGAGCAATTTGCTTCAACACATTTATTGGCTCTCTTGAACTCTAATGATTTCTTTCTCTTTTGAGATGAGGATTATTCTGAGACCAAATATTATATCCGTTCATTTTGCGCAATTCAAAAACAAGTATCATCTACATATTCTTCATTCGTGAATACTGAAGGCATTTTTCAGTAGATAAACAAACGACACAATTCCCAATAACTCACGATCAATGAATGTATGAATATAAACGTCATTTTTTGAAATAAGCCTACTCTGTGTAGTAGGATGTATTTTATTTATAATGAATAATAAACCTCTTATTCTAAAAAATCACTTGTTTCCCTAATATTCTGTTTGCATTAAAGAAATTCATATGCTTCTCAAAAGAAGGTGAAGTTGCTACACCTAAGTACATATTAGAGGAAAATAAGTCCTCAAAATTTATACATTATTTCATTGAAGAATAAATTTTGTTGAAAACATAAGTACCAGATGGATTATTGTTCAGGGGTTCTGAGAAGAAAGTCAAATTTTTCTCGAGCTGAAATCCAGTGTTTTTGTTCTATCACGAGTATAATTTTCATCTTGTGGATATGAAAAGTACTTCAATTGTTCAAAAGAGTCAATAGGGGCGTTCGGCATCGACATCAGACGCGTCGGATCGATCTGAACCGTTCGTTTATTACATCCGGATTGAGGGGCGGAGACATCTGGAGCGTTCGTCATAAAAATCTGAGCGATCGGACGTCGATCTTTTCGCTCGGTCTTTTTCGACGGAGCAAAGCGATTTTATCCATAGAGTTTTATGTTTTTTATATATTTTTTGTTTTATGTTGAGTTTCCTGATCTGACAACCGATAAATTGAAAATTTCTAACTCTTTTATTCTTCTGTTTTCATTTATTCATTAAAAACTCAATTATTTCATTAAAATTTTTCGATATAGCTATCGTAGTTATGAATTGACAGGGGAGATATTGCTTTCTCGTTTCTTTCTCGTGTAATTAATCAATTAATTGATCAGGATATTTCGGTACAACTATCGCCGTATTGAACGACCAGAACAGAGCATTATGTTCTGTGGCAGATGCTCTGTACCGTTCGTTTATTCCCAGATATTTCAGATTTATCTGTACGATCTGTAGTCACGTGACTAAAAAATCCGTCCGCTCGCGGAGGTCGATGCCGAACGCCCCTAATAAGTGTGTGAGGGGAATGGCTCTCGCATATCGAGAATTTCTTTATTTGATTTTTTTATGAATCATATGGGCTACTGTTAATCTTTTTGTATTTCTATTGTTTTTTAATTTTTCTTATAATATTGATAGAAAAATTAATAAAAAAGGATTTCAAGATGTGAAGGAATATTCAAAATGCGTCAGGATTATTTAAGCATCTCAAATTCAGTGTTTTTTTCTATCAGGAATAGTATGTTTCTTAAATTCAATATGAATAAATTGTAATATTCGACTTTCAACATATCATAAAAACTATAAAAAATTTGTGCCATTCAAACTAAAAACAGATTTTTACTCAGTGTTTCTTGAAGATTCCAATTTTCCAATTCAATTTTTTTTATCTCATATACCGAGTGATATTTCTAACCTGACACGGAAATTGAAATTTTTGATACGGACCTGCAATTTTTGGGAATGTTTTCTGCTCGATCTGATGGAGAATATGTATAGTAACACGCTTGCCAAATATCAGCGAAAAATTTGCCATATTGACGAAGATATGGGAGTTTATAGTCTTAGCACTTTTGCAAAAAACACCCTGTATCTCTGAAACTAATAGCCTTATGGGACATTTAAACCCCCAATCCTCATTCAGTTTGAGGTCCTCTATCTCCAGTTAGCCGTTGTCCCTTACGTCACCAGTCACCCTGTATATTGCTTCAAAGAGCTTTTACCCTTTAAGGGAATCATAATTTCATCAATACAGTTGTATTCCTCTGGATCTATCTTTCCAAAATTCGATCTCAGCTTTTCAATCAAAGGTCGAACTTTGAAAAGTTCATCATAATTCTCCTCATTCCTTTTTTTCATTTCAGTGTTATCACTAATATGCAGATTATTCCTCATTTTATCAAATCTGTTTCTGGCATCTGCAATGGGAGAAAATCTTGTGTCTCGTGCCCAGTACATCCTATAACTTGGCATTTGTACAATTCCACCAATAATTTGAATGCCGATAAACTGACACATTTCTTGGAATGTTGTGTTGATAGAGTGGCCTTCCTTCTGAACTGAATACTAATTCGTTTGCTCCATCAAATTTTTTTATAATTTCATCATCGAAAAACATTTTGAACTAATCAAGAGGTGTCAACAACTCATTAGACACTTCAAACAGAATATCGCAAGTCGTATCTGTTTTGTTTATATCCTTCTTTTTCCATATGAGTCGTGTGTTCACATCCCTTCTTTCCTTATGCACACAGTTCGATAAAGGAAGGAGGTCCTTCTCGTCCCATTCATCTTCACTACCTGCATTATTGAAAACCTTCTGTGGGTTCCGAAAGAAAATCTTGGCGTAAAGGATCCAATAATTTGCGTAAATTTTCTATATCTGGTTCATCTTCCTCTTCGAAGTCTAGTTCAACATCAGAAATATCACCCTCGGGATTGAAGAGCGATAGTAATCTTTCCTCCTCTTTTTCAGACAAACCAACTCTACTCATCTGAAAAAAACAGAATCAATTACGAGTATCACTTCCAATATTATGTACAAAATAACTCTCGACGCCCACTGACGCCAAATGGAATCATAGTTTTTATAACTTGTGAAAAGATGTATTTCATTAAAAAAATATTGCTTTATTTAATTGAATGCAATTGAGGAACCGTCGTTTTTGCATACATATTTTAAAAAACATGAAATTTACTCACCTTGACAGAAAAAAAACGTTCCGAAAATGGTAGATATTCACTCGATAAAAGTACACAAAGAAATGTTTAGCACTAGAATACTGCACGAGTTGAACAAACTGAAGTAATTATCTTGATGGCACTTAAGATAACAACGAACCGAACGGTACCGAAAATATTCGAATCGGACCTCAGAATTCTGGGCACTAATGGTTGAAATATGGAAATGCCATATGGCATCATCGGGCTGGATGTATTTAAAAACATCATTTTACAGACGGGTTTTACTGCTGATCCGTACGGAAGTTTATATTTAAAACTTTTTTAAAGAATTAATTTTATTGAAAACATAAGTACCAGATGGATTATTGTTCAGGGGTTCTGAGAAGAAAGTAAAACTTTTCTCGAGCTGAAATACAGTGTTTCTGTTCTATCAAGAGTATAATTTTTCATCTTGTGGATATACTTAAATACTTCAATTGTTCAAAAGAGAGTGTGTGAGGAGAATGGCTCTCATATCGAGCATTTGTTTGATTTTTTATGAATCATATGTGCTACTGTTCCTCTTTTTGTGTTTGTATTGTAATTTGAATTTTTCTTTCAATATTGATAGATAAATTAATAAAAAAGGATTTCAAGATATGAAGGAATATTTAAAATGCGTCAGGATTATTTGAGCATCTCGAATTCAAAGTTTTTTTCTATCAGGAATAGTATGTTTCTTCAAGTGAAAATGAATAAATTGTAATATTCGACTTTCAACACTTCATAAGAACTATAAAAATTGTGCCATTCAAACTAAAAACAGATTTTTACACTGGGATTTTTGCAGATTCCAATTTTCTATTTCAATCTTTTTATCTCATATACCAAGTGATATTTCTCGCTTGTCATAGAAATTGAAATTGAAATACGGACCTGCAATTTTTGAAATTTTTTCCGTGATCTGAGGGAGAATATGCATAGTAACAAGCTTGCCAAATATCAGCGAAAAATTTGCCATATTGACGATGATATGGTAGTTTATAGTTTTAGCACTTTTGCAAAAAACACCCTGTATCTCTGAAACTAATAACCTTATGGGACATTTAAACCCCCAACCCTCATTCAGTTTGAGGTCCTCTATCTCCAGTTAGCCGTTGTCCCTTACGTCACCAGTCACCCTGTATATTTCAATATGATATACAGGGTGTTTCATTGGGAAAGGGAAATACTTCACAGGTGCATAGGTGGCACCAAGACGGTTCTAGAGATACCCCATTTATTGGGTCTCACTGTCTTCGTAGCCGAGATACAGGGTGTTTGATGAATTTTGCCCGTTTCTTCCTGAGGCCGTACCAGACGAACCACCCGGTATATTTTCTTCATATTTGGCAAATATGTTCCTAATTGAGAGCCCCAACATATCATGCAATAACCGCCTCGAAAATCCAGGTCCGGGTTAACAAAAAATTATGAATCGTTTGAATCCTCGAAACAACACCCTGTACATCGGAATTTTGAAAATCTGTTTTAAAATTCGAAAATACCACTAAAAACTGAACTGAGACGTACACTTCAAATTTTCGCGCAGATAAATTCAATGCACAAATTTTCAACGTAGATGTGAAGTTTTTAAGAACTAAGATACCTGAAAGTGGTTAGAAGTGACTTTTAACAATGAATTATCAACAATATTGAATCCATGATTATTTCATCATTACTTTGTGATTCATTTCCACATTAGTTTTCATTTATTGAGAAGTGAGTTGCATTATAACGTATAATAATGATGGATTTCAATATTTTGATGATTCATTGTTAAAAGTCACTTCTAACCACTTTCAGGTATCTTAGTTCTTAAAAACTTCACTTCTACGTTGAAAATTTGTGCATTGAAACTATCTGCGCGAAAATTTGAAGTGTATGTCTCAGTTCAGTTTTTAGTGGTATTTTCGAATTTTAAAACAGATTTTCAAAATTCCGATGTACAGGGTGTTGTTTCGAGAATTCAAACGATTCATAATTTTCGTTAATCCGGACCTGGATTTTCAAGTATACGGCTATAAAAAGGAAAACCAATGTTGAAATGAATTACAAAGTAATGTTTAAATAATTATGGATTCAATATTGTTGATAATTCATAGTTAAAGTCACTTCAAACCACTTTCGGGTATCCAAGTTCCTGAAAGCTTCACTTTTACCTTGAAAATTTGTGCAGTAAAACTTTCTGCGCGAAAATTTGAAGTATACGTCTCAGTTTAGTTTTTAGTGGTGTTTTCGAATATTGAAACAGATTTTCAAAATTCCGATGTACAGGGTGTTGTTTGGAGGATTCAAACGATTCATAATTTTTTGTTAACCCGGACCTGGATTTTCGAGGCGGTTATTGCATGATATGTTGGGGCTCTCAATTAGGAACATATTTGCCAAATATGAAGAAAATATACCGGGTGGTCCGTCTGGTACGGCCTCAGGAAGAAACGGGCAAAATTCATAAAACACCCTGTATTTCGGCTACGAAGACAGTGAGACCCAATAAATGGGGTATCTCTAGAACCGTCTTGGTGCTACCTATGCACCTGTGAAGTATTTCCCTTTCCCAATGAAACACCCTGTATAATATAATGTGTTTATTCAAGAAATCATTACAAGGCAATACAATATTAAATTCAAAAATAAACTCCCTACATTACAGTGATACAAGATTAACGTGACCATTTATTTTTTTTTCATCAGAGAGGGACATTTACATAGAAATAGATGAAAGAATAGAATGAAGAATTGAGTCCAGAGCGGTACACTAGACTGAGTAACGCAAAAACAAGACTTTGACGAGAAAAGGTGTACAAATCAAATGATTTCAATCAGAATTAATAAGATTTATAACTAACAAAAAAAACTTGTGATGAAGGACGAATGAAACAAAAAAGAACCGAAAAAAGGGTTCAATACAAGCAATCAAATTATCATTAACATTAAAAATGAATAGATATATTTAAGTGAAAACAACTTAGGCATGAGATTACACGAAACAAAAAACAATAAAACAGAGAAAATGAAAAGATGAACAATAAAAGAATAAGAAAAAATGGAAAAGCAATACCAATCATCGAAAAAAAATATCAAAAACTTATGTGCAACATTGTAACAACGAAGGAGTCAAATAACAACTCGAGTAACAATCAGTATTAAAACTGATTGCGAATATTACTAAAACTGTTATCATCTTATTCATGTGAATGAATAAACAAAAAACAATCAATATTAAGATAAATGAAAAATCACTCTCTTAATTTGGGTCTGAATTGAATGATGCACGAGATTCGAATACGGCATGAGCTGTGAGCCTAATCTTGCGGCGTTCCACAGTCTAAGCCCCATTTCGCACCAAGCCAGTCCAGTCCAGTCGAGTCAAGTCACTTTAGGATTGGAACTATTAACTTCGTTTAAAATCGTTTAAAACAAATGGAATGTGAAATCTAGGGCCTAGTATGAAACTAGATTTCACATTCCATTTGTTTTAAACGATTTCAAACGAAGTTAACCCAGATGTTGCCATAGTCCTTTTAAAAGCCAACTACCTCATTTTGCCAAAAGACAAAAACGAAAATAATTTTTGTTTAAGTTTGATTATGTGTTCATTTTGAGTGAAACTAAATATAAAACGGTACAAACAATATAGCCGTCCATTAATTTGCTTGAAATTTGATGTTCTTTTAAAAGGACAATGGCAAAATGAAACACTTTTTTTCACCACAGAAAATTTTATTTCAAAATCTGAAACCTTTCAACTTATAAACCATTACAGAAAATAAAACTATTTTGTGTGATACAATAAAAAACATTGCTTCGGGTGAAGTGCTACAAGACATTTTTTACAAAGAAAATTGCACTTATTGTGACAAAACGCACAACGAGTTTGTTTCTCTTGATATAATATGATATGGTCTATTCCATCATACCTTGAATAGGAGTGTGCATCAGCTCTAGGTTTGCTGGATCCTGGTAATTGTCTTTTATTGAAAGATTCCAAAATTCCGACAGCTACAAGTCGTCTAAATCCCAGGTGATCTAGTTTACCCGAATTCACTTTATAAATTCGCCATGCATTTTGTTCAGCCATATCCACAAAATGGCATAATAATGGAAAGTACCATTTCTTCCCACGAATTGATACTCGATATAAACTTATGTTTTGATCGGCGCGATCAACTCCTCCCATATTTTCATTATATATTTTTATTGGATATGGTTGAGGCACGTATATAACTTTTTATCCTTTTGTGAAAACCTTTTAACTTGTAAAGTAGGCATTACTGGAGAATTATTTGAGGCAATAGTTACAATATTGTTATCATGCCACTTGCATACCATTAGTTTATTGTCCTCACTTGATGCAAAATCTAAACTACCCCGTGGTTCTTTTCTCATTTCATCTTTTGATTTTATGGGACAGTTTTTTGGAACTCGATTATCACGAATTGTACCTGTTCCTTTTATACCTCTTGATTTTAGTTCTAAAAGTAAAGGTACCGATGTAAATAAATTATCAAAAAATATATGATAATTTAGGTTATCTTTACAGGACAATTTATCTGCAAACGTCAGAACTACTTGAGCACCCAAACCTAGTTCTTTGTATTTTTCGGGCAGTTTTGTTTTGGAGCCTTGATAGGGTTCAAACCACTCAATATATCCTAACCTATTCGTGCCGGTCCATATCTTATACCCCCAACGAATCGGTTTACCACGAATGAATTGCTTGGTCGGGTGACGTCCATAATAGGGAATCATGGACTCGTCTACGCAGTGGTGCTCTTCCTGAGGAGCAAGATCCATAAACTTCTTATTTAGAGCATCTATTAGTGGACGGATTTTTGAAAATTTGTCGTCTTTATTCAGGTCTTGGTTGTCACAGGAATGAATATTCTGCATAATATGTCGAAAGCGGTTTCTAGGCATTGCTTTACATACTAGAGTGTTATTAGTGTCTGGTGTACTTTCCCAATACATCTCTCGACGAGGGAGGCAATTGTATCCACTTAGTAACAAAATTCCAATAAAGCAGCGCATTTCATTCAATGTTATATCACCAGACCGATTGTTAGTGTTAGCATATAGGTTACTGTACGTTACTATCATGTTTATAATATCATCGTCAAAAAATAGAAGAAAAGCTTCTACCGGTGAAATTTCCTGCTTGCAGCCGTAAGTAGGGGTCCATGGGGGCATATCTGAAGTGATATCATGTTTTATCCATGTAAGTTCCTCTGTAGGTTTTTTTGGCCTGGATACTTTTCGCCGCTTAACGAAATGTGATAATGGAATGTTGTCTTCACTATCGCAATCAGAATTACTTTCAGTTACGTGTAACACCACTTCCGCTTCACTTCTCAGCTGCGCCCCAGGTAAATTATTTATGACAATATTATCTTCTTCACCGCTATCTTCATCTGTTACTTCGCCATCATTTGGTGGAAAAATTACTATTTCGTCTGGAATTAACTCTGAATCGAGGTGGATATTTTCTGCTTCCTCCATGAGCTGACTGAGAGTCAAAGGTTTATTCCAAAAATGCCTAGAAAAAAAATCCGTATAGTTGCGTATTTTGCCTCTGGTCTTTTAAAAGGACGCCTCCAAAGAGCATACTATGAAACAAAAACTATAACGTATATCAATGTCTAAATATTTTTATTTGCATGCCTATTAGTTCGAGTCGAGCATATAATACCGAAATAATCATTTATACAAATGATTTCGGAATTAACTTACCTTGAGTTAGACATATCTCCTACTGAAGATCACAATGAAACATAAAACACGTGGTTTATTGTTGTATCGATGTAAACAAAGACGAAGCCGTTAAAATACTAGAGTATTTGTATACCTGATTTGACACAACTAGTGCTATCTATATATTAGTAGCGGAACTAAGATATTGAGAGAATACTTCGTGTAGTCTTTTTAAAGGACAGTGGCTTAATAGGACATATGAATTTTCGTGCGATTTGGCTTTATCTGGGTTAATAGTTCCAATCCTGAAGTGACTTGACTCGACTGGACTGGACTGGCTTGGTGCGAAATGGGGCTAACTGTACCGTTGTTGAATAGCTGGTTGCGGTTATTTATCCACTCTTGGGGCACTTCACTGTATCTATTAAATGAGTAGCACGCCCAGGGGTGATGCACTACTTCGTCCACTATGACACCGTCGCGATGTATTCGGTACATGCACGCTTGAGATGCGTTGATTAGTTTATTGTTCAACGCGAACGCGCACTCCACTCTCGTCGAACCGGTCATCCTCATCTTCTTCGTGTCGTTCGTTTCCCTTAAATCGCAACTTCTCGTTGAGATCCCAGTCGCGTGGTGCTGTTTCATCGTCTCCATATCGCACTAGGTGCTGGAGGGTCTGCACAATGATCGCGGGGGCCGGGTAATACTCATAGCAGTTGTGAGTCCACTCGCTGATTCTTCCATAACTGCCGTCCGTGGAGGGGTAGATGTTGGATCTCAGGTGGAAGTAACTTCCATTAGGGTCCTGGACATCTCCGATGCCTCGTAGGTACGCTGATATGGCCGAGGGGATGGGGAACTGTTTATTCATAAACGCCTGTTCTAGTCGTCTCGAGTCCGCGGTTACTATACCTTTGTGTTTATTAATACAAACAATTCGTATCCAGAAGTGTTGTATGATATAGTAAAGCCACAGGGCTTCAGGTAACTCCTTGTTGACTAATTCGTTAGCATCACACATCTTAGAGTAGACATTGCGTGCCAGGAGAATGAGTCCATGGGCGAAGAAGCTAAACCTTTCGTATCGAGGCGCTGGCGTTATGCGTAACTCCAAAAAGTCCGTGCTGGTGTCGGCCAGCAGAGGGTCATCTCTAGGCTTACTTGCCTGTTTCGATGTTAGTTGGGTTGAAGATTTTGGTTGTTGAGCCTTTGTTAGCATGTTTAAAACGTACGTTTAAAAATTCCAATAATTCCAGCATTAGTTTTGTACTTTTCGGGGGAGCAAATCTGTTTCAATATATTTGGTCTAGTTTTCAAATACGAATAAACCTCATTACATGTTTTTTGATGTAAACTTTTGTAAATAGAATGGCCTTCAATACTGCAACACTTAACTGTGTTTTTTCAATTGACTATTTTATTCATCAGAGGGAAAATTCTCTCTACAAGAGCGTAACTTCCAGGCAGGCACATAACATACTCAGAAATGATATGAAAGATTTCACAGGGGATATTATTGGCACGGAAATGCAGGAACAGTTCTACCCATCGTTGTTCAGAGGCGATATTCTCAACATTCCAGTTAGTGATTTTCTCATCTGTAAGATATTTTGAAATTAGGGAAAACTCTTCAAATGCTTCTGTATCCTGGCTGCAGCTTATAAAACCCTGAGTGATCAGTATATCTGTCGCAGGCTTATTATGATATCAGTCTTATTATAATACGCCTAGGCTTTTTCAATATGACTAGGCGTATTGTAAAACGATGAAAGTGAATGAGAATATGACAATATGACTGATTATTTTAGACGTATTATAATACGCCTGGCGCTTCTTAGTCTTATTGTTCAATAGAATCTGTACGCGATCGTTCTTAGGATTTGACTCGGAGAAATACGTCGTATTATGATACGACTGGCAGTAGGCCAGGCAAATTATAAAAATCGCTTATAGAACAAAAACGAAGGATTATAGATTTGGATTATTTATTAGAACATGGTCCACTCTTATGATATTTGCTCGTACATTTCATAAACATTTATTGCTACGGCACTGTGCCTTGCTTGGTTTGCAAGAGCACTTTTTGAATCCCTGTCCTTGTTGATGGTACCATTTTGGTAAACATCATTTGAGACACAATAGTTCCTGATATATTTTTGGGATCCAGAGGTCCTCTATCTACTTTAGGAACTTCGATTGCTACCTACCTCAAGAGGTTTCAATTTCTTATAACTCACGTTAGCATGTTTTCTGCAGCTCTTTTTTGACCAGCCACACATTCTTTTCTTTGGTTTTTGATGATTTCTTCATTTTTGCATAAATTGCACTTTGGATCTGCTTCACTTGCGAAATTAGAAGGACCTTCATATTGTTGTCCACATCCTCTACATACATCATCAGCAATATATTGGTTATCAGAGCTAACAGGTTTCTGCTGTGATGTTTCAGGTTGTTTCGTTGTAGTATCAACATCATTAATACATAATATTTGTACTCCAGGATGTGTCTCCATGTTAGCTGAGTCTAATTCTTCTAATTCATAAGTAAGTAATATGCTGCCGTCAGTATTATTTATATTTCGCTCATCTATATTTACATACATTTGTGGGCTATCTATAACATTATCATTATTGTCTAGTGATCTCTCATTTTCAGATATAGTTTCATTCAACACTGCTTCCAGATCGTCCTCAGTATTTAAATTTTTGACAATTTCAGTTGGCAAAATAGTAGATAACAAGACTACACGGAAATCCACCCCAAATAAAGCTTTATAGGGTGAACGTTTGATAATTCTGTGGTAGGAAGAATTTTTTTGCCATTGGACGAAATAGCAACCAAGTGACCAATTTGTCGAGTTATTATCCCTCAACCAAGCTTTGAGCATATTTTCGACATCTTGGTTTGATCTCTCGACACTTCCTTGACTTTGCGGATGCCGCGGGCGTCCGTTGATAATTTTACAAGATGGCCATTTAGCAACCATTTCTTGAATAATATGGTTGACAAACTCCCTGCCATTATCACTCTGCAAGATCATTGGCGCACCAACCTCCAAGAAAATTTTCAGAAGTTGCTCGCATACATCTGTTGCACTCTTAGATTTCAAAGGTCTCACATGAATAAATTTAGTCAAATGATCTTGATAGTTCATCAACCACTTGTATTCTCCATCAGGCGTTGACTGTAAATCTATAAGGTCGACTTGCCCACGATGATTGAAATATTTGGATAAAATAGGTTTGATTACTAATCCTTTTTTTGGTAACTGTTTTTTTTTTCAGTACATGTTGTGCAGCATCTGACAAATATTTCCACTGCTGGTCTGGGAATGACATACTTCGGTTTTAAAGCCATTAACATTTTATCGCGGCCTCCATGGCCAGTACTTATATGAATGTCGACTAATTTGTTGTAGAACTCTTCGTAAGCAATTATGAACTTTATGTCATCCTTTTCGTCTGTCCTTTTTTTTATAACTTTTCTTATTCCTCCGATTTCAATAAGCAGCTAAGTTTTGCAAATTTGAATAATCTCTGCGCAACCGACGACCAATAATGTCCCAAACGTGCTCTATGGGGTCGAGGTCTGGACTCATTGCTGGATATGCAACAATGTGATGTCATGCCGCTAAAAGAAGCGCTTGGTATAATGTTGGCTGTGTGTGGACGTGCAGCCAATTCTGGATTCATCATCGCTATGTGTATACCTTAGCATTGCTTCTATCGATGGAAGGTACATCTAACCCTAAATCAAGCTATTCTATATTATCATATCATCATCGGTTTCATCAGATTCAGGTATATTATGTTCATAAATTGTGTAATACCACACAGGCATTGATGATCTTGGTCGCCGTCTAGGGGTTATAATGAAGCACTCTGTGTTTGAGCAGACAACGAAATCTAATTTTGAGAAATCCATTACATCTTTCTATTGAACTCCTTATAGTTTTATGTTTAATATTGTATAGATATTCTTCCTACCTTCCATAGGTCCATCCTCTAAAGGAATCATTAACCATGTTCTGAGTGGATACCCAGAATCTCCTGCAAAAATATTTTAATGTATTTCATTCGAAACATAATGGAATCGAATAGACAAACATCATTTGTGCTACCAGAAAACAAGGTATTAACATATGTACAATATTCTCAGATTATAATCACGAATCATGTTGACATTGATGGAATAATAATTCTTCCGATTGACATAAATGTTTTTTGGGTGTTCCTCATCATGCATTTTTCGGAGATAGATAGCTACATACATGAGTACTATCGATACTACCAATTATTCCAGGGAAATTATATATTTTGAAGAACCTGTAATACGAAAAAAAAATAAATCACTTGACTACAATTCTCTTTCTCTAATCTAAACTGACCATTTCACTGCTAACCATAAATTGACATACTACTACCCCCGGATGCTGATTGTTTTTTATTAATATAATATTACAAAAAAATTCTCCCACTAATTTTTCTTGGGGAGATTCTTCCTTGCAATATTCTGTGTTGTTCTTCGCTTACAGAATTAGGTCTTGAATTGTTTTTTGAGTAAAAATTTCGATTCATACTTTTTGATTGCTTTTATTGGTGAAAATGCTCATCGGAGTTGGTTTTTGAGCAAAATTGGTCGAAATACTCATTGGTGTTGGTTTTCGTGATTGCGGTCGAGGTCTACCGAAGACTTGTGAATTTGTAAAAAAATTTGGTTCCTTATAATTTGGATTTCGTTGAAGATTTATAGGAACACTAGGAAATTGACTAGTTGTAGGTTGTTGTTTTAAAAAACCATAATTTTTATGGTTACTTTGAAATTTCCTTGAATTGAAAACTATTATTTTTACTTTTATTTATTGAGTTCGATCTTTGATAGTGTTTGATGTTATTTTCCTCAATTATGCATTGTAAAGCTTGAGCTGAAGAATCGGGTCTCATTGCCCTAATTATTGGCCCTAAGGGTTCTCTTAATCCCGCTATAAAAGTCTTTAATGCTTGTTTGGTAAAAAATTCTCTTTTACTTGGCTCTAAAGCAGCTTCGCATTTCAAGTCAATGGTGTTTAGTAATGTTATATTTTTCGTGAAATTCTCCAGGCGTTTCATTGGCATTTTGCCTTAAATTAATTAAATCTTGATTGGGATAATTTTACGTCTCGTTGATCGCCAAAATTTAAAAGAAGTGCATTTTGTATATCATCCTGGTTATCTTGAAAATTATTAGTATTTTCTAAATCAGAGTAATGGTGCGAAATTGCCTCAGAAGTTCTAATAAATCTTTGCAATTTATTTGGGGTCCCATCAAAATCAGGGATAATGGTTAAATTTTTCATAATTTTTGTGTTTGTATTATTTAATGAAGAATTTATGAATGAACTCAAAAAATCAGTTTCTAAGTCACTTTCGTTTTTGAAATTAAATAAATCTGGCTCTGAATCGCAATCGTTTCCATCAAGGAATCGATGGATGAAAAATCAGAGGAGTCTGACATAAACAAAAATTAATGTATCAATAGTCTCTCCAATTTGTTAGTGCTTTCCACAATTGCATTCTCTGTCTCTGTTTTCCTCTATGGATGTTAGGACCTGGACCAATTGTGGTTGGAAAAACTACACCAAGGTTCACCAAGGAATATAGTGGACTCTAACGTTTTTTCACGATGAAAAGCTGCGAAAACTCCGTCGACTGCGCCAATGATGTTTTGAGGATTCAAAACTAGTTTCTTAAAAAGACAATTTTATTCGATTAAAAGAAACGATATGATACATATGGGTTTAATGTCAAGACTGAATCTATACAATGATAATAACATGTATACCGATTTGGAAATTCACATCGAGAACATACGATATACAATGCATCAGACAGAGAATTCTTCCCTACAGTTGCACAGATGAATAGGCGAGATAATGAAGTGCGATAACTGAATGAATTCAACTGTCTTACTGCGATAATCTAGTCTCGTCTCTCTCTCTTATCGCAGTATGGTAGGGAACCCGAACTACACGTATAGAATTTTTAATTTGTCAGGCTGCCCGTAATACTCGATTCAAGTATTCACTGTTGCCTACCATACTAAAGAATTACGCTCCTCTAAACGATAAGAGAGAGACAAGACTAGAATAAAGAAGTAAGACAACTGAACTCAGTGTGTTACAGCAAGTGATTGACTCGACTATTCATCTGGGCAACTGGACGGAAGAATTCTCTGTCTGATGCATTGTATATCGTATGTTTCAGATGTGAATTTCCAAACCTGTATATCTGTTCGTACGATGCCCTGTAGTCATCTCCTGGAAGTGACGCGTCAGCGCAGTTTCCATGGGAAGATGCTAAGGTGCAACGGTAGACAATTCCGGATAGAATTGTAACAAGCGCTATGAACGATAAGGAAATATAAAAATAACGAACGCCAAATAATATAATTTTCAAGTTATTATAGTTTATTTCTTGAAATTACATATCACATATTAATTACGACAGTAACACTAACAAACAACGTCAATCTTTTAATGCTATAGCCTACAGATTTGAATTTGCTGGGAGATTCTGCATTCCCACTAAGGAGGAATTTAATAACACCATATATGGACAATGATAATTTGAATGAGCTTTAAAATAACTATAATTATAGAATGAATTCCATTCGTTCAGTAATAGAAAGAGCATTTTGAACGACTAAAACGGAAATTTAGAAGTTTGAAATATTTAGATATAGAAGATCCAGATTTTGGAACGAAAATTATTGATGCTGCTTGCGTTCTTCACAATTTTTCAATTTTGAATGAAGTAGAAGAAGTAGCATAAGAAGTAATTGAAGAGAATCTACCAAACCTGGAAGCGGACATCAGAGATGAGGGTGGAAATGACAAACGAGATCATATAGCAAATATGTTAGAAGAATTTTATTGTTATTGTATCAGATAAGCCAAAGGCATCATTATTGATTTTGCAACAAATCCAAATGGGCTGTCAAAATTGAATTCCTATCTTCCTGAATAATATTACGTTTTGCGATTTCGGTTCTTAGATGTTTGATTTGTTCTACCCGTGCTTCCTCAATATCAGACATCCTTTTCTTAAATAGAACATGCCACTCTTCGAATTCTTTTTCTTAGAACTTCTGCAATTAAAAAATATCATACTTTTAGTTCAGTTTTATATCTATTCTATATATATTCCTTTGATATAGAGCTTCACAAAATTCCTCAATTATCAAACAATAGAGCATGTGTATTTTAGAGTATAAGCAGAGGAAAATGAAAACGGGGTACCATACAATTCTATGAAATTAGTATAAAAAAAATTCAGCCGCAGGAGGGGAAGGGCTTGTCTTGGCGCATAAGTAACAGCACCGAATACGGGTTCCAGTCTGCCTTGTAGCGTAGCGAGGAGGGGAGTGACGAGCTGCTTGTTATCAGTGCAGTTTCCGATACACTCCAAATACACTGCCAGTGGGTATGGTAGTACTGATGCCATATTATTAAGGTCGTTGAGCTCTTCGGTATTATAGAGTTTCTTCGAAGGCAACTCCTCATCAGGCTCATCATTGTGCGCTCTTTGCGCATAGCAGAGTTTGACCTCGCTCAAGATGAGCATTCCCTTTGTGAAAATTCGCTTATTCTGAACAGTGTTCAGCTCACTGAAGGGACGAGTACCAATGGCTTCCATCGTGTCCCAGACGCGGTCGACATATGAGGGCAGGGCCTTGAAACTCACGGGGACGGTAACGGGATGCGTGTCTTTTGCCAGGGGTAGGGAAGAGACAGCCGTAGGGTCAGAGATCTTCAGTCTTGAGAAAATTCCAGCCATAATGGCGCGGTCAGCTTCATCATTCTTAGCACGACGGTAGTTATCGGTTCGTCGGTGTCGGGATGAACGGCCACCAGAATTCTTCTTCTTGCCAGAAGACTCCTCCTTGACGGTGTCGGTAAAGTTACTATCTTTCGTAGATTCCATAACTGTATGACTTTGAAACAGACTTAATCAGTCCCGTTAAAAATCGTTAAATACGGAGTTAGTGTAGCGGCTTCCTTTTGGATTTGAGGAGTGGCTGAATTTTCGTTCTTTGGAGCTGGTAAGTAGAGGGGCTAACTGCGTTCAAGACCAAGATTGACCTATGACCTCCCTTAATGGTGCCTGGGTCTGATTAAATGCGGTGGCGGAATGAAATCTACCGGCGCCATCTTGGACTTTTGGAAAAAATCAAGACGATCGTTGGATGCGAACCCGGGCTAACGGGGTGAGAGTCAGGCGCTCTTACAATCAGGCCACCAGGCAAGTTACTTGCATAACTCTGAACACAAGGATTATTTCTACAGAAAGCATTTATGAAATCTTCAACAGAATTGTTGTTATTTTTGCTGGAGTTTCGTATCAATCCTTTGATGGTGTCCACGAATTCAAAGTAATTCAAAGTCATTCGGAGATTGTTCAACATTTCAAGACGATTGATAATTATCAGTCGATTCAATTGAGATATCTTTTTCAAGTCAACTTTACTGAAATATATGCAGTTTCCCCATTTTGTGACGCTAGTAATCATACATTCACCAGTACATCGTACAACTGTAGCTCCACATTCTTGTTGATAACCATTTTCGATTATTGCAATGAATGACTCCCATTCCCAATCATCAAAGGATATCATTACAGCTCAGCTTGACAGCAGGTGTGAATTGTCTCGCTGGACTTATACCACAATCGATGTATAGAGAAGCAGATCCTAATCCACATTCAATTTCTAGGTGGAACTGGCCGTTCAACAGGTAGTGCTTTTCGTTTGTAACTTCAAAGTTACATGATTGAGGATTCGAATCCGCATTTTCACTTAGCGCCGACTCATATATTGGCGATAGCATGGTTGTTCAAAGTTTGTTTTCTGACTGAATCCAGGAATCATGTTCTTTACTCATAATTCTTTACATAACCTTGTCTGCACGTCTGCGATATACTCTTTCAACCAAAAAAACATCATGCTGCTTTGTCTTTTGTAATTCTTCTTGGTAGAAAGCTCCACTTGTAGGTCTGCCTATTAAATCTTCAATTAGGTAACTTACGGGGTTGGTCAATTAAACTTTTATGATTTTAAATAGTTCGGTAGTCCATTGTGGGAGATATCCTTTTGTAAAAACATTTCTAAATTTACTTATATGTACAATATCGCCCGTTTGAAATTTAGGAGGTGCCGCTATTTTTATGTGACTGTATGCTAATTTATATACAGGGTGTCCCATTACTCGACGTCAACCCGGAACCGGGTGAAAAGGCAAGTAATGCTGGTTGTCAGAAAAATAAAAAAAAAAAATCTAAGTTGCATGATTTTAAAATAATGGGCATTTAAAAGAACACGCAAAATTCCACACCCTGTGACAGTCTTTTCGCTCCTGTTGCCACAAATATCAACATTTTCCAACTTTTTTTTTGCTGTGTAACCTTGAATAATGCTTGTCTAAACTGTAATCAAAATTTTGATACCAGCTGCTCTAGGTTTCATAAAAATAGGGCTTACTTCTCGGAAAAAAATTCGAAATAAACAATTGCCTAGTTTCAACTGACTGTATTGAAAAAAAAATGTACTACGTAGGTTTGGCATGTTTTTTCAAAAGTTGGCGCATTTAGTGAGGATTCCAAAATGGTATAATACTTGTTTAATTGTAGCTGCCGTAGTTCAAATTTATTTTCGATTGCCTTTGAATACACTTTTTCTTAAACTGCTTCCCAGTAAAAAAGTCCAATAGATTCAAGTCCGGTGAACGGGACGGCCACGAGATTGGACCAGAATGTCCGATCCATCTTCCGGAAAAAAATGTTACCAGAAAAAAAATTTCCAGAGAAATTTCTCCGGAAAAATTTTTTCTGGAAAAATTATTTTCTCTGGAAATTTTTTTTCTGGTAAGGTAAAGTGGGGCAAGTGTGACCGTGATTTGCATTAGTTCAAAATTAATTGAGTCCATCTAACGAACCTGAAATAATAGAATAATGAAAGTTTGCACGTATTCACTTCGAATGTCAACCTTTATAATACGCCACAGAAAAGTATTAATAAAAGTAAAGCATGAATGTTATTTATATATTTATATATACAAGACCGTAGGTCACACTTCCCAGGGAATTTGGGGCAAGTGTGACTCTGGCCATATTTAAAGTTATTGATGCACGTAAATCTCTCTTTGGGGCAAGTGTGAGTAAACAGTAACAGAGCTTTCACCACAATTTTTTTTTTTTTTGGGTATCTTTATTCAAAAAATATTTATGAACTTTTCAACTTTGAATTGGAAATGCCATATTGGAAGAACACAAACAATACTCATAAAATTGTACATTTCCGGAGAAAAAATTACAGATGGAAGTCGGAAAAATCGAATGAGAATTTCATTGATCCCCATCTGCTGACGAATGGTGATGGAAGTATGGTTGTTATTTCATCATCAGAGAGTGTATCGATGTCTTCCACAACTGGCCAGGTGAACTGGTTGTCTCTGAACTTTGTAAATTTTACACACCACAAGTTATCCTTTGTCTTCTCTGTTATTAGCCCAACAAAATGTTTAACACATTTTCTGGTGTTATACTCCACCAAAACCCATTTATCTATGGAGAGCTTCAGTTTTGAATTTTCTTCATACTGTTCACCTCCTTCCTCTCCTTTCCCTGCTTCCTCTGCTTCCTCTTCTTCCTCCCCTTTCTCTCCTTCCTCTCCTTTCTCTCCTTCCTCTCCTTTCTCTCCTTCCTTTCCTTTCTCCCCTTTCTCTCCTTTCTCTTCTTCTATTTCTTCTTCTTCTACTTCCTCTTCTTCCATTTCAAATATCTCAGGGTCTAAGTCATCGTCGGAGTTAGCGTAAATCACATCATCTGATTCGTCTGAATACTCACTACTCGTACTTATACGGATTTTTCTCTTTTTCGATACTTTCTTAGGAACCACTTTCTTGGTTCCATCATTTTTTTTCTTCGGTCGTTTTTGCGTTTTATTTTTTGATTTCGTAAGCCTCTCCTTCTCTTCGTCAATGAGTCTCTGAATAACTTCAGGGTGAGTTATGACCTCCGCACCATATGCTACTCTTTTTCTTTTAGAAGAACCTGGTGTTGTTGTTTGTTTCACCGTTCTCAATAACAGTTGTTCGAACGAATGTTGTGGTTGAATTTCGACGGTACTGTCACTTCTCTCGTTAGCAATATTAGGAGCTGGGGGAGCAGAGCTAATAATATCGGTTTGTTTATTGATTGAAATAGTGTGGATACTGGCTTGATAATTGGAAGTGGATGGTACTGGTTCAACGGACCTCTGCTTATTTCTTTCATCTTCCCATCTCCTCAAAGATTCTGGATCGAATGATTCAGTAGATATAACATTTTTGTTGATTGGCACAATTCCTGCCTTCCGGAAACCATTTTTTATTACATCAGGATGAAGATTTTTCCATACTGAGCCCAATAGCTCTGAAAATTTTTTTTTGGGGATTTTCAGACCAATATTTTGCCTTTGCCACATGACAAGTTCCCTATCCCAAGCATCTTTAAGAGATTTAAACACAGCCAAATCAAGTGGTTGCAAGAGATGTGAGGTATGCGGAGGTAATTTAAGTATTATGATATCATTATCTCGGGCTAACTCCACTAACTTCACATTTATATGGGTACTATGACCATCATATATTAGTAAAATTGGTCTTTCTCGGCCTAGTACTGGAATAAGAGTTTTTTGGAAATAGTTAAAAAAAATATCCGCCTCCATCCAACCCTTGGCACTCGCAGCATAAGCCATCCCCTCGAAACTATTCCTATCATCAGCTATCCAGCTATCCCAAATGTGTTTTCCTTTAAAAACTATGAGTGGTGGGGCCTTCAGACCTGAAGCAGAAATAGCAGAAAGAATCGTCGTGTTTTCTCTGCCTGGTCCGCTTGTTGTTCTGGAACTAGGTTGACCTCGGGCTCCCACAACTTTCGATTTTTTTGGATCATGTGAAAAGGACGATTCATCTAGATTCCATATTAACTGTGGTTTCAGGGACAATTCATTGTCCTTAATTGCTTTCTCGAGAATCTCAAAATATTCATAGATGACAAACGGGTCTGTCATTTTCTTTCTAGCATATTCAACACTCTGGGGTTTTTTGATACTCAAGCGATGTCTAGATTTGAACCTTAAGAACCAGTCCTCCCCAGGGAGACTGTCTTTGAAGGGCGTTTTGATATTATTAGTGATAACATACTCGGATACAATACGTAAAACTTCTTTTCTTGTAATTCCGAAGCCCCATTTTTCCATTATTTTGAGGGCACTTGCTAACCTTTCTTCATCTTCCAACGGTATCGCGGGTGCTCTTCCCTGAGTTTTACTAATTTTGCCTCGAACCCCCTTCATGTGATAAAACAGAGTGGTCTTGGGAATATTATACTTTTTATGTGCACGATAAATCGTTTTCAAGGCTAATTACGATAAACAATATTGTACGCTTATTAAAAACATTATGATTTTACAAAGGAATCAAACATTATTGGAGAGCAGACACACTGTTTTGCGATGTGTGTCTGCTCTCCAATAATGTTTGATTCCTCTGTAAAATCATAATGTTTTTAATAAGCGTACAATATTGTTTATCGTAATTAGCCTTGAAAAAGAAACGATTTGTTTCGAAACGTCGGCATTATCACGAATTAAACAATAGATAATAAATAGTGTCCAATTTTCTCAATATTTTTCTTTCCGTATTCTCAAACATTTCTGTGTGAACGGTAATACGTAAGCCATAATGGATACAAAAATCGCTAAAAACTCCTAGGAGTATGCATTTTCAGCTTCGTGACTGTGGAGACATTTGATCAGAAGGATTAGTAGAACATCATAGCAAATTTTCAGCCAAATCCACCAGGAGCCAATTCCCATACAAAATGTGCGGGGTCCTTTCGAAAAGCAAGCAATTACGACCAAAAAATATTTATAACCATCATTGTTTGTTTGGAGCCGATCAAGCTGTCCTAAATCCATTTGCCAGATGTCATCCAACCCCTTGATGATAGTTCTTCGTCTAGGAAAATTTTTGCGTGCAGGTCGATGAAGTTCCTTAACTACTTGCGCTATTTCTCTGGATTGTGGCATCTTTGTGACTTTCAGTACTCAACTTACGATTCAGGGTTTCTATTGAAGCTTTTATTTCGTTTATTTTTCTATCGATATCAAAGCTTTCAGCAGCAGTTTTTGTTCGATTATGTGTATCTGCTTTGAGACGTAATCAAGTTGTTCATTAAGTTTCTTCAACATTTCAATAGTGTTTTCCAATTCGCCTCCAAGTTTTGCACATTTCCTTTCAATAACACCCTTACACTGAAAAAATACAATACCCAATTTACCTAGGTCTTCAAGTATCCTTTTTGCCGTTAAATGAACATAATTCATGTTGGCAGCGTCAGATTTTCTTATAGGCTCATGAACATTACACTATTTATGTCCGGTAAAGTCGTTATCACCATCACTGGTCATGGGAAAAGAATAACCAGACCGCGCCCATTTCGCTGAGGAGATCCTACGAGATAAAGGTTGACGCTCACTTGGACGAGACGAGACGAAGCGAAGAGTTGTTTTCCGCAGGCACGATTTGCACTGAATCAAACGATTCTGATCTTCGCTTCGCGCCTCCCAAGTGAGCGTCTACCCATTTGATTCAGTGCAAATCGTGCCTGCGGAAAACAACTCTTCGCTTCGTCTCGTCCAAGTGAGCGTCAACCTTAACGATACCCTACCAAATTTGTCCATTGTTGTAGGTGAAATGATTTTCAGTGCAATAAGCAACACTTAATATATAATTCCCGCTTCGAGCAACTCCTCAACGATTGCTTCGATTTCGTTATCGTTTGAGTTATTACCAGCTTCTTTTGACGCATTCGGTAAACACAAATGATCAACTAATTCATTAATGTTGTCCCAATATCTATATTCTATTGCTTTATCGTTGTATCGCATCATTCCACCACCAAGTTTCTTTATAATATATTTATATTTGTGACCAATATTTGCCTTGATCTGTTTCGATCGATTGAACGTTAGTGATATTTAATATCTGCTTATAATTTTCCTCGTCTTCTCGTCTGAATCCTTCCGGTTCCTTGTTGAATAACAATTTCATGAGACCAACACTGCTGGGAAAATGAAATTTACCATCAACAGTAATAATGCCACTTTGTAAATCAAAATTTAGTGAGCTACCGCCCAAGCTCCAACTTGATGTTCGATGTTCGTATCTAGGACCATATGTGAAATCAATTTGTGTCTCCTCATTTAACGATTGTCGAATAAAGTGCTGCACATTTTTTTGATATGAGTCCAAAGGTTCTTCGAGATTGTTGGAATGATTCATTTCCGAATCGGCAACTTTTTCATTATAATTTTCAATTTCTTCCACAAATGATGGTGCATTCTAGGAAGAAGAGTCTAGCTCTTTTTGGAATGTTTTACTATGGATTCGCAAAGGATTAACTTTTTTTCTTCAATTACTCTAGCAGGCGATGTTTTCATAACACTAACTGTGGATAATTTTGGCTGTTTGGTTGCTAACAATGGTTCCTGCTTCAAATGCTGTGTCATCTTATCTAGACGATTTGTAAAGGGTGAAATAATCCGATTAATCGATTCATCTGCTTCAGAACGACCCAATTTTAATGCTAAATACAGTAATGTCCGCTTATAACGAACCTCAAGGGAAGTTCGTAATAAGAGATAAATGATAACAACTATGAGAAAATAGTTATTTTTGTATTAAGTGCGTAAAATGAGTGTTTTTTTCATGGCACATGAGAGTGTCAATTTTGGCCGAGACCGAAGGTCGAGGCCAAAAATTCACTCGAGTGTGCCATGAAAACACGAATTTTATACGCACGAAATACAAACAACATTTTTTGTACAACTGTGAATGTGAATTTACATCGTCTGAAATACGTATAATCATTGAAGATAATGCTTTCAGTACAATATTTAAATGAATCCAGTGATCTTTCTTTGTCGTAACTATAGAAACAGTTTGTTGAAATTGTTTGAATCTTTGACAGTATTTGCTCGTAGTTGTTTCAATTTCGAATTATTTTAAAGAAGATGAATGTTGAATATGATAGTGGTAGTGATACCCCCGCAGATATGGCTGAAGAAGCAAATATAATTGTATCTTATATGTTACCAGCCAAATCAAAGCTAATAATATGAGAAAACATATAACCGATTTCGAGAATGGCGCAACAAGAACAACGTAAAAAAGGTTTCTGAAAATGTGCTCACATGCTATTTCGAAGAAAAATAAAAAAATTTAAACCTTCCAAGTTATGGAGCTCAATGTTAAAAAAAACATGGAATGTCAAGGAAAATATTGATATAAGGAATTTTTCAAAATTGGTCCAGCTTATTAAGAACAAAGGCGTCGGATACCGAGGAAAGAAATCTAAAGTGTTATGGAGGGATAATATCAATAAATTTCTCAGAGATGCTAATGACGAAACTAATTTACTTCATAAGGTACAGATACAACCATAATTTTGTGAAATTAGTTGTACCTAATTAAAATATTCATTATTTTTAAGTTCTAATTTTAGTTATCAGCAGTGAAAAAAAGACTTTTTTTAACGGTGAAAAATAGTTATTTATTATACAAGGGAAAAAAGTAATAGATTTTAGCTCGAGGTTATATTGTTTCCCGACGCGAAGCGGAGGGAGACAAAAAGCCGAGAGCTAAAATCTAATATTTTTCCCGTGTATAATACACTATTTTTTTCTGTGACAGGAAAAAAGACCATTTAATAGTGAAAGAAATATAACTCTTCACAAAATTACTTTTTTCCCCGGGAAAAAAGTGAGTACTTTTTTCCCGGCTACATAGAGCATCATTTTTTTGACAGGGAAAAAAGTAATTTCGTAAAAAGTCATATTTTGTGACCTGTCAATGGATATAAAATGTCACATTTTTTCCCGTCACAGAACAAAAGTAATATTTTACGCATCCATAGTGATGAAGAAAAGTCAAGTTTTTTTGACAGTTGTACAAAAACATAATTTTTATTCATATCAACATGCATATTTCATATTCCAATAATTTTTTGAATCAATATACATTAGTTTTTAAGAATTCACTTTAAAAAAATCGTTTATCTTCGTCTGTTTCGTTTTTGTGAAATGAATGTCATTTATATATAATTCCACTTCGGCTAATCGATCGTGTACATATTGTGGAGTATTTCGTGACTGTAGGAAATGGCGAACACTGTCGATATATTTTAGTGCTTCTGATGAGGTTGGAACTGATATACATTCCCCATCCACAGAATTTTCATTTTCGTCCTCCTGATCTTCCTGCTCATCATCAACAGAAGAAACGGAGGCGACAATGGCGTCATCATCCAAGTATTCAACAGTAACAAGTTGGTCATCAATATGAACGAATTCTTGGAAATCTTTGTCTTGCATATTGCTGTCATTATTTTCTTCCTGTTGATTTTTCTTCAGCTATTCTACTAATGGAAGGTCATCTTCTGAATCAAAATTATCGCCATTCTTAAGAAAACCACCGTGTCGAAAACAATTAGCAATTGTTTGTCCAGAAACCTTTTGCCATGACAAATGAAGGAAGTGAATTGCATCCAAAAGGTCAATAGAAAAGTTTTCCCTGCCACTGTCAATGTATTCTATCATTTTCGAAAGAATGAGATGGCGATAATGGCTTTTTAAACTATGGATAACACCCTGATCCATAGGCTGCAGTTTCGAACTGGCGTTTGGCGGCATGAACACTAACTTGATACAGTCCAAATTTTTAACATCTAGATGAGCTGGACAGTTGTCCACTAACAATATGATTTTTCGGTTTTCATAGCGTAGTTCATTGTTCCATTTCCGTAATTCACTCTCGAAAATCTCTGAAGTCATCCATGCCTTTTTATTGGATGTGTAATTCACTGGCAATTGCATAACGTTCTTGAAACATCTAGGGTTTCTGGATTTTCCAATTACCCATAACTTTCTTTTTTCAGTTCCTAATAAATTTGCCACTATGAGCACAGTTATCCTTTCTTTGGAGAGCTTTCCACCTTCACATTTCTCCCCTTTGAATCTTAGTGTTCTATCCGGTGTGAGCTTATAGAATAACCCGGTCTCATCTCCATTGAATATGTCCTCATCATTAAAGTTCCTCCTTATTATTGGCCACTTATTTTGTAGCCAGTCTTGAACACAGTTCATGTCGACTGCTTTACATTCTCCAACAATTTTTCCGCTGGATATGTTATGCCTTTTTTCGAATCTTTCGATCCAGCTTCTATTAATTTTAGATTCTTCTGCTTTGAACAACTTTCTATCTTATTCTTCAGCCTTCGATTGCAAAATAGCACTATTTATAATATTTTGTGCTCTCTGTTGAGAGAACCATTTCAAAAATCCCTGATCAACTTCAGAATTCATTGGTCTTTTAATCTTTTTTACATTCACATTTTGGGTCTTTTCGTAGGTTGCTATTATTTTGTCCTTATTTTTCCAAATTGTACCAACCTGAAATCAAAATAAATATCGAGTTTCAATTTGACTTCATAGCCCATTGTATACTTTTAGGTATGTTATCCCAATCGCTTAGGTTTATTCATTATGCAGAGGTAACCTACTCACCGTTGATTTACTTAATCCCATTTGCAAACAAACTTCACTTTGCTTAACACCTTGTTGTAACTTTTTGATAATTTCATATTTATTACTTAAAGTAAGAGCTTTTCGAGATTTCTTCGAAATCACTCCACTCATGTTTTCACGTCGCCAAAATGATTCGCTTTTGTTGATAGATAAACTAACACTGAACACTGGGCACGCTATTACGCCAGTAACTGGCGTAATAGCGATCCACCGAGCTTAGGCGCGGACGAATTATTTCGGGGCATCCCCTGCTTGCCTGGTTAAATACGAATTTGTTCGTTATAACCGAAATATTTTTCGAATGGACCGAAAATAAAATTATATTATATATATTATAAGCGAAAGTTCGTTATGAGCGGAGCCGTTATAAGCGGACATTACTGTATTTTCTTCTAACATCATTGATGAGCCGTCTAAGTTTGAGTTTGCGATGTTGTGTTGACTTGCTACTCGACATGATGCTCATAAACTGATTAACTCTTAAATGCATTATTTTTTGTTTAAAAAAAAATCGAATCTCGTAGTTTTCAAACATTTGATCCAGGGAAAAATTGAAAAAAAAAATAATTTAATTTTTTACCCATTTATTTTTGATAATAATATCATGCATTAAGTACATAAGGAATTTAATTACATGTGAAATTTCTTGAACCAATTATTATTCTTGTTTAGGCATAATTCTACACCGAACTTCTCACACTTAGTATGAGTGAACATTCTGCAGTTGGGCATCTTACATCTCATTTTTTTCCTCAATAATTGGCCAATGCCCAGTTGTGGGAATTCTGCTTGATTCAATAATTTGATTCCTGGTTTTTTTTTAGAATGTACTCGTTTGTAGAGTAGCCAGGAATTCACTAACGTCATATTTATTAGATGAAAGAAAATCCTCATGTACCATTTACGGCTCTTCATATGAATTTTGTACCGACCCATGAGGCTACCAGTCAAATCCACACCTCCCATATGTTTTTTGTATTCTGTAATGATACAAGGACAATCAACTTCGATGGTGTTCTTCATTTTCCTATCGTATCTATAGGATGCTCAAAGCCATTTTCTTCCTGGAATAACACTCCTCCTACTCCATAATTACTAGCATCAGCAGCAACGAAGAAACGTTTTGAGAAGTCAGGACTGGCAAGTATTGGAGCTGTAGTCAACATTTTCTTAATATTCGTGAAATACTTCTCAGGGAATAATGACACTTGAAGTTATAACCCCTCACAACGAGGATGAATCTAGATTCAAAATTATCTTCGAAAATGCCTAAACTTCCAACACGATTTCCGTATTACAAAATGCCGGTTTTGACAGTCGTATAGAAATTTTTGGATACTCGAAGTTCACAGTACCTACTTACTGAGGCCAAGTAATTTCAACCACTGCTTTTGAACTACCCAAAATGACAACAACCACTAACCTCACAATTTTAAATGAAAAACAAACTGATGGAAAACCAGTCGTGGAAAAGGTGAGGTAAATGAAATGAAGAATCACAATAATGAGGAAATTTAGAAAATAAGTTTACTAACTAATTATTTTCGAAAAAGATTTAGGAAATTTGGAAAAAACTACATCTTATGGTAAAACTCCAAAGACTCAAAATTCTAACGTTACAATGTAGTCCTCTAAATTAAATTGCGTTCTGTCATTTTACGTGTAACTTTGTTGTAAAGGTCGTACATCGGTATATAACATAGCATCGCGTTGTTGTATATCATCTTGTGGATGTGTTTGAAATGGCGGTATGTTACTATGTTGGGGCCTATGACTGTTTTGGGACGGATATGGTCTACTATCATATAAGTATATTAATTCTTGAATATCTGTCGACATTGCCCATTTGCCTTTCAAACAGAATGTCATTGATCATTTTTTCGGTTACCATCGCTACTTCTGATGGCGAATTTTCCAATTTATGGGCAATAGTTTCACCTAGAAAAAGCGAAAAAGTCAATACCTTATTGCCAACAGCCTTCCATACATATCGATGTGGGCTGCTAAAAAGTTATATACCTATGGCGTCAAATTGGTCATCTCAGCGATCAAGCTCTTTATCCACTTTATCTAAAATGTCCTCTGTTTTTGACCTTTTTCGACAATAAGGTGATTAACTAGATTGACGTGATAAAGATGTTGGGACATCCCTACTGGAAACTGCGCCAGCACTTGAGATTCTAATTTGTTTGTCTGGCAGGAGATTCTGTTTCTCGTTCCGTTTCAATCTAAGAAACGCTTCTATTTAATTTATGTTGTAGATGAAAAATTATAAATAATCGTTGGAACTTTAACGTTCGAAAATTAGACCTCGTCTGAAATTTTGAACGACGCCGACGGGAGGGAACACCGGTTTTAGCCCATACACTTCGTTTTGCGATAGTTTTAACCGACCGTTTTTAATCGTCAGTGAAGTTTGGTTCTTCAATTATTATCTGCCACGCTCCCTATACGGGCTCTCAAAATTCCCCTTCTGGCGGCAATATAAGAAGTCAAGTTGGATGCTGGTGAATCTATTGAATGATGTTTTTTCCTTTATCAATAAAACCTAATCTTATGTGTTTATACAATAAAATTTATCCTTAACTTTCCTCTTCTTTCCTCATAGATTTTGTTGGCATGCGTTTTTCTTTGTATTATTTTGAAAATTACTTATTATTTTGTCGTGGCTTTGGTTGAGTTGATCAGAAAGTTACTCGAGTTGCTCGCTCATCTTGACTTCATCATTTTTGAATCTCTAATTGGATAATTATTTTTATCATCATTTAAATTTCTGATTGCAAAATGAAGACATTAATATTATTGAATTTATTCACTATTACAAATTATTCAAAATCCGAAAAAAAACTGTGAGTTCTACATAAAAACAGTTTGAATTTATCTCTATTGACCACAAATTATTACACACTCAATTATAAAAACCACTTCGGTCTTTCATTCTTCGTCACGCGTTGGTATAATTTTTGTCATCATCGGTTGATGGCGAGGGGTAAATTTCTGGACAAAATAGGGTACACAAGAATTCCGAATTCTGGAAGACTTCCGCGAATTCCGAAAGACTTCTGGGAATTCCTGAAGACTCCAGAAATTCAATATGACTTTCAGTACAGTCTTTTGAACATAATTATTCAAGGAAAAATAAAACAAGGTGAAGATGAATAAAAAATAAAATGAAAAGAAAAAGTTAAACATTCAAATAAAAAGTATCATTATGAATAGGTAAATTAATTATTTTTCTTGAAAGGTTTGAATTTCAAGTTTATGCAATTTCTGTCATTTATACACTTATACTAAAAGGAATTGATCCAACAAGGTCTACTCGACCATGTATTTTTTATCAACTTAATTTATACCATCTTCTTTGGGTCATTAAAACTGATATAAATCTTCTTTCAAATATTTAATTTGGTAACAGTCATTAGGTTCTAAGGATAAAATTCGCCCAATATACCACCGTTCCTGGTAAAAAACCGCATAATAATTTTCATTTTGTATATTAATGAGCTCCTCGTTTTGAAGCCTGCTTGAGTTAGACGGACCTCTCACGCGTAGTAAACGATCTGGTGATAATTTATTTTTATTTTTAGGAAATAACCAGCAGAGAGTTGATTTCTTTAACCCTTTACTGCACAACGTAGCATATATGCTACGCTATCTTTCATATCAGTTATTTCCGCCAATTATTCATATTTAAGAAGTCTATGAAGATTACTTTACTCGCAAACTAATATCCTTCTATAATTCAAACGCTAATACATAGATGGCAGTCTGTTTCACGGTAACCGTCAGTTGATTTACAGCGCCTGCGATCTAGAGAGAGAATTCGAATTTGTTCAAATTTTCCGTTTTACTGAAGTGTTATTTCGCAGTGAATCTGTGCAAAAAAATTATAGTGAACTTGAATATGGTGAGTAGTATTAGAAATTTATATTTTCGATAATGTGAATGCCGAATGAAAGTTTTTATTGCTATCTGAATGAGCGTTGCATTTATGCTACAATGCCCCGTTGAGCATGAAGTATTTTCATTCGAATGTTGCATATCTGCAACTGTGCCCATTGTAGTTCCGGTAAAAAGATTTTGAAATAAATTTAATTTTTTCAGGAAAACGCAACGAAAAACAAAATTTTGACGCAGGCAGAGCTTGAATACTTCGCTGATCATTTATCGGATATTAGTGAAGACGGACAAGAATTTTCAGAAGATGAAGAAGATGACGTTCTTCTCGAAGGTCCAGAAAACTTTCTGCCCTGTGATATCGAAGACGAAAATGATGGTCTTTTCGATATAGACAAAATGCCTATGTTTTTGCTCGAAAATTTACCAACAGATCTAGCCAAAGAATCGGATTATTCATCATCACCTGCGAATCCATCAACGTCATCAGATAAAAATAATAATCTCGATTGGGTCACTCGATCCAATCGAAAACGCAAGAACGTCGAAGAGAACAGTGATGATGGTGAAACTCAAAGAAAGAAAAAATCTGTCGAGGACCAGAAAAAACTGCGGAATACATTATTGAAGCTGGAATGGAGGGAAGGCAACTTGATTATGAGAGAGGAATCAGTTGCATTCAAAGGTAATGAAACTCTTTTCGGGAAAGTTTGCGAGTTGGAAACACCATACCAGTTTTTTGATTTCTTTTTTGACGAATATCTCATTGCACTCATACTGGAACAATCTAATCTATTTTCGGTTCAGTTAGATCCCACCAATCCCGCATGCCTACACAATACCGATGTAAAAAGATATATTGGAATATGTATTCTTATGTCGGTCATACATATGCCAAATATAAGGAGGTATAGATATAATAAGAAATACCATGTCATTAAAAAAATTTGAGAAAATAAAAAAGAATCTCCACTTCAACGATAATTCAAAAATGTTGCCAAAGACGCATTTGAGGCATGATCGCCTCTTCAAAATTCGACCAATAATTGATCACCTTCTGGATCGCTACCAAAATGTTCCCTATGAGGGATGCTTATCAATAGACGAACAGATGTGCCCAACAAAAACAAAGAGTTATCTGAAACAATACATGCCAGCAAAACCTCATAAATGGGGTTTCAAGATTTATGTTTTGGCTGGAATTTCAGGGTATTCATATAATTTTGAAATTTATAGTGGCCAAGAAAATAGAACAAATCTAAACGAGAACGATTTAGGGGCATGTGCTAATATTGTGACAAGACTTTTGCGTAACGTCCCGAATCATTTGAATTATCATGTTTACTTCGATAATTATTATACCACTCTTCCTCTCCTCGCACAACTATCCCATCGGGGTGTGCAAGCATTGGGTACAATTAGAAGAAATCGTATACCTAAGTGTCCCCTTCCAGCGGAAAGAGAAATGAATAAAAAAAGTCGAGGTATAAGTAAAGAATATATTACTGTGATGGAAGATGTACCAATTAGTTTGGTATCATGGAAGGATAATAAAACAGTATCCCTTGCGTCGACATTCTGTGGAACACTTCCAAAAACGAAGGTAGAGAGGTATGACAAAACTCAAAATAAAAGAGTGGAAATCGAATGCCCTAAAGTTGTAAAAGAATACAATAGACATATGGGAGGAGTGGACCTTATGGATAGTCTAATTGGTCGATATCATATAAAGCTAAAATCTAAAAAATGGTATTTCCGTCTCTTTTATCACCTGTTGGACATGACCATTGTAAATGCCTGGCTCTTACATAGAAGAGTAGAAGCTCAAAAAGGAAATTTGAAAACAATGGGTCTCGCTGATTTCCGATTGGAATTAGGGGAAACATTATGTAAATTGGGAGTCCATCGTGACACAAAAGGGCGAAGGTCAGATATGGAAAACCAGCTGCAACAAAAACAGCGATCTCATCAATGTACCATTCCTCCTAAAGAAGTAAGAGTTGACGAGAATTCACACTGGCCTGTTTGGAGGGAAAAACGTCTCCGATGTAAACTCCCAAAATGTGAAGGTTTTACTTTCGTTTCATGTAAAAAATGCCAGACTGCATTATGTTTTAATAAAAACAAAAATTGTTTTGTAGAGTTTCACAAAAATAAGACATCAATGTTTAATTTCATTTTACTTTATTTTTATGAGTTCGCTATTTTTTTTTTATCTAAATATAAAACTTTCGTTCACGGCGTATTTATTTTCTCACCACCATAAACACCCAAAAACTTGTATAGAACACACTACGTTATTCGCGACAACGGCTAAAGATTATGTCACTCAAAGTGCATCGTAGCATATATGCAACACAAAAAAAATCACGATAATAAGAACTTTTTTCACATCCATTTTTTTTTCATTATTTTTCCCGAAATCTCAACGAATTTCTTGATCTCTCTCAATTTTTTCAGGAAAAAATAAAAAGTTGCGCATTAAAGGGTTAAGATTTTTTCGTTTACTATTACTCCAGATCTTTTAATTGTTTGATTAAGATCTGGTGTCCGTTGATTAGGTAGCTCCAATCCTTCTAAAATTTCTGATTCATGGATTTCTTCCTCGTCTGACGTTTCTCTGTCATGTCCTTCAATAAAGTCAAGAATTCCAGGAAAATCTTCCGGAAAAATATTGTCGAAGGATTCATTGTTTCATTAATCGAATTTGGATTTGGGTGGTCTATCCGATTCTCGCCAAGTTAATCGTCACAATTATTTAAAACAACTAATTTTGACTACGAGTTTTCTTCTATCTCCATGTGTAAATCATTGCAAACCTTAAACAAATACATATTTAGTTTCGAAAACGATTCGAACTAAAAACTTTCAAAAATCTTTTCATAATGACAATTTCATTTGTGAGTAAAATTAACCACATTTACAACTGACCTGTATATGCAAATGCCCAAAAATTGTTTGATATCATTTCTTGTCAATGATGCTGGTTTGTTGACATCTTTTTGGATGGCGTATAGATTCGACTGTTCGGCAATTTTTTCGAAAAGAGTCTCATCAAAAAAATAATTGAAGACTTCAAATGGAGTTTCGAGATTAGACAAAGAACTCGGAAGAGCTGTGATACCTTGAAAAGAGGATGCTTCGTCGCTCAGAATTAGATTCTGTTTGCGCCAAATAATTTTCGAAAATTTTTTCCGCATTTCTTTCAGTGCTTGTTGCGGCATAACACATTGTTCTTCGACAGAATTTTCGTCTTCATTTGCCGAAAATGACTGAACATGGTCATCTCTTTGAATATTATCATGACAAAGAACTGTACCATCTTCGAATTCTAAGGGCATATCTTCTATATTGAAAGTTTCCACATCCTCCAAATCACTTCCACACCCTTCAAAGTCAGAGTCGAAATCAAAATCTTCCTCACTATCTGAGAGGTTTGCAATAGCATCCTCCAATTCTTTTTGAGTAAAAGGTCTTTTTCTGTCCCATTTATTGGACATCTGAAAGAGAAAATTAGTGGTTAACCTACAGAACACTAGCCAACAATTTTCCCATGTTCAACTCGAAGATGCACTATGTATCGAATATGATACAACTAATATTTTCCAAAATATGATTGCATGGAACTTCATTTGAACAAAATAACGATAGAATTGAAAACATCTTACCTTTATCGATGAGAAAATATTTTTTTCTTATTCAAAAACACCAAACACGCGTAAATAAATAGATTCGAATAACCACGAATTCCGTATAGTACTGATGATCATACGATATGCATAAAGTAAACAAGACACAGTTCGAATAAGCGCCGAATTGCATAGTTGACCGTATTGCCTCTTACGATAAGGTTGTAGATACATAACGTAGAACGGGAAAATTTCAATATACTGGATCGTTGAGAGCTTTTGAACTTGTTTGTATCTAATATGATACAGTAGGCAGTGTAGGGTTAATATTCGGAACATTGTTAGTACTCAAACAACCGGAAACTGTGAAGCCGAAAACAGTATTTTGTAACACCGGATATCCTTTTTTTAATTTAATCTGCTGCGGTTCTAAACAATCCCAAAAGTTGGACGATCCAATGATCATATCGATTCCTTTTTGGTTGATAGAATTCCGGATCCGCTAATGTTACATTGTGGGGAATATCTAAATTTGAAATGTTTAACGGTTCATTTGGAAGTCGGTCTGCTATTTTAGGTAAGAAACAGTTCAAATTCATCGCATAGTCAATGATTCCAACAAAACATTACATTCAGCCTTATTCTACAACCTCAAATCGAATAGAAATGGTAAGCATCGAATAGAAACGCAACCGTCAAATCGAAATCGAATGAAAATGGTATTCTGTAACTCATCTCGATTTCTATCATCGAAATCTATGCTAGAAATCGAATAGAGATGGTTTCTATCAGTCCAGACCAGTCGAAACCTCAAATCGAGATCGAAATTCGCAGATTGGACATGCGCTGTGATGACGAGCTGTGAATTTGAACAGTTTTGCGAGTTGGATGGTATTTTATGAACTCAAGTTAGATTTCCGTATTTATTATTTCCAAAGTGTAAAGTGAAAATGGATATTAATCATCAATTACATTCCGCCATACAGGAAGAATTCCAACGGCAACTGTTTAGAATGGAACGTCGTGAGATTAGGTATGTAGTAGCAGTAAAACGTTGAATTAGCCTAAAGCTACAAAGTCAACATTTACAATAAGTTATAGCAGCGATTCACATATTCTCTTTCAAGTTTTACATACAAAATTTAAATAACAAACCAATTTCTGTTTCAGGGATGTCAGTAATCCCTTCGAAATACCAGAGGAGTCTTTAGGAAGCTATACCGATTACCAAAAGCTGTAGCACTCAACTTCATTCATGAACTTAGTCCTCATTTGGAGCAACCAATAAGCAGAACATGTGTGCCAATTCATGTGAAGGTACGTACTGAAGGATTTCAATTGTTTTCTTTTTCTAAACATCACTGTTTCTGGTGTTATGTGCTCTGCATTTCTATTCCCAAGGGAGTTACCAAAAAAGCATTGGGCAGAATCATTCAATAAGTTTGAGTCAAACTATGGTTAGTCGTTGCATTGAGCAAGTGAGTAGAGCGGTGACAGAGAACTTGAGTGGCAGATACATACAATTTCCTAGAACTATGCAGGAACAATTGAATATCAGCCGAAAGTTCATGGATAAATATAATTTTCCAGGTGTAATAGGCGGCATAGATTGCACGCATGTAGCAATTATTGCACCTCCGAATGATGATAATGCACACCCAGGCTTTGCATATTTGAATAGAAAAGGGTTTCATAGTGTCAATGTGCAATTGATATGTGATTCTGACATGAAAATTTTACATTGTAATGCTCTCTATCCTGGATCAATGCACGACTCAGCCACATGGAACATGTCCAATGTGTCTGAACATTTGCGAAATGCATATAATAACAATGAGAATGGATTCTGGTTGCTTGGTGATTCAGGATATCCATTACAGCCTTGGCTTTTAACGCCTATAGAAAATGCTGCTGGGGGAACACCCGAGGGACGATACACCAAGGCACATGTTAAATGCAGAAATGTGATTGAAAGGTGCAATGGGCTATTGAAGATGAGATTTAGATGCTTGCTGAAACACCGAGTATTGCATTATAGCCCCATTTCTGCCGCATACATCATTTATACATGTTGTGTTCTACACAACATTCTTGAATTGAATTGAGTTGAAAGTGTTGAAAGTGATGAAGAAAATTTTGATTTTAATACAGAAGAGGTTGCAGTAAATAGAAATACTTTATCACTCGGTGTAAGGATAAGGAACCAGTTAATAAGGAACCACTTCACATAATTTTTTTTATTTTAGGTTGTACCATTTAATTGCACCGTATATACATTATATATAAGTTTTTTTAATGTGAAATGTTCATTATGAAATAAAATAAAATATTCCAAACTTAAATATTTTTTAATCATTTTATTCTCAACTAGGTAATAACTTTTACTGCTTAGGTATGATAGATTATATATGTATTTGATGATCTATAGCAGATTGCAACTGCATTGAGAATTTCGAGGGCTCTAAATTGACGATAGGTGATCTGCAGATGAGGAGAACTTCTTCTCCTCCAATGCGAGCTTTCTCTGCATTAATTCTAGCTCCTTGGCTTTATTTTTCGCCTCTAGATATCTTATTTTTAGTTCTATTTCTTTGAGCTCCAAATCCTTCGCTTTCATTTCATCATTAGATGAATTGTTTTTTACCAATTTATCAATGGCATTAAAAATATACTTGTTTGCAGATTCAAATGCTGCAGCTGCCTTATTTGAATTACTGTCTATCTGAAAGATAATGTTCATATATCAAAATGAAACCTCAATATATTAGAAAACCAACCGGTTCTTCTTTTCCCTTTTTCGGTTGATGTAGAAGGTCCTGGTTCTGCGTTGAAAGAATTCTCTATTACTCCTTCAGTTTCTTGTCAGGTACAATCATGTTTTGGGGAAGACTGCACTATAGAAGGGCTGCCAGGTCTTTTTAGAGAAAAATCGGATGTCTCTGTAGTCATATTCGAATTATTCTCTAACCCTATTTCCTCAACGTCCGCTCCTTGGACTGTAATCCAGGACAACAGAGACATAAGTTTCTCCTCAGTTTCTGTTAAATTTTTAGTATCTGAAGTTCCTCCTCCTGTTTTATTCGATTCTTCAAAGAATTCCCTGGCCTTTTTTTTTGTATTACATTTCCAGTCTATAAATGTCTGAAAATTGAACATAAAACGGATGCCTATAGTGATGTTTATTTAATAGAATTGAAATATACAGCAAACTTACTTTTTTTCATTGAGCAGCAGTTTTTGAAGGTCCACTGCCTATTGAATTCAATAATTTTGCGAGTTCTTCCCACAAATTTTGAACTAAATTCCTCTCGGCCTCCAATGGCTTTGTTTTTCCATGGACCATTACCTTATTCGAGGATATGTAATTCACCATGGTGGTGAGCTGCTCAGGAGACACTTTCTTCATTTATATTTTCAATTAAACAAGTCTAATGCAAAACAACTTACGAAATGACACGAACATGTGAGGTTAGGTTTATATTTATATGGATCTATGCATAGCCTCTTCTTCTTCTTCTTCTTCTTCTTTTACTGTGCATAGCCAAAGAAGAGTTTTTCTATGGATAGAACGACATTTGATAAAAAGTGTCAGTGGTCGTTAAGGTCGAAATTTGCTTGGCGCAACAACGTTGCCAGTTCTACTCAAAGCATCAAATCGAAATGAGGATTTCGATTTCCAAGCGTCTACGATGTTGCTTACAGAATACCAAATTTAGACGCGATAGAAGAGGGACATCTCGATTCGTCAGAATTTCGATTCGATGCATCCATTTCGATCCGAGCTACAGAATAAGATTGATTGTCTATTCAAATGTGACACTGAATTTATTCCCGTCACACTTATATGTGCATCAGACAAAGGTAATTTCAATTTTGAAACTAAATCTTCAGTAACGAAGTTTGATTGGGATCCCGAATCCAAGAGAGCATGGCAGATATGTTTATTTCATAGATCTATAATTACTATGGATGCAGAATCACGTGACCTAACAGAAGATCGACGACTTGGATACATAAGAGAGAGAAAGACATATGCGATCTTATCGAAAAGAAAAGAGATGAAGAAAGTTTGTGGGCAACTTGTCAAAATCATATGGAAGATGTAAACAAATATTTATGTGACCACAGACATTGGTGTGCCCACAAGGAGTTGATGCGTTGAATATAATTCAACTGACATTGCCCATAGAACAAGTATGACATTGCCCACAATAGCTCCATCACATTCAACCAAGTGACCTCTCTTTCTCATGCGGTGTCCATTCTTATTAGGTCTATGGTTTATTTCCATACTTATCTGTGACATGAATTTTCACCGTTGATAACAAAACATACGAGTTTGTCAAACTTGTGAGGGCAACTCTTTCATTTTCCAAGTGCAGTAATTTATTATGCTTTCCCTTGCAACTTGGAAAAGCATTATGTCGACACTCGTTAGGTCTGTGTCCTCTGCAAAGACAATTCTGACAAAGACCTAATTCATTGACTTTATCAAATCTCTCAGTGATACTCAATTTTAGAAAATCTGAACAATTGTAAATGGTGTGATTCCCATCACACAAGAAACACTTAACTGACTTTGGTTTTACTTTGTCAGTCTTACCCAAATAGCTTCTGACTTGCTTTCCCTTAAATTCCTTTTTAACCTTTTTCTTGGTCGACTTCATGATTTTGTTCTAATGATTCCAGCAAATCAGCTCTATTCTTTAAAAAGGTTGTGAATTCCTTAAGGGTGGGCAGGTCTAAATTGGTTTTCACCTTTTCCCATTCACATGCTGAAACTTTATCGAGTTTAGTTGTAATCAAATAAATTAATAAGGGATCCCAAGAATCCACATTCAAACCGAGATTACTCAATGCCCTCAAATGTTTGAAGAGAGAATCTATGAGACTGCGTAGTGTCTTCGAACATTCTCTCTTCAAGGGACTCAAATTAAATAAGCATTTAATATGGTTATTGATCAATAACTTTTTATTTTCGAACCGATTACAAAGTAAGTCCCACGCAATAGTATAATTTTCTGATGAGAATTCAAGCGACTCTATCATTTTTGACGTGGCACTATTCAAACTGGCCCGCAAAAAATGATATTTTTGTATCTCACTAATAGATGTATTTGAATGAACAAGAGAATGGAAAATATCTTTAAAACTCAACCATCCTTCATATGTTCCATTGAACTTAGGTAAGTCTATGACTGGTAATTGCACCCTTGACTTTACCTCCGACTTGACATCATTATTCGAAACATTTCTCTTATTTGAGATTAGAGAGATTTTACTCTGACACCTATTCATATGGTCAAAAAAACTCTTCCTTCTCATTCATTTGTGTCTCAAATTGATCGTCCTCACAGGATTCTTCAATCTGTGATTGAACTTCATTGAAACTATCATCAATTGATGACAACTTTCCTTTGAAACCTTTAACAACAAGCAAATCTTCTTTGCTCAAAGAAGATGAATCCATTTCGAATTTCCCGATGAAGGGTTCTAAATTTTTTGCAATGATTGTGAATCTTCCTTTTAAACTAGCACGTTTTCTCATGAGCGTTCTATCCATAATGAAAGAAAATATACTAAGGACTTACTTAAGTGAATTAAATTTGTTGACTCAAATAGTATTGGCAGGTATAAAAGGATACTTAACAGATGGATTCCTGTGGCTCTTTCTTGATTTCCAACGATTGGCTTCTTCTCACACACTAGGACAGGTAACAGGAATTCTTCTGGAGACTTCAAATGTGGTTTTCCTAGCACTTTCTTGGTTTCCAACACTCGGGAACAGAAAGGTCACTAGTTTTCTTCAACTTGAAAGCATAATAATTATGCTATCAAAAATACTGTGAATAACTTGAGACAACGATAGGATTGAAAGAGGGTGGTCAATTCGAGCAATTTCTTCAGTTGATGTTATTCTTACCATAGGTACTACCATAGTTTATCATTTTTCATTGGTTAAGTAATTGTTAAGTATTCATTCTAAAATAATACTTTTAAGTAGATTGTTTGGATATAAAGAATTTCGTAGGTATTTCACATATTTTTTTATTCGGTGTCATCATTTCAAAACTTTGAAACTCTGAAAATTGAAGAGACACATCCACATACGCATTTATATTCGACATCAAGAGGAAATTGCTTCTCAAAAAAAGGAAGAAATACAGGACAGGGATACCATTTAAAAAAATATAGTTGTATTCAACGTTGTTCACTCCGTATATCTTCACATTGACGTTATTATAATTCCAAAAATGAGCATTTTCAGTAAAAGCACTCTGCCACTTGTAAAATGATTACAGATCTTGGCAGGTGGTTCTTAAAATTTGAAACTCTGTGGTTCTCAGAATAAAAGAGATAGACCAACATATGTTACATATTCGAAATCAGGGGAAAAAGAGCTAGCCAAATATGGAAAAATATATGGGGTGTTCCATTTGAAAAAATGAAGTTGCCATGAATATGTTGGCCACCCTGTATATATTTCAGTTTCTGGACCCATATCAAAAATCTCAGTTGATTTCGTGAAACTTTTTTACGAAACATTTTTTTGTATCTCCTTCAGTAACAAAGTTAAAGGGGGGGGTCAAATTATAGTGAAAAACCCGGTACCTATTCTTGGAAAAAGATTCTCTGCTATCATTCCCCAGTACGCTAGGCTATCGCAGTCGTTCAGAGAAGACGCATCAGCACAAATTTACCGTACACCGTACCATAGAGCTGAAAGAAAGAGATATACAATTTTTGCTATTCTGTGGCCATACCTAACCTCTAAATTTGAATTCAAACTTGTCAAAATTTTCTTAAGCCCTTCTAAATCTAAATTAAATAGGATCAGGGATAGCAGGGTACATCTTAAGTAAGCAATATACAGGGTCTTTATAAATGATGTATGTAATGTAACAGTGCAGTTGGCTTTGGATTACAGAATACCAATGTCTAACCAATCAGAGCATAGCATGATCACAGAATTCTGTGGTTTGCATAATCCAAAGCCAACTGCGCTGTTACAATCATTTATAGAGACCCTGTATAATATGTAAAAGCAACAGGTATATTTATTCTAAAAAATATCTATGTTTTGTGACTTTGTCATTGAAACATAGATATTGTTTTAGAAAAATCACCTTCTACACTAGAATCAGAAGAATACATGTCCGTTTTTTTCATTTTAGAGTACATTTTCTGCGAAGGTGTAAAATTCACGCAGTTTCCATCTTTTTTCACACATTGTGATGTTAATAAAAAACCATTTATAGTCTCCGTTATCAACTTATTTCGTGATTTAGTTTTCACCAATTTGATTCTACTAAAGACTCTTTCGCATTCAGCATTCGAGTGAGATAGAGGTTATATGTTTAGTTCAAACTTTGACAAATTCTGGAATTCAAATAAACCTAATTCATTTTTATATTTTTGGAACTTTCCCCAGAATATATCAATGTCATCGTTGACATCAATTTCATTTTCTTCGTCCTCAGTAAAATGGTAATCTGGCAGCATTCTCCACTGTTCATCAATAAGTTGACCTTCACTACTGTCATGAAAACGTGTCATATTTTGAAGCAAATGAGCTAATGACAAGAACTGCTGATGTACATCTGAAGAAACTACATTTTTGAGCATAAATATGTGCAATTCTGACAAAATAAAATTGTCGAAATCATACCGTTTTCTTATTTCCACATGGAGAAGCATTCCTGAAATAACAGAAATTTCATTCATAACATCATTGCCAACATAAACATTTTTCTTCGGTAGGAACAAAGTTCTGTTTGATGGGTCTATTTCAGATGTTGGAGTTCTTGTTATGTATTGTATTTCCATGTAGCATAATAGAAAGTTTCTATCCATCATTTTATGCAAATGTGGTAGTACTACTTCATCTGATTGAAAATTTTGATTCAAATTGGAATTTTTTAGCAGCACATAGTTAAGGAAAAGATAACACAACTTGACAAAGGGATCATTCAATGATCGATGAGTTTGTTCTACTGGTAGAAGACGTTCACCTAAATATTTTTCATTAAAATATAGTTGTAATGCTGGCCATTGCTCTACATCACGTTTTACATCAGATAGTGAAAGCCCACGTGATGGATGTAACATTTTATGTGCCTCTAGTTCAACGAAATGCGGAAATTGCTTGAAGTCACATTGTCTTCTGCTGCTAAGCTGAAACAAATTCAGTTTCATTACTATCCACTCTAAAAAGAAATTTGCAGTTACATACCTTGAAATGGGAATATATGATTCTTGCAAGATCTTCAAGTGCTCTTGGTAAAGTCTTACTACATGCCTGACTGCTTCATAAATGTAAAGAATGGCAAACACATTTCATTATAAAAATTTACAAAAATCCGTTCAGACCGTTATCGATACCTCTTTTCTTCACATTCATGATAATTTCAGTTCCGTTTTTTTGGAGAGCAAATAATGTATTGACACCGCCTAAATAACCTCGAAACAAAGGCAGGGACCTATTTTGAGCAAGTCATTCCCAACATTTTGCATAATAACCTCTAACCCGAGATTCATGAATCAGTGAATAAGTTCGTTTTTTTGAGACCTTATTTGACTCGAATGATGAGAATATAATCGGATATGTGTTTACTTCACCTTATAACACCCTGTTTGTCTATTTAAAATCAAGCTCACAAAGATTCATTTATGGAATTATCCCAATAGAACATAATTTTAAAGATAGTTTCTGAAGAATAAGTTCTATGTTGAATAACTAAAAAAATTAAGAAAAGCTTTATTTCAAATTGATAAAACATTGTTACTCTTTACTCAAAAACAAAAAAAAACATACTGTCCTTGAAAGTCTGAGTAAATTCAGAGTAATCATTACTTGTTTTTCTGTACGCATATAGGTAATAACTTTTTACGGTATCATTCAAGCAAGCACTTGCAGATTTCCCCACTTAGAACCCATATATGTTCCATTTTGACTTTGGGAATATTATTTCTCAACTTGTTTTATTTGTTCTCTACAAACAAAGTATATTCTGTTCATATATGAAACTTTTGCTTAGCTGTCAGTTTCTTATCCGTGCAAGAGTCAATTTATGTATATTTCTAACATAGTATTCATTGAAATAATCCTACACTGAGTAAACAGAAAGTGCCATAGCATACATATATGGATTGCTAGTACGTCACACGTACTATCTTTTATTCTTTCAACTGTAGGCTTGTCGCTGGTTTAAAGAAATTTCCCCGTCTCCTTTCTGTAAATGGATTCGTAATGGCACCTTTCTGTTTCCAGAGCAGTGAACATACGGAATTGATTTAATTGTGAAGAACTCGGAGCCCGGCTTGATTCTGTCAGCTAATTTCATTGAAAAGGCTTTGATTGCAGAAGGCAGTTATATATTGAAAAACCTTAAGATATAATTATCTGCAAGAGGTGAATGATTCCGTAGAACTCTATACATGCGTTAGTTGAATTCCAGTTATTAATCTATGTGAAAAATATTTCATTTCATTCATTTGTTAGACATGTGAAGTATTGTTTTACGACTAAAATTATTTGCGATACAGGACATGTGTTGCTGCTGTGAAATTTTTGATAATGAAACATTAATTTATATATTGTGAACGCTGCTATGTCCTTTTGGTCAGCAAGCGGCAAATTTGTAAGATTTAAATGAGGAAGTAGTGCCCATTTCGAGCTCGAATTTTCAATTAATAATGGTCTCAAAACTCACTTATGAAAAACTCGTAATCAGAAAGGATTTTGCTACTTCCGCCTGATTTGCAAGTGCCCTTGTCGGGATTTAAGACATCGTGGATGAATTCTGATCTTGAATTGAGCGAAAATTCCTGAGATGATAGCGTTTCTTTGTTTTATCTTATTCGGGACTCAAGTCCTTTCCTTGTACGGTTTCGTCAGATATTCACTGAGAGGAAAATCATTACCCCCACAAAGAAATATGTAATTTTTAAAACGCTATTCGAAAGATTATATTCTTCTGGCAGTTGTAATTTATCCAGTGTGTCGAGAAAAGCTGAATTTGATTAAACGCCACCATCACTCAATGTTGATGTACTGAAAATGTGAGCATCACATATATCAAGTAATACTAAAATGTTTTCGGTAATTGAAAAATTCGTTTCTAGAATTAGTTGGACACCTAAAGTGTATGGAAAATTTTACCTGCCTTCAAATTGTTAAGCAATTTTTTGAAAAACTTCTAAAATAAACATTACATAACCTCCTGGGACCCAGGCATGTTTTTTTTTAAATAAATCGTATCGTGTATGTATAGATGATTTCTATCTATTTCATCCAAATCTGATACGTCGTTACAGGTAATATCATTGATAATCATCGCAGGTGTTACAGGGCATAAATCATTATTGTCTTCTGAAACATCTGTAAGAGGTCGAGAGTTAATGACCGTCTCATAGTCACACAACAAGGTCAATAATTCTTCATATGTTTTTGATGCTCTGCCTAGATTCCTACGAAGTAATTCCTCGATCATACGGACTAGACGTTTTCACCATCCTCCAAGCAGTCGTTGGTGGATTGAAATTCTTATCTTATTCTTCTGATTGTGGAGTATTCTAAGACCTTGTCCAATCGATTTTTTTCATCTGGTTGTATGCTCCAACAAAATTTGTTCCATTATCTCAATAGACGATGGAAATTCTTCCTCTTCTTGACACAAAACGTCTCAACCGTCAGTTGAAAGTGATTTGACTAACTCAAAATGGACAGCTCTGTAAACCGCACAAGTAAATAACACTCTCCAAGTTTTGTCTCCACATTTCAAGAATTCCAACTATCTCAAAAGCTGCCTTAGAAGTTAATCTGTCCCTCGGTAGTAGAGCAACTGGAGTATTTATAAATTTTGTATTGTATCGTTTGCATATCACACATTTTGAAACGATTTGTTTCACGGTTTTTCTGCACTTCAAAATCCAAAATTTATCGCGAAGTATTTCCACAAGTGTCTGTTGTCCTGCATGCAAATGTATCCTATGATTTTCTTCCATCAGCTACTCTACAATTTGATGTTTATTTGGTAGTAATAACGGGTACTTGAATTATGGTGGAAAATTTCCGAAGAGCAATTTTGTTTTGATTCTCCATATTCCATTCTCATCCTTGAATAATTGCAGGTTGTGAACTGATTTAGCTTCATCACCAAAACTTTCAATTTGTACCATCTTCAACAAATGTATTTCTGCTTGTTTGATTTCTTCGCATGTTAGCCCACGAGTTTCTTTTAAAGATGCTCTTTTCGCATTTCTACTGAATGTGTACTGTAATATCCAACCAATCATCCTTTAAATTTTTGTATATTCGGAAAATAATTATAGTTCATCATAATTGTCACCTCAGTGACAAGCGTCGTGACTATTTTCCTTCTTTCTTCATCAATTTCTTCTACTGGACAAGTAATACCAAAGTGAGGTTAATAACATTAGAAATGTGAGGTTTGGTCCCAGGGTGTGAGCATATTTCACTTGGACTTTGTAGTTTGGTCCAGCAATGTATACTGATTACTGGATAATCATTAGGCAGGATTTTTGCGGAACGAACGCATCTAAATATGATAATTCTTTTTTTTTATGGTTATTGTCAGGACAAGATTTATCCAACAGAATATTTAAGGAATAGTAGTATGGAAATTTTGATAATTCTGAATGTTGTGCGAATGAAAACCAAAGATGAACCTTCACAAAATCGATCTTTCCAAATCCATCCACGATCGATCATTCAAAGTCGAAATAACTCAGTTTCAGATCTTCCATTCAGAAAATTATCCAATATTTTGAATTGATATGGTTCATATCGTTGTTCAATTTATAGTACTTGATATATGTAGATGTAGGCAGACTGTAGGTACTATATTTGGAAAAGGATGAAATATTTCTTAGGAAACATAAAAAAATATTTCCTTTCTTCTCAGGATACATTTACTAAGTCAGATTCATTTCATATTTATAGGTGATTGGTAATGTCATAAATGAAATCTAATTGTATGTATATATACTGTTCTAAATATAAAAAAATATGTCGAACATATATTTCTCTGTGGTGACCCCAATGTCGATTATATGCAGGTAAGTTCAAATCGGAGAGAACTTCAGGATTATTTATTCGACTAGTTCTGATTATTATTACTTCATCACATTCATCACGGGTTTGTACCAATATATTAGGCCATATACCTCCTAAACAAAGATCTATTATATTGTTATTAATGTTGACTTGAAAAATTGTAGGTAAAACTGATGTAGAGGGTCATCCAAAAAACGCGCCTACATGTTTCTTTCAAATGAAACAGAAACTATTTGCAATTTTATCAAGCTGTTTTTTTCAATTAAAAGTATGATCGATTACAATTCATCTTTGACGGTCGGAATGTTTTTTCAATCTGGAAAATGTAGTTAATGATTATGTAATATACATTTGAGTAATTTCGAAAAAATTGAGAAAATTTCGATTGAAAACCAGAAAAAAACAAAATTAATTCAGTTTTGAACATTGGTGTGATGGAAAAATAAAACTGGATATTGCATGAATACAGGCTTACTAAATAGACACCTTTTCTTGCAAGATCTAGAAAAGGCTCCAATTCATTTCCGAATTTTTATTGAGTTGATAATACTCGGCCAAACTGGAAATATCGGACTGAAATTTCAATCTCATTCAGACTTTCTATGATACAGAACATAAATTATCGAAGGAGATTCAACAATCATGAGAAATTTTTTGGTAAACGAGGTTTAAGCTTACGTGAAAATTATTTTGCGAAGAAAATGAATAGCTATTTCCTTGTTCAGCTCTGAATAGTGTTTATTTCATTTAAAATTTCAAAAGTTTGAAAAAAACTAAACACTTATTGAACGCATTATCAAAATATTAGATGACTGAATATTGGTTATTGAGTTAATTTTCTTATACAGGGTGTCCTATTACTCGACATCAACCCGGAACCGGGTGAAAAGGCAAGTAATGCTGGTTGTCAGAAAAATATAAAAAAATCTAAGTTGCGTGATTTTAAAATAATGCGCATTTAAAAAAACACGCAAAATTCCACACCCTGTGACAGTCTTTTCGCTCCTGTTGCCACAAATATCAACATTTTCCAACTTTTTTCTTTGCTGTATAACCTTGAATAATGCTTGTCTAAACTGTAATCAAAATTTTGATACCAGCTGTTCTAGGTTTCATAAAAATAGGGCTTACTTCTCGGAAAAAAATTCGAAATAAACAATTGCCTAGTTTCAACTGACTGTATTGAAAAAAAAATGTACTACGTAGGTTTGGCATGTTTTTTCAAAAGTTGGCGCATTTAGTGAGGATTCCAAAATGGTATAATACTTGTTAAGTTGTAGTTACCGTAGTTCAAATTTATTTTCGATTGCCTTTGAATACACTTTTTCGTTAACTGTTTCCCAGTAATAGAGTCCAATGGATTCAAGTCCGGTGAACGGGCCGGCCACGAGATTGGACCAGAAAGTCCGATCCATCTTCCGGGAAAAAATGTTATCAGAAAAAAAAATTCCAGAGAAAATAATTTTTCCAGAAAAAAATTTTCCTGAGAAATTTCTCTGCAAATTTTTTTTTCTGGTAACATTTTTCCCGGAAGATGGATCGGACGTTCTTTCCATGGTCATCAAAAGTAATTTAGCCACTTTTGATGTTTGAAATAATTCTTGAGGTATAACCTGGAATCGGATTCATTTATATCAAACGAAAAAGTATACCTATTCAATCTAACCTATAAAACTCTTCATGTGTTTTTTTGGTATGACCCATAAATTTCGCAATTTGTTCCATTTCGACTTCGCTCAAATTCAAAATTTGTAGTACTGTGGCAATTTGTTTCCTGAGTCGGGACGATGTTAGAGTCTCTGGATTTTCGGCACCGCATGATTTAGCATACTTCCTCAATGTACTTGGTCCATCGATGATCCATTTTGATTGACTTCCAGCTAAAGCGAATAAGAAGGGATTTTCTTGTGGTACTAAGGTCGTTTCTTTCCGGACTTGGAGCAAAATAGTGATATAATCTTGAATTTTTTTTGGAAAGAGTAGTGGAACAGCTCGGCTTCCTTTTCCAATAGTTACTATTCTTTTGAAGAATTTTGTCATTTGTTTTTCGGACTCTGTTAAAACATCTAGACAATCATTATTTTTATACTCTTTATTATATGCATCAATTTTAGTGTATTGAACATCTCCAACTCTCTTGCGATTAATAGAAATAGTGAGTACCAATACTGCTTCCGATAGACGTTTGAAAGCTACTATATTATTTTCATCAGATTGTAGATCATCTTTAGCTTGTTCTGCAATTTCGTAGCAATACTTATTGAATAAAATGAGATCTTTGGTGATAGGGAGTCTCTGCATATTTGTTGAATGTTTTTCAGTTAGATCTTTCAGGGCTAAACTACCCATTTCAAATTTCCAATTCGATTCGACTAAACTCTTTAAATTTCTTATATCTTTCAATGTTTCACATTGGTCATCAGTTTTAATCAATGAACTTTTCATAAGAACCAAGGATTCAGCTGTCGAACAAACTTGTACCAATATTGTTCTGAAATGTAAAGCGAGTTAGGGTACTCTAAAACTTTTTGTTGTCTCTTTATATCCAGCTATTATTCTCGCAGCTGAAACTAATTTTTGAAAATGTTCAGGTTTCAGAGATTCTAAAATAGAATTGAGTCCGTAAACATCTTTCAATTGAATTAAAAGTCGTCCTAATTCTCGTAATTTATTACTCACTAAATGTTTTATATGAGGTCTTTTGTGTTGCTTCAAATAATTCTCAGCATATTGACAAGCAATAGGATCTTTCATGCCTTCTGGAGCAATTCGATCGACATGCATTCTACCAAAAACTTCCTTTTTCAAACGTAATCTATTCAAGTAATTCTTTTTCGATTCATCAAATGCAAGCATCATTAATCCTTCGTTGCAATATCTTTCTCCATGATTCATTCTCTCACCTCGCATTCCACAAATTTTAATATGTTTTCTTAAAGAATTTTTTTTATATAATCCTTTACAGAATTTACAAGGAATGAAATTTAGATTGCCGGCTGTCAATGTTGAGGGTCTCTGTACAGCCCTTATAGTATTTTCCGTGAAAAGACTGAAATTACCATCTTTTCTCAACAAACTTATCAATTTCTTTCTATTTGGATGATTTTTGGGAAATTTCAAAATTTGTTTCACACTTTCCTCCTCAGAATGATTCCGAAAAAGATGTCTCGAAAAATTTGTGACATCGTTACTACAGATGATACAGCGATCCCTTTTATCCCATACACGAGTTTTTCTTCTACTCATTTCAATTGAGTATTCACCTTTCTGTAATAATTGTGAACGTGAAATTATTGATAATAATTAATTAATTAATTAATTAATTATTGAAAGACCTATCGGTCAGTGATAAAAAGTGATGTTATTTTGTGTAGATATTTTACTACTCGTTCTTGATAAATTTTTGATCAGGAAATATAATTGATTAATGCTCAGTTGCAGGAACGTCCATTAAAATTTAAAGGTCCATTAAACCCTTAATCCTCCATTAGTTCCTTGTAATAATGGAGGATTAAGACTTTAATGGACCTTTAAATTTTAATGGACGTTCCTGCAACTGGCACTAAGTACATTAATGTTACCTAACAACAAACCACACAGATAATGGAAATAACCCAAATAATTTTCTGTAGTCAGTTATATTTTCTGATCAAAAATTTATTGAGTACGAGTAGTACATCCAATAACTATATAAAATAACGTGATTAGTTTTCACTGACTACCTAACTGAATGCACAACTCACCAATACAGAGACTGGTGCTCTCTTTTCTTCCCGACTCGGTGCACAAAATTCCTCATCCTCATTCAGATTTCCTTCAATATCTCCTTCGTCTCCTGCACTTTTAGTAAGTACACATTACTGTTCCATATTACCCTCAATATTTGGATTTTCATTTGCCGAACTAGATTCTGATGATCTAGATGATTTTGTAAATGACTGAAGGGATGACCTTGTGCCGGAAGAAGAAATTGATAATAATTCCGAAGAACTGGAGGAAGATGATTCCAAAGGAGCCTGAAAAAAATGCTTTCTACAAAAAATAACTTACGCATATTGAATTACCTACCACAAGACCGTCCGATTCTTTTTCTTTCGTTTCCTCATTTTTCTTCGTGGACATCTTGGAGGAAATCTATAATACATATTAGGTTAAATTCAATTTTCTCTACATCCAGTCAGAACTCACCTCATTTTTTTTCCAACAGGCCTAGAATTTCTCCATAATTTGAAATTATGCCATGGATCCTCTGTGTCTTCCTTGAAATCATAATTTTTTGCCACTGAAAATAATAAAAGTTGAAAACACTGTTGAGAATGATTTTCTTATATAATTGAGTTACCTGTTGATTCATCACTTTCAATTCTGTGTGCTCCAGCTAATTCTATTATTTTCTGGCTTCGTGTTGATCGAAAGAATTTTTTGTCAGAGGACATTGTTGAAACGCTGGAATTTTATCTCCTATTACTCCTCTTACCCTTTTTTTCTGACAGATGGTAGAACCCATCAAAATAGGTCATTTTGTCAAACATTATTATGCAAAATATTCAATTTAAAAAAAACAAACAAAAATACCCTGTATATTATATGTACCTACCTAACTATAATATATCGAAATATATGCAATAAGCCACTCACTTGTCTCGAAGGAAGTTAATCGTTTATATGACCTTACATACCTCGGATCTCGCAGTCAAGCCAAATATAAGCAAGTTGAGATCACTTATCGCATGCTAATTCCATACACGAAACCCAATTCAGCTTAATCGTAAATTTGAATTATCGATAACCTGACCTAACTTAACCCAACTCAGCTTAATCGTAAATTTCAATTATCGATATTATACATGAGAATAATGATTCTGTTCTATTCACTAAGCTTCATAGGTATCATTATTATGAAATCATTCCAATTAAGCTAACTTTCGGCCATTTTTCAGGTATTGTTAGAAAAACTGAATTGAAGATTTATACTGAAAGTAAGCATAATGGAAATGCACATCTAACATAACTTCTTCGCCATGGCGAAGAAGTTATTGATATACCTATTCTTATTTCTAGATCTAAAACCATTAAGGATGAATTATGTGCGCAAGAACGCTGCAAACTTTTGAATTTCAAAGATATCCTAATTATCTATATTTCATTTCTTATCCACAAACTACAATAATTTCAAACATCAATACCAGAAAAGTAATGAATTCACCATATGAATATTACAGAACATCATATCCGATGAAATAGCCTGATAATATAACTGGATCGTATCATTAATAACTATATTCATAATTGTTCCCAATATTGGAATGTGTGTATCAACATAATCCAAATAAAATTATTTTCAAAATACATGTAACTAACTTGAAATTTTGTATTATAAGCTTAAATTTTTCAATTGAAAAAAAATCATTTACTACATATCCCAGATTCCCTTGTGTAGCCTCTTATGGAGCACTCAGTACTTCTTCTCCTTCTTTGGAACAACTTCATACAGAAGCAATTCACCAGGTATTCCACTTCTACACTTTTTCCCGAAGTCCTAGGAATGATTCTAACCGACGACAAATCAGAACCTTGCGGAACGAGTCTTCTGAATTGCTGTTTCTGATAATGCATTGCTCGACATCCAATTTCGTAGGCTCCTGAATTTTCTGTAAATATACCAATCCCACCTATGCGGATTTCTGCCCAATCTTACTTCTGGTCGAACCCCAATAAATGTGTATCCTGGAGGTGTCGAATCCCTTATGATGCACGCTGCCTTTTGTTCATCCTGAGGTGTGACGTTTTCCGTGCAAGGTAGAAGGTGCGTCATTTTGATTGGAGTTGTGAATATTATTAAAACGATCAGGCATATCCAAGAGATTTTAGAAATTATCATCTGCAATAATGAAAGAAAATACTTTTCTACAAAAAAAAATTGAAATTGGATAAATAGCTCTATTCATTCCAAGGGCGTAGTAGGGGAGGGGGCTTGGTGTCAAAACCCCTCGCAATAAAATCTAGAAACCTAAATCAGAATAGATAATATATTTGATATAAGTATTTGATTTTAGGGAAGAAATCAAAACTCTCCTTACTACATCCTTGATTCATTCACTTGAATTTAACAGCAACCTAATTAGAAAAATCAATTTTAAATTACATTGTGTTGTAAAAAGGCACTAGAAAGAAGGATTGTATCTGGGAGAACTAAAGTGTAGAACTACAAGAGCACTTTTGAATCATGGACATTTATAAACCTCAATTTAAGACCTTTAAAAAATAGAAGATATGTTTTATTTTCTTTGGATTGCGTAGTTTATTTTTTTCATGACTCCTAGATAAACTTTAGTTTTATTTGTCTGTTTTTTGCGAAAATGATGATAATTCGGAAAATAAATGCATAAGATTATCATTATCATTTTGAAACGTCGACTTCTCTAATTCAACATTCTCAGTAGTAATATCCCTAGGACATTGATATGACAATCGAAAGCTTGTTCATCGGTAACGATTTTGAGATATTTATCATAAAATTATGAGGAATATGTCAATTGTCCTAGGGATATTCGGAAGAAAATTTTTTGACAAAAAATTTATATCTCAACACTGGACTTATGATTACATGGATCTACTTGTAGTTTTTTTCCTGATTTTAACGCCGGCATTGAACATTCGTATTGCCAAATAGTATCATTTTGAAAATTATTCGGAAGGGAGTTCTCAAATTCAATCATTTTGTCATAATTATGGTTATCATAGAGAAAGACTTATTCTTAGTCTATGATACCTAGTGATTGATTATTGCATAGTATATATTATAATGTTATTACTAAGGTAATGTTGACATCATTGGGTGAAATTTTTCCATAAAAGATTGATTGGTCCTTAGAGCTGTCAAACAATTTTCGGAGTTATATTATTTTGGTTTGTTATACGAAGAATTGAATTGAAATATTATATGTATAAATATCCGAAAAGTATACCAACACTTAAAGTTCAGTATAAAACTTGTTGAAGATTATTCACAAGTTATAAATTTATTGTACAAAATATAATTTCCTAAAGTGGTCTCTAATTACCCAACTGGTTGATGAGACCTGAAACTTTCAAATGAAAAAAAATTCAATTTAGTGATTGATGAGATGTCAATCAGTAAGAACGTTTAGATAACATTATCATTCATTTCTTATGCACAAACTGAAAATCATTTCAAATACCAGAAAAGTGAAAAATTCACCATACAAATATTACAGAACATCCTGTCAGATGAAATAGCTCGATAATATAATTGGATCATATCATTAATAAGTATCTTAATAATTCAAACGGGTTTATTATCAGTAGTAATATCCCTAGGACATTGGTAATAGACGAGATAATTTTATGACCATCGAAAACTCGTTGTAACAGCCCGAAGCCGAAGGCTGAGGGCTGTTGCCAAGCAACGAGCTTGAGATATTTGTCATAAAATTATTGAGCATTTGTCAATGTCCGAGGGATATTCGGAAGAAAATTTTTTGACAAAAAAATAAAAGTGCAATTAGTATAATTCAACTCAACATTATATTCGTTGCTGTTCTCTTGTATAAAATATATATTAATCTAATTAATTTAGTGATTGATGAGATGTTAATCAATAAGAATGTTTGGATTACATGATTCCTAGCATTATCAATGTTATATTATATTGGTTTGTTATACGTAGAATTGAACTGAAATTTCTGTATATCCAAAAAGTGTACCAACATTTAAAATTTAGTGATTGATGAGATGTAATGAGCTGCAATAAGAACGTTTCGATTACATGATCCTTTATTTCTTATCCACAAACTACAATCATTTCAAATATCATTATCAGAAAAGTAAAAAATTCACCAAATAAATATTACAGAACATCATATCAGATGAAATAGCCTGATAATATAATTGGATTTAATGACTATCTTCATAATCGTTCCCAATATAGGAATGTATGTATCAACATAATACAAATAAGATTATTTTCAAAAAAAATGTAACTCACTTGAAATTTAGTATTATAAGTTTAAACTTTTCAATTGAAAAAAATCATTTACTCTATTTCCCAGATTTCCTTGTATAACCTCCTATGTGGCACTTAGTACTTCTTCTCCTTCTTTGGGACAACTTCATACAGAAGCAATTCACCAGGTATTCCACTTCTACAGTTTTTCCGGAAGTCCTAGGAATGATTCTAACCGAAGACAAATCCGAACCTTGCGGGACGAGTCTTCTGAATTGCTGTTTATGATAATGCATTGCTTGACATCGAGTTTCATAGGTTCCCGAATTTTCTGTAAATATACCAATCCACCTATGCGGATTTCTACCCAATCTTACTTCTGGTCGAACGTCAATAAATGTGTATCCTGGAGGTGTCGAATCCCTGATGATGTCCGCTGCCTTTTGTTCATCCTGAGGTGTGACGTTTTCCGTGCAAGGTAGACGATTCGACATCTTGACTAACGTTGAAGTAGAAATCATATATGTTTGATATTTGAAATGATCATCTGCAACAATGGAAGAAAATAGCTCTTCTTAGTTCAAGCGTTCTATTCATAGTCACTTGAATTTCACAGTAAACTAATTGACGAGAGATTCAAGAAATTCATTAATCTTAATTGAAAAATTAAACTTTAACTTACATTGTGTTGTGGATAAGGCACAAGAAACAAGGTCTTCTGCGAGAGCAAAAGTGTGAGAACTGCAAGGATCTATATCATGCCTATTTATTCACTCTGGATCTACCCCACTTCTAAACAACTCCTTGTTTACAAAATAATTCAAGGTAAAATGGACTAAAATGCCATAGATATCTTCTATTTTCTTCGAATTGCGTGGTTTATATTACATCTCTTCCGGAGATGTACGAGTATACTCACATAAATATTATTTATTTAAATCTCTCAACATATGCCTGAATATGACCCTATGGGAGGGTCGAAACGTAAGTCGCTATTATAAATATAAAGCTTGGAGCAGACACGAAAGTTTCTTCTCCTTCTACATTATCAAAAAACCTCCAATGAATAAGATGGATAACAAATCTGATAAATATTATTGAACTACCTACTTCAGTTACCGATTACTTTTTATTAAATAAATAATATCATCATCTTTTGAAAAAATTCAGAAATAATACTGTTATATAGTTTGCAATTTGCAACGATGTTTGATTGTGGACGATTAATAATTTTAGAAATCTGTTTAGAAGGCACATCTACTGAAATCACATTCTACACGAATTCAAGGAAATTTTTTATCGATACCTCGATATGCCTTGAAAATAAATCACTCAATTTCAATCATGAATATCCTACTCTAGTTATACAACAGGATTTTCATTGTTATTACTACTAAGCTCAGAGTATTATTGAATGTCGCAATTTCACGATTAAAAAAGGTCATCAGTTAAACCAAACTAGAGTTCATCGTGATTTATACTTAGATTTTCAAAAACCCACACAATGTGAATGGCATCCAAGAAAGAAAGTGATGAAAAACTATCAATTTTTTTTGGTTTACTAACAATATAGATTAACTTTCTTTTATTTGTCAATTTCTTGATACATACAGGGTGACTGGTTACGTAAGGGACAACGGCTAAGTGGAGATAGAGGACCTTAAACTGAATAAGGATTAGCGGTTTAAATGCCCCATAAGGGTATTTTTTGAAAAAATGCTAAAACTATGAACTACCATATCTTCGTCAATATGGCAAGTTTTTCGCTGATATTTGACAAGATTGTTACTATTCATATTCTTCTTCAGATTGAAAAAATATATATAAAAAAAGCAGGCCCGTATTCTGAAATTTCAATTTATGTGTCAGGAGAAAAATATCACCCGGTATATGAGATTTTAAAAAAATCAAATACAAATTTGAAAAGAGCGAGTGATATTCTTCACCTAACACGTAAATTGCAATTTTTTGATAATGGGAGTTTATAATTTTAGCAGTTTTACAGAAAAAAATCTATATCTCTGAAACCAATATCCTATTGGGACATTTGAACCCCCAATCCTCATTCAGTTTGAGGTCTCTCTATCTCCACTTAGCCGTTCTTCCTTACGTAACCAGTCACTCTGTGTATAAGAATTTCGACTGGAACTGAGATTTCGGTATTCTGCAAAATATCAAACATTCGAATACATATTATAAGAATAGGCATCTTTCAGACCAAATTAATTACTGAATAATTTATAGATTATGATTTCCATTTGAAGTGATAAAAGAATATTTCTACTCTCGACATTCCAAATTGGAAAATTTGAAATATTTTAGGGAGTAAAATCTAAAAAAAGCTCATGAGAGTTTTCTGAAGTAGATATATCCCATTTGTTGAAAATTAATTCGAACGGAATTCAACCAACTAGATATCCTATAGTTAAAAATATTTACATCATTCCTTCGCGAACACGATAAGGATATTTATAAATAATTGTATCTCACTACGCGGCAGAGCATTGATTGGACGTTGCCAGATTGAACATATTTATTCCTTAGGAATTCGACTCGACATACAGACAGCGATTTTGGAGACGCCTATGTGCGGACCGAGGAACTAGAACTGTATAAAAAATAGATAAATAGCAGCACAGCGAGGTCCGACCGAAAATTCAGAAAATGAGTGAAATATGCTAAGTCCACACACAGCTACCCATATACACGCGAAAAAAGATGAGATCCAAAAATGGATCTCACAGTGCCAAACGGATCTCAACCTGCCTAAAAAATTTCAAGAATCAAATTTAACAGAAATAGTTTATAATATCGTCATTTATAGAAAACTTTACCGGCATTTCATTGAAGGTAAGACGGTCTCCATTAACAGGCTCTCATTTTCTACTATTTATTAGGTTAGCTAGTGGGACAATGTCTTCGAGTTCTTCTTCCGAGCTATTTTCACATTCTTCAGTATCAGATTCTGGATCAGAACTGCTCTCCCCTGACTGAAAGTCTCGATCATCGGTCGAGTCATCCGAAAATCCAGTTTTTGATTCTCATCACTAAGATTATCGAGATTATTGGCAATTTCGTGAATTTCTTGATATGTTGAACCCTTTTTTCTATTCCTTTTGAATCAATCATTGAAAAAAAAACGATTTTGAAATAAAAACGAGATGCCCACTGGTGGACATTTGGTGCCGAAATGTGTTTCAACATTCTGGGACTAAGGACCACCGGTGGACCATAAAAATAAAAGAAATACAAAAACTAGATTTATCTATCACTTATGAACACCAAAAATACTTACTCGATGCGAAATGTTCATTTCACTGACTTAATGATGTTGGTCCCAGCAAGTCACAACAAGAACTGCTGAACCTCAGCAAGCGGCCTACTGCGCAGAATCGAGAATGACCACCGGTGAGCACGTGGCGCTCAACCGGCTCAACGTGTTAAGAAACAAAAAAGGGCAGATTATAAAGCATGGTTGACTGGCCAAAAGGAAAAATTGATGGAAATGTCATCTTCTCTAAAACATTCAAAAGATTATTGGAGTGACTCCAAACTTGATGAAGGTGAAAAGTTTTTTGGGAGATTGCTTATCGAACAATAGATACTTAGATACTGAAAACGAAGACATTCCATCATAAGGTGAAATTGTTCGAGGATGAAAATGAACTTGAAAAACAAGAAGAATTTGAAAATTAATACAAATTCAGATTTGAAGAACCTGACCAAGAATTTATTGAAAGATACCCTAGAACTATTGAAGGATCTTCACGCGGAGAAGATAATGGAAGAAAATTGAGAAGACAAGAGGTGAAAGAAAGGAAGGTCGGTGAAAAGGCAGAAAAAATGGAGGAAATTGAGAAACCTAAGAAAATAACAGGAAATCAAGCAAGAGCCTTTGATGATGAGGATATTGACGGAGATTCTGACCCAGAAGCTCATGACAGACGAATGCAAGCTCTCTTCAATGATGACTACTACAAAAATGGCCCTGAAGAAGATAGAAAACCATCCATTGATATAGATGATGAGAATGCTGCTGAGCTACAACCTGAAAATTATGATAACTGGACAGGTGACACAGAAGGTGAAGAAAATGATGCCCCAATTGTGAAGATGACGATATCAATATGAGTGCAGAATATGATACCAACGAATAAAATAATGAGACTAGTACAGAATATACAGGAAATAAGTTAACGTTCCGTATAGTTGACGAAATCTCTGTTTGAGGATTTCTATAGTATGCTCTAAAGATACTCTACAGTGGCTTACCTTTTTATTATATTTTTTTGAATATTTGTTAAGTGTTCATTATCCTTACAAGGAGTTAATATATTTTTTATCTGGTTCTGAACACTCTTGCATCGTGGACACTTTCTAAATATCCAATGAGCACATCTATAATTTTTTGTGGCTATCGCAAGCCTGTGAAAAATTACACAGGTCATTGGAAAGATTCTTAATCAAACATTTCATTTGCAGCAAAAATTTGAATTTGAAAAATATTGTTTCCTGTTCAAATATGATTCTGCATCTTCCCGAAGTGCATCAATCCTTATATGGGTACAATCTGTGCACCCAATAGCATTAGGTAAAATTAGGTAAACCCATTTCCGTAAAATCATATAATATAGCAATGCATTCCTCCACTGATAATAATAATAATAATAAGTTTATTCAAGAAATCTTAACAAGGAAATAATAACGTTTAAAATCTGAACATCATGGAACAAACGAGGTCGATAAGTATTGAACACTAATCATCAACAAGTCTTGTTTCGACAACAAAATTACATAAAAAATTTTCGCAAATACAATACATGGGAACATACACAAATGAGATGAAGTAACGAAGTTACACAAAATTTCATCCAGTTAACAAAGCACTATAATATAAATGACAAAGAATCACAATAACGCGAGCAGATGGCCAAACAATAACACTGCTGGTCAAGTTTGATAATTATGTTGTAACATTTTGTACTATGCTATGCAGTTTGCTCAGTGGCAAATTGAATCTATCGGCAAAATCTCGCAGTGACATCGATTCATTACTGGAAAACCACAAAACTGCGAATATGCACTTTTCTCTTCCTATTCGTTGGGAACCGATAGCTTTTTTTTAGTATGAATCAGAAGATTCAAATTTTGTTCTCTTGACAATCATCAATGAAGTTCTTAACAATTTCAATTGATTTATTCAGATAAGGGTTGTTATGAATGCAGCATTCTTCAAAAGGAAATAACATTGCCTGAACAAATTTGTTCACACACACACACACTCCAGTCAGAACTAAACTTAAAATTCACAATTGAAAAGAAAATAAGAATACCTCGAAGAAAACGGTCAAAGAAAAATAAGAATAAATTCGAAACTAAAGTGAAAATCGCAATCGACAACTTGAATTGGTCAAGAAGACTCGGGAAACTCTTAACCCATTTTTGCCCAGAACTATGAACTCGTTTTGATATGATAAAGGTTGCTGTTTTCTCGAAAAGTGATTAAATATGACCCAGAAAAATGTTTAAAAAAATCTTCGAATTGTCATTTTTGATTTAGGGCATGGGTCGTTAACGACCCCTTGGGCACTTACCGCACTAGAAGAAATGTATATAATTCTTGTTTATTCATGGAATTAAAAGTGAAAACAAAAAAGACAATTCATTTTGTTTTATGAAATTCGTCAAAACATTTATCATGTAGTGGAATATTACAACTATTACATGCCTTAGTAGTTTTATTTTTACAAAGTGAGCACCTTCTTCTTGCCTGTTGGCAGATTATCAAGTGCGGTCCCTCCGAAGTAGTACAAACAATAGTGGCCCTCCTTGGTCCAGGAATTTTCGGATTGCTTCCATATTTCTTTAGAAGATATTGGGAGATTTCTTGCCTAAAATGGAGATTGTCCCCTTCATATCCGTATGAGCGTGCTAACTGACTAGAGTTGGCGACGCATAAGTCAATCATCCAATGCAATATTGGCGTATACCACTTCTTTCCTCTCATAGAAATTCTATAATTCGATATGTTGTTATCCAGTTGATCTACACCTCCCATATATGTGTTGTACATTTTTATTGCATGCGGTTGGGTCACATCTATTTTCATCATGTCTCGTACTGAGAACCTTTTACATTTTTGCCTAGGCTCAACACCATATTCATTTGACAATACGGTTAAGACACTATTGTCTTTCCATTTTATGCCTATAATACCCTTCTCGTTATCCACTGCACTATCAATTTCTCCCCTCTTTTTTGTTTTCATTATTTTTGAATCCACTAATTCACATTTCATGGTTCTGTTTTCTCTGACTGTTCCAGTTGCTCCGAAATTCATCTGAGTTAGTTGATGTATCAATTTCGCAGAGGTGAAAAAGTTATCAAAATATAATGAGAAACGTAAACCAGGATATTCTTTGAGTAAAATATTAGCAAAGCTTAGCACAACCGCTTCGCCAAGTCCTTGACTCTCTTTGACCATATTTTGCCTTTTTCGCCCTTGGTAGATCTCGAACTGTAAGCAATAGCCTGGCTTGGTACTCATAACCCAAGCTTTATATCCAAATCGTATTGGCTTACTGCGAATAAATTGCTTACAGCCATGTTTCCCGTAATAGGGAATCATTGATTCATCTATTGAAATATTTTGCTGAATGGGCGCATATTTTAGAGAAGTTTTATTCAATTAATCAATTATTGGACGTAGCTTAGCCATTTTGTCGCCTTGAGGAAGAGTGCTGTTATCGCACGCATGAAAAAATCTGCATATCTCTTCAAATCGATTACGCCTCATCGACTGCGATACCAGAGAATTATGCACATCCTCAGCTTCTTCCCAAAACATTTTTCTACGGGGTAAAGGAACGTATCCGCTGACCAGAAGAATTCCAATGAATACATAGAGCTCTCTGCTCGAGAGTTCAAACCCACTGATATTTTTTTGGGAAGCGTAATTTACTGTATATTTTACTAACTCTTCAACGAGTGATGGACTCATGAACAGATCAAAAAACTTGATAGGATGGCTATGTTTCGATAGGGCCAATGGTGGTACCATAGTACCATTCCAAGAGGGAGTAGACCTGTTTAGATCACCCTTTCTCCATTCAAATTTGATTTCCGTGTTGGCCCTTTTTTTAGGAGGTTGGGGTTCTTCATGACTTTGTTGGTAACAATCGGATTCTCTTTTGTCTACGCCACCCGAAATTTCACCATCTTCTATTTCGTCCTGTGAACTTAGTAAGATACTCCTATTTTCTCTACAATACATAAATTCTTCTTCTGCTCTGAGCTGTCGGCTACTCAATCTATTTGGATTTGTATCTTCCTCGTCTCCTGAATCAAAATCTGTATTTTCAACACTATTTTCAGGAAGCGTTATATATATTCCATCAGGAAGAGTTAGCGAATCATACATATCCAACTGAAGGTGATTTTTTCCTGAAAAAACGATAAAAATATAAATAGTGCTATAGATGCCCAAGGGGTCGTTAACGACCCATAGAACAAAAATGGCTTGACATCCATGTATATCGTACTCAGGACAAATTGAATTGAAATATATATAAACAAGAACATCTGACATAGATATAACTAAAAATGAAACAAAGAACTAATAACATGAAAGCAACTCACCAATAATAATTTGATCACTTTCCCTATTCACGTCCGTGTTCACAAGCACCTAAAGGTACGTATATGCTTCCCTGGATAGCGCAGAACTGGAGAAACGATGAAGGAGGTCTGATTTGATTATATCAGTGCAATAGTCGCGCCATCTACCACTGGCACTGCGTGATAGAAAGAGTTCTAATTCGTGGGTCATTAACGACCCCTTGGGCATTAATGGGTTAAACTTCCGTACAGCTCGAAGACGACTTCGTATTTATTGGTTCGGTTGGAGGGGGAAAATTTCGCGACTCGAAATCTGCAGCGTGCCTGTGAAAATGCACCGACAACATGCAAACACATATGGTAGAGATAAGATACTCCGCGGTGTCGTACGGATGTTTTTATACATAGGCTGAATTTCGAAATCGAATCTTCAGATTTTCATGATATGATCGGAAATTATTAAGGATGAAATTTTGAAACTGTCTTGAATTATTCCGAAAGAAATAAGTAACGAGTTTCAATTCGTTACAATAGATCATAATGAAAACGAACTAAAAGACGTTGTATGATGACAAATCGACTGAAAATGGATAAGTATGGGACATCCTCACTGTTCCACCCGTATTTGTGGGATTAGGGAGTTTCATCACTATGTCACTTTTTGGTACGGATGAAATGGCAGGTACAATCGGAAAACCAAATTTTGCAATTTGTCTTCTCGAAAAAGAAACATTGAATTCGTCATCATAAAAAATTTGTTACTTTTCCAATATAATATTTGATCGATTTCTTTGTGGTAAACTTTACCAAAATGAAGCTTCCAACTTCAATATCCTGGGTCTCCAAGCTTAAATATTGCTCAATGTCCTCCACTGATGTAGAGGAAGCGTAGGAAATATCATCTTCATCTGACGACTGTTTAGATCTTTTAATTCTTGATTTCTTGGGAATATTCGCAAGAATGCTTTTATTGTTGGTAATGTTCTGTAAGACCTGTCTTTTCTCAGTAGATGATTTCTCAACCCGTAAAGATAATTCATTTTGAATCCTCTCCAATATTGGAATATCCGTTAGAACATCTGTGCTTCTCTTATCTAGTTTTCGTCTGGTTGGAATTTACAGTTGACTTGGGATAAGGCATTATAGCTTCCGGTGAGAAATAAAGTGTGGGTGAAATAGGGGTTCTTATTCTGCATGGATATGCTGTTTCTTCATCTATTTTATCTCCTTGTGGATTTTGAGCAGGAGTCAAGCCATATCTGGAACATCAGTACTACTCGCTGGTAAAAACAAAGAGTTATCGAAAACTTAATCATTGAAAGGGTAAATGCCTGTATTTTTAAAGGCAGATATGCAGTTTTTGGCGAGAATGCTTCTATAATTGTAATGAGGTGCGTCAAGTTGGTGACACACCCCTCGAATTTTGGTTTCAAATTGTTTTGAGAATTTTGTGCCCATTTTGTGCCAATTTGTGCCGTATGTTATGAATTTTGTGCCCGTTCCGTTCTTGAGATATTTCAAGTTTTTCAAGTGTGTCACCAACTTGACGCTGTGACACACTTGTGGAAATATGAAAAAATTTTTCTTTCGATAAATTGTGCCCATTCTGTGCCAATTTGTGCCGTATATTATGAATTTGGCGCCCGTTCCGTTTTCGAGATATTTCAAGTTTTTTAAGTGTGTCACCAACTTGACGCTGTGACACACTTGTGGATATTCGAAAATTTTCTTCTTTCGATAAATCGTGCCCATTTTGTGCCGTATGTAACGAATTTTGTGCTCGTTCAGTTCTCGAGATATTTTGAGTTTTGTTTGTGGGGGCGTCAAGTTGGTGACACACCCCTCGAATTTGGGTATCAAATTGTTTTGGGAATTTTGCGCCTATTTTGTGCCAATTTGTGCAGTATACTATGAATTTTGTGCCCGTTCCATTTTCGAGATATTTCGAGTTTTTCCTGTGAGTCACCAACCTCACAATGAGACTCATATGAGGAAAGCTGGAAATATTCTTTCTTGGATAAATGGTGTCGTATGTTACGAATTTTGTGCCTGTTCAGTTTTCGAGATATTTAGTGTTTTATTTGTGAGGAGCGTCAAGTTGGTGGCACACCTGTCTAATTTTGGTATCAAATTGTTTTGGAAATTTTTCCTTTTTTGTGATATTTCATTTTTTTTCATGAGTGTCACGAACTTGAGGATAATGCCGCTAATATAGAAAAGGCTATCAGTGACGAGTGTTGTAAATTTTTCGGTTGCTTTGCCTATTTCCTGAAACTTACTTCAAGACACTCTGGATTTGGTTCAACCCATCAACCACAAAATAAAAACAATCTTTTTCCACTCCGGTCGTAACAGTCTGTCCTATTCAAAATTGATGAAATTTCAAACACATTCTGATGTGGAAATTCCATAGAAGTTGATCAAAGGTATCTCAACAAGGTGGAATTCGACCTTCCATATGATTGAACGTTTCATAGAATTAGAAAATTCTTAACCATCAATAATTGGTATTTTGGATGAACGCTTACCGTAACTGTCATCAAAATTATTAAAGAACTTTCCTGAAATTTTACAAAACTTCGAGGGGACCAAAGAGGTATTGAAGAATGATTATGTTAAGAATGAGTTGTTTATTTTATTGATATGCTATATCGGTACACCGTATGTTTATTCCGTAAACAAAAATATAAGTTTAAATTTTTTCATCTAAGGATTCTCGTTAATATGTTGTTTCATTCCCTTCATTTCAGCAGTAGGTAAGTTTTATCGTCCTGAATTATGAATTATTCGCTCCTTGATTTTCGCACCATGAAGCAGAAAAATGCACGGATTAGAGAGAAGACAAGCGAATCAACCACGATGAACAAGAATCGAGTAAGGAATTGGTACAGCATATGTTTTGCAGTGGCGGCTTGTGACAAAATAAAATGATGATGCACATCAGAAAGAAAATTATTATTACAAGGAAAACATTAATCTTATAAACTCTACTTTGTTAGCTGCATACTTATCATCATGAAATAATCATTAAGTACTGATAATTTTGATTTTTGAATCCAATACAAATCTTCATCTTATTATGGCCATTATACTGATAATTTTAATTTTAACTTTACTTAAAAAATTATTCGGTATTAATGCTTCAACGCAATGATTCTAGCATTTTATTGTTTGGTAATTGCCCTGAGATAAGTTTTTCAAGTCACTTTAACCAATTTTTCACTTAACCCTATCGAAATATGTATTGTTAACCCGAATATGCAGTTTGCCGATGAAACGAAACGGAACGACAAAAATGAGTATTTTCTGTTTTATTGAATCATATAGCTTATTATGGATTGAAGTAGAATATTACTAATATATAATTATAACTGAGGATGTGTCAACATATTCGATAAGCCTGCACCTATATATTAATTGATCAACTCAATTATTATATTGAGTTGATTATTCTAAGTGAAAAGGTCGTCGAAAATTTGGTTCTTTTCACCGAATGTCTGCCAGTTCAACAACTCATACTTTAGAATGTTCACATAATATTATGACATGGAATTAACGCTCGTCTTTGAATTCTGCTACATCTATTCATCTCACAGGAATAACACATTGTGAACTTGGTGACTCACATGAAAAACTCGAAATATCTCTAAAACGGAACTGGCACAAAATTCATAATATATGGCACAAATTAGAACAAAATGGGCACAAAATTACCCAAACAATTTGATACCAAAATTCGAGGGGTGTGTCACCAACTTGACGCTCCCCACAAACAAAACTCAAAATATCTCGAGAACTGAACGAGCACAAAATTCGTAACATACGGCACAAATTGGCACAAAATGGGCACAATTTATCGAAAGAAGAAAATATTCGAATTTCCACAAGTGTGTCACAGCGTCAAGTTGGTGACACACTTGAAAAACTTGTAATATCTCGAAAACGGAACGAGCACAAAATTCATAATATACGGCATAAATAGGCACAGAATGGGCACATTTTATCGAAAGAAAAAAATTTTCATATTTCCACAAGTGTGTCATAGCGTCAAGTTGGTGACACACTTGAAAAACTTGAAATATCTCAAGAACAAAACGGGCACAAAATTCATAACATACGGCACTAAATGGGCACAAAATTCTCAAAACAATTTGATACCAAAATTCGGGGGGTGTGTCACCAACTTGACGCACCTTATGTAATGGCCAATATCCCAGATATGTCGTAAATTGTTATTCGACGACCAGGATGGTTGAAGAGCCGTTTTTGGCACTCATTATTGTAATACCTCTTCAAAGGACCATACACGCATTTATCCAATGGTTGTAACTGGTGACTGGTGTGGGGGGGAAAGGTCAACAAAATGACATTATTGTCTTTTGCCATTTTAATTACGCTAATTAAGCTAAATTCATCATTGCATCCCTTAGTGTGAGTTCATTGAGAGCAGATCCTACCGCATCCCACTACTACGACAGAACTAAGAAGGAGGTTTATATAATGAAGTTTTGTGAGCCTGAGCACATTCTGATCCTTCGGTTGTATAAGAGGCGTAACATTTGGTGGCATAAACATCATAAATATATTTCCATCACTGGGTTTCAATTCCTCAGCAGATGGATGGGATGATGCATTGTCTAAAAGAAGCAACGCTTTCTCAGGAAGATTCTGAGTTTTCAGAAAGATTTCAACCTCTGGAACAAACTGTTGAAAAAACCAATTCCTAAAAATTGTACATGTCATCCATGCTTTTTTACAGTTTCGGTACACAAGAGGGTTGTTGAAGTTCTTGAAACATCTCGGACCATTCGCTCTACCAATGACCAAAGGTTTAATTCTGTGTGAGCCCGAAGCGTTTGTACAGCCTAAAAATGTGATTCGTTGTTTTGAAATCTTCATACCAGATGCAGTTTTCTCTGCTAAGGACACAAGTCTTGTCTGGTAGCCATATCCAGTACAATCCTGTTTCATCGGCATTGTAAATCTGATGTTCATTAAATCCACGAATTACACTCTTCAATCTTTCTCTGAATGGGGAATGAGTTCTGGCTGACTTGAAAGCTTCTCCCCTGTTATTTTCAAGAATCTAACACCATAACTTTCTTTGAAGCGCTGAAGCCATCCGTCGCTCGCTTTGAAATCAGAAATATTGAAACTTGTACATAAATTCAAAGCTTTCTGTTCGATCATCTCTCCAGAAACAGGCATATTTCTTTTTCGTTGGACAAGGAACCATTTATAAAGCTGAATTTCCATTTTGGGCAATTCCGCCTTCTTCAATTTAAATGTATTGCTGACTCTTTGGAGCAAGGGTCTTCAAACTACGGCCCGCGAAAGCTCATTAGCTTATCAACTTTTGCACGAGTTCCGAAGCTACTGATTCTGACGGTTAAATATTTTGGCCTTTCGCATTTGCTGGAGTAAACATTGTAGCCCTTAGGCCGAAAAGTTTGGAGACCCCTGCTCTGGAGGATTGGCCTTTTTTTAAAGAACAAACCGTTGACTTAGCAATCCCATATTTCTTCGCCAGTAAAGTAACATTCAGGCCTTTATTGATGTCTTCTAGGACTTACTCATGAAGAGATAAACAACTTAAATTTCACCATTGCTTTAGTACTCACCTTGGTTTAGTACTCTTCGAAACAAGAATGCGAGGTAACTATAGTGAATGCTCAAACCGATAACGTATAACTGACGATAAATCGTGAAAACCTTTCCATCCCTTTGAATAAAATAGACAAGTTCTAACAAGTTCATAATCAAGAAATTATATTCTGTTCATATTACAGAATACAAAAAATGTTGTGTTCACATTACTGTGTGGTTCATACTAACGCATGTTCATATTAGCGCGATTGTACTGTATTCGTGTAGTTCTGCAATTTTTCAATGAGATTTTCATCAAAAACAGTGAAAATAATACGCATGGGTTCGAATTGTTTTTGGCAGTATGGGGGTCAAGCCAAGATATATGCAGTTCAGGGATATCATGTGCCAATGTCAAGTTCTTTTTTCTCAAAATTTTCACAATCGATTTCAAATATTCTACTGACTCCACTACTAACGAATTTCAAATTGATCATTGCACCAAAAAAAGCAAGTAGTACCTGACCAGGATTCATACCTGGTACCTGACAGATGGTGCGGTGCGTTCGGCCTGTAAACTCCGGAACGGGGAGAGTAGAACCAGAGTTTTTGATACAGATCGCCTAGTGTTATTAGCGGAACTTTTAGTCCCATTTTGAATGAACGAATGACAAGCACGAATGTCAACCACTGAAACTCCAGGAATTTTATATTTAACTGAAATTAATTGACGATCTGAATTGAATTTTTAGGAAAATATGAATAGACTGTGCTTAGTGCCAGTCATAAATGTGGCGAAATATTTGTTTTTCTAAGAGTCATCCGATGAAGAATGTGAAATAGCCAGAGAAATAGCTGAAAAAGTGGATAAATTCTCTGAATTCACCGTTCCCCATATGAAAGACAAACAGTTTCAAAAACAGTTCAGAATAGATCTTTCGACATTTGAAGATCTTCTTCTGAAAATGCATAATTCATTAATTGAGCGTAATGTTCGTAATGGGCATACAAGGGTGTCATTAGAAAAAGAAGCTATGGTTGCTCTTTGGTATTTGAGTAATTTAGAAAGTATCAGGTAGAGTAAATCAATATCATGCCCTTCACCTTGTCTATTCATTATTTTTTCAGATCCGTAGCCGACCGATTCGGTATCAGCAAATCAACATGCTGGTCTATTCTATACCGTATATGTATGTTACTCCTAGATGTCAATACTCGTTTTTTTATTTATTTTTATTTTACACAGTAAAACGCTTACAGGTGTGAACACCCAAAAAAAAGCGCCCACTGAAAATATAAAATAGACAATGCTAACAATTAAATATAAATGAACTCAGCTCATGAACAAATTACAGAATCACCCAAATATCCTCTTAACGGACATTTTGAAGGAACTTAAACTACCCACCGAAAACAAATCAACACTATGTACATAGGAATTGCATAGGTATAACATTCTTGATATAGGAGAATACTTTGCGCTGTTGGTTCTATAGGTGGTCAGGTAAAATACAAGAGGTCTCCTCAGATGCAATTTATTTTATTTGACAGTATTTTGAAGATAAAAATTAAATCATTCATTTTTCTTCTGTCCCTCAAACTAACCATCCGAAAATGTCTCAAACGAAAGCTGTAGTTATCCGGAGTTCCAGGTGTCAGGTGGAATCCCGTCCTGTAACCCAGAAACCTTAGAAACTTAGCATGTACCCTTTCCAACCTTTCGATGTATATATTATAATGAGGACTACAAACCGAGGAAGCAAAGTTGAGCTTGCTGTGAACAAAGGAATAGTACAGAGCCAAAATTGCCTCACGACTTGTAAATTGACGAAATTGCCTCATAATCCAACCAAGAACTCTATTACTCGCGCACACTAAACCATTTATATGTTCATCAAAGATGAGCTTTGAATCCAGCACAATACCCAAATCCCTGACAGTATCAGTGCGTTGTAAGGTAGTTCCAGAGATAGAGTAATAATGCTTCATTACTGACCTATTCCGTGTGAAAGAAACTACACAGCACTTTTCTGTGTTCAAATGTAAGCTGAAGGCTTCACAAAAACACCAAATGCTATCCAGATCATTCTGAAGATCTAAGCAATCCTGGATTCTTTGAATTCCTACGAAAAGTTTCAAATCGTCCGCAAACAAAAGAAACTTACATAAGTGGATTCTGTTTATATAAATGATAAACAATAATGGGCCCAAATGGGAGCCTTGGGGGACCCCTGATGTTGCAAAGAATGATCTCGAACTAAATTTCCCTATTTTGATGTAATGGTATCTATATGTGAGGTAGGACTCGAACCATTTCAACAATGCGCCCTCAACACCGATATTCTTAAGCTCGTTCAGAAGGGTTTTAATATTTATTCGGTCGAAGGCTGAAATCCGTGTATATTTTTTTTAGATAATTAAGTGGCCGAATAGAGGAAGGCAATCACATATAGTACTCAATTTCAACAGACTAGGATTTTCAGGTTCATTATTACGAAGTATTAACGATTTCTTTATTGATTGCCATTATTATTCTAGGGGTTATAGGCTGTATAGATGGTTCACATATTCCGATAAAAGCCCCAAAAATGAATCATTGTTCTTACATAAATAGGAAAAACTTTCATTCCCTTTTACTTCAAGTAAATGATCATAAGTACACTGATGTTTACGCTGCTGAAGTGGGTTCGATTCATGATTTTAGTTTATACAGAAAATCAGAACTCTATCAGAAAATTCAAAGTGGCAACATAATATTTCACCATGACAATCATCTAATAGGTGATTTAGCTTATAAACTAAATACAAATCTGTTCGTTGGTTTCAAAAATAATGGATATCTCACAGAAAAAAAAATTAATATAGCTCTGAATCGAAGTAGAGTGAAAATAGAAAATTCTTTTGCACTTCTGAAAGGTCGATTTCGTAGACTTAAACTAGTTCAAGCAACCAGAGTGGAGCTGATACCTTTATTGATTTTCGCTTGTTGTATATTACATAAAATGTGTATCTTGAAAGGGGATAATTGGGAAGCATTCAAAGACATGGAAGTGGAGATACAGGAAGAATTGTTAAATAATTCACAAAATACTTTGGATTTGCAAGATGGTCCTGATCCAAATATTGATTCCATTTTGGAAATAAATGCTATTATGAATGCTTTACCAACGAGAAACCAAGTTCTTTATGAATAACAGCTTCACCTATTACATATGCTACAATTTTAAGAATATTTTCTGTTTTGGAACAAATGCAACGTATAAATTTAATCATGTTTTCTCCATTTGCTGTTTAATTTATAACAGAAAAACCATTTGCACCTCCTTCCTGGTATAATGCAATTTCTTTCATAAAAAGTTAATCACACGAGTATCAGAAAATATGATTTATTCCTGAATAGAATTTATGGAACAAAACAAAAACATAACAAATTGCACAAAAAAAATTAGTTTTCAATCCTAATAAATCGAAGGAAACATTCAAAGTTTTTTAATCATATCTTCAAATAACTTGTTGAATTTGTCTAACCGTTCCATTTTTTCTTTATTTCTTTTGTCAGCTTGAGAGCCTTCCTCTTTCTCATAAAGGTTGATTCCGTGTTCTCACTTACATCATCACTATGTTCTTCAGAGCAGGATGCCCCTGATTCATGAAATGATAAACCGGTCAAATTTGAACAAGTTGCTATAGGTTGAATTCCCGGTTTACTGTGCATAAAATTATTAATAGCAGTGTGAAATTGCCAGTGTTTTTTTTCCTGGCCTGAAGTGGCATTGTGTGATAGACAGCTCTTATAGGTTCTTTTGAGGCTTTTCCATTTTTGCTCCATATATATAAATAAAGTTCTTGGTTTATAAATAAATATATTTTAACAACTCTAACCGTCAATAACCTTACTTCTCTAAAACATCTCCGCGACCTAACTCTGGAGCTGGGGTTTTTAGAGCTGATTCGAAAAGCTCTACTCCGTCTGACACGAACGACAAATAATTGACACTTTTCGATCTGAATCGGCTTGGCCGAACGACTCGGAACTAAAAGAGTTAATGGAACCGACGGGCCGAACGCACGCAAATAACCCAAAAAGATGAGAGAACTGTCAAAATAATGGATCTTTTCTTTGAATACGGTCGTCCTTCATTTAAGTTAGGTAAGGGAAGCCTGTATTTTATTGAAGGTCACCTCAAAATCCTTATTTGATGCTCAAGAGCAGATGTCAAAATGAAGGGAACTCCATTTAAGTTGGGCTCCTATTTGCGTTTCGATAACTCTCTCTTTTTTGCCATACCGCACAAACATTTTGCTTTTATTTTATACAACATTTAAAAGTAAAACTTTAAAACAGTTCTCTACAGGGTATTTGATATATCGTCGTTGTTCCTGAGAAGTGGGGTAACTCTGAAGCTTTTCAGGAAGCGAAAAAAAGTCCCCAAAAATTATTATCAAGGTTTGAAAATATGTAAACTTTTTGAAAAATGTACTATAAATAATAAACGAATCAGTTTGGCCAGATGATTTCTCAATAATTGAAATGGTTTTTTCTGTTAAGTTACTTTATTTCACTGCAAAATTTTACCGACTCATATGCTTTAAGGCGGAAACACATTCATAAAACGCGACGCGACGCAACGTGTCGACACCCGATATGCACCGTGCACATTACCCACACGCGACGCCACGGCATAATTTCTGAATACAGTTAGCTTACAGCAGTGGAAGTGTATGGTTATGTACAATGGATTTAATAAATTACGAGTCAGATGAAGATTTTGAAGAAGATTTAATGCAAATTTTGGGTACATATATGATACATAAACGACTAAAGAAAAAGAAAATAACTAGGCGTTACTGGGTTCATGAAATAAATCAAAAGAGAAGTATGTGTGGTGAATATCATTCTTCTTCTCTGTGCGGTGCCTTTCCGAACGAACTGTTGCCTAGTGGCCCATTGTTCACCCGCATCGTTCTATAGAGACTCAGCTCCTCTGACACGAAGACAGAAATGTCTCGAGCCTGCCAGGAGTGGTCCCTCTCACCATAGGGATAGAAGGTGTTGGATTTCCTAGGTGTGTTGACCTTAACTCATTAAGGTTCCCACAGTTGAACAAAATATGCTCAACCGTTTCATCAGTACTCCTGCACCACCGGCATAGGGAGCAGCTCGTCAATCCCATTCTCTTCAAATGCTTGTTAAACAGGTGACCAGTCAATGCACCAGTCACCAGACCGAGTTTTTTCCTCTCCAGCAACAGAAGCCTATTGACCTCAGATCGCGAGGACGGTCTCTCAATGAGAATCCTCGACCACCTTAAGCCCACCCCTGCGCTCCATTCCGAGGAAAATTCCCTGTTCAGCCAGTTCCTGAAGAAACTTCTGACAGATTGGCAGCGCAGGCTCCGGACCAACAAATGCTAATCCGGCTTCCCGCCTAGCCAGTTCATCTGCCTTAACGTTACCAGGTATATCCGCGTGAGCCGGACACCAGATCACTTTCAAAAAGTTATCAGAACCCAGCCCACGCAGGGCTGTCCTGCATTCTTCTACCAAAAGAGAATCAACTCTAACATCGGATAGAGATTTCAGTTCCCTGGCTGTCGCAACATATGTAAATGTGCTGGCCAGAGTATCCCCTGCGAATATCATGGTGAATATCATACTCTGTATCCAGACTTACTTCATGATAATGAAAGATTTCATATGTATTTTTGGGCCACAAAAACACAATTTGAAGAAATACACGAATTAATTCAAAGTGATATACATAAGAAAGACACAACATTTCGCAAAGCCATTAGCAGCAAAGAAAGACTTGCTATTTATTTGAACAGGGTTAGTACCTAATAAAAAAAAACAATTATTACAACTGTAGAATATCATTTTGACTAACATTATTATAAATTTCTTTAAAATTTAAATTTTTTTCCTGCGTTTGTTCAGAGTCTGTGAGTACTTGTGGAACTTCATATTGAACTGATAGTGAATTATCGTCATTTCTATATTGAGTGGACATTCGATTTGACATGATTTTATTTGTATTTAAACTATATATATACATAGAATCACTTGTTGTTTGGTTATTCATCTGTGTGTTTTCTTCTTCTGGTATTATAATACGTGTGTATGTTGTTGTATTCCAAACACAATTGAATAAGAAAGCAGTATGCTGTCACCAGGGCAGCCTTTTGAAGTAGCTCCGGAACTTGTAGATATGAGGATGATTGTTGATTAAATTGATGAAGTTAGGTGGATTCAGGTGATAAATCCAAGAGTTGATCCAATTTATCCAATAAAGGAACAATATCACTTGATTATTATTAGGTGTTCACTAGAATTATATTTATTACACTTAGTTTGGGAATCACTGGTTTTAATGTGAACACAATATGAGAAAGCACTTGTTTATTATGAGAATAACACACGTTACATTTATTATGATAACGGACTTTGAAATATTTACGAAAGAGAGATATAAACTCGACGGAAGATAGAGATGAACTAACTATGAGCGTTGCGTTGCTTCTTTATATAGTATTTTGGAAATAGCTGAAGTTAGCAAGAATATGTGAACAATAGGCTCATTGTTGAGGGGTTGCCAACATCTCCCCCCTAAGAAGATTTTTGATATTATTTTTAAGAAAGAGCAAAATTCTAGAAGCAACATATCGCTTCACAAAAATATATAAAGTTTTAAGAAATATGGAAGTGGAACGTTAAGATAAATATTACAAAATTGTAAAAATTCAAAAGTTGAAGACATGATGCAGTTAACATTGAAAATATGATTGAACTTGATAATTAAGTAAAAATTGAAAATATGATGCAAGTTAATAATAATAATAATAATAATAATCTTTATTTTGACCCTTAAACAGCAATACATACTGGCACCAGGGCCTACTAATTATATTATTTGATTAGAAACCAGAAAATACAACAAAAATAATATCTTTAACTTAACAAAATTACAAAAAGAAAGTCTATTCTAGTCTCATAAAGTATTTTAAGGCATGGCAAAACTTTTTCCAATCTCTGATATTAGTTAAATCTGAAGGGGCGGAGTTAAATATATTTATGCTTCTGTAGATCGGGGAATTCTGGGTTTTATTAGTCCTTCAAAGTTCGTTTCTGAGTGTCTCTCTTTGTCTTGTTAAGTGGCTATGATATTGCAGTGTCTTATTTAATTTTACTTGAGTTTTTAATTCATTATTCATTATGCCGTGTATTAATTTTATCTGTTCTAATTTTCTCAGTTTTCTAATGTCAAGAATTTTTGTTTTTTCATATACATGTTTTGTTGGAGTAGTATGCTCTATATTGAATATATTTTTAACTGCTTTATTCTGGGTTCTCTGTAGCTTATCAAGTACATAATTGGGTGCATTTCCCCAGCAGGGTATTAAATATCTTATATAAGGTTCTATGAAACTATTATACAATAAATATTCACTTTGAATATCAAGTAAGTGAGAACACCTCTTTATAGCACCTATTAAGGGAGAGATCTTTGATATCACAGTGGTTACATGACTATCCCACGTTAATTTATTATCCAGTACTAATCCTAGGTATTTATATTCTTTAACTTCTTTCAATTTTATGTTATTTATTGTTATATCTAGATCACAGCACTTCTTGTTTTTTTGTTTCATTAACATGTAGACAGTCTTATCAGTATTAATACTTAGTCTATTTTGACACAGCCATTCATAGTATCTTTGCATATCACAGTTAATATATCGTTTTACATTTTCAAAATCGGCTTCTGATAGGAGCAACACGGTATCATCAGCATACATAAGGTATTTAGAATACAGGTTTAGGAATCTTAAGCTGTGAACATAGAGAAGATACATGATTGGTCCCAATACAGATCCCTGAGACACTCCCACCTTCAACTCTCTCTTGAGACTTCCACAGCCATCCAGTACAGTGAACTGGGTTCTACCCATTGAGTATGTCTTCAGCAGGCTCTGGCACACTCCCCGGAAGCCCATTTTGTCAAGCTTCTCCAACAACAGTTGTATGTCAACAGTGTCAAACGCTTTTTTAAGGTCTACAAACACAACAGCAACATATTTGTTCTGATTCATTTCCTTTAGTATGTGTTCAATCAGGTCTACAGTAGCTGTTAAAGTACTGCTTTTTTTCTGAAAGCCATACTGATTCTCATCAATTTTGAAAGTTTCTTGAATAAAGTCCATCATTCTTGTTTTGATTAACTTTTCAATTATTTTAGAGAAATTAGAAAGTATCGAGATAGGCCTATAGTTATTTAAATCACATCTTTTTCCTTTTTTCAATACTGGCACCACCTTGGCAATTTTCAGTTCTTCAGGAAATATACCATTTGTTAAGATTCTGTTGATCAACGCCAGCATTTTATCGCCTATTGTATCAAAAAGCTCAACTATGTCTTTTTTTGTGATGTTGTCATATCCAGGTGTAGAATCTCTCAGTCCAACCACTGTATTATAAAGTTCCGTCATTTCTACTGGTTTTAAGAATATACTTTTAGGATTATATTCTTCCTTTGATTCACTTTTACTAGAGATAGGTATCTTCGATGCTAATTTGGGACCTACTTCAGTGAAATGTTTATTGAACTCCTCAACTATATCTGCGTTATCAGTTAATATTTTGCCATCAAGGCTTTCAACCTTATCAGTCGCATAGTGTCTAGTCCGCTGTCTACCACAAGTTTCATTTAAAATTTTCCACATCTTCTTGCTATTTCCATTTGCATTGTTTAGTTTTCTCCCTATACACCTGGTTTGCAGTTCTTTTCGCAGTTTATTCACTCGATTTTTCAGCTTAGTGAACACTTCCTTTGTATATTCATTGTTTACCTTTTTCCATCTAACGTAGCTTTTATCCCGTTCTTTTACCATTTCAATATATTCCTGTTTATCCAGTCATTTCCAGCTTTTATTTAAATATAATATTCCCTCTCTACCAAGGTCCTTGTTTCATTCATTTCTTCAATTAATTCCTTAAAGGATTCTATAGGTTTTTCCATTAATCTAGACTCCAGTTCTAATTTCCATCTTCGATAATCTATTTTTTTTTCTGGTTACTTTCGTCTTCTCTGGTTTAATTTTAATTTTTTCTAAGCTTATATGCATTAGTTTATGATCAGATATCATATGATCTTGAAGTACAATATTACATTTAATTTCTTTATTTGTGATGACATGATCCAAGATAGTAGAAGTGTTCTCTGTGGTTCTGGTGGCAAATTGTTTTGAAATGGTGTTCTGGAATTCAAATGCATTTGATTCAATTATACTTTTATATTCTCTTATAACCTGGGTTTCACTCAGCAAGTTGAGATTTATGTCTCCCATTAATATGCAATCATTTGTTTGAGCTTCTAGCAGGCTATCAATTTTGTCCAGAAATATTTTAGCATCACTGTTTGGAGGTCTGTATACACTAATTATTTTTGTTTTTTGGTCCTTAAGATAAACAGACAGAACATTGCAACCCTCAATATCTTCCACAGAATTGTCCTGCAATACGTTTATGTCGTCTTTCACGTATATGCTTGTGCCCCCTCCTCTAGTATCTCTGCAGTTATGAATAGCAAAATAGTTTTTAATATCAAAAAATTGAGTTTCATTTTGCCTAATCCATGTTTCGGTTAACACTATCACCTGTATAGAAGACCCGTAACTTTCAATAATATCTTTGAGATGGTCCAATTTATTTCTGAGACTTCTTATGTTTAAATTATATATATTAAAGTATATTAAAATTCCCTGACATGTACAAAGTTTATGCTAATAATTTTCTCATTTTGTTTATTTATCCGTTGATTTATCTTACACAAGGTTTTCAGCAGAAACTATTCTGACCGGTGCATCAACTTCATTTCTTCTCAGATAAATTCTGCCATGTAAACAATAAACGCTTTTATAACCTTTTTCCTTTTTCAATGCTCTCGCCTTTTTAAGCAGTGCTTGGTTTTCACTTGTCAAGTCGTCATTGAAGTAGATATTTTTGTTTTCGCCTATAAGTCCACACTCTTTAACCTTGATACCTTTGAGCACTTTAATTTTCTTCAATATTTTCACCTTGATTTCATGGTTTTTGAGTTTCACCATTATTGGCGAAGTAGCATGTTTTCCCATCCTGTATACTTCCTTTATATCTTCTTCCTGATGTTCGACCTTCATTATCTTAATAATCTTAGACACCATCTCTCGAGCATTTTCATCATCTTGTCTCGGAACGCCCGCTAATACAAGGTTATTATTTTTTTCAATATGCTCCCTATCATTCAGTTTAATCTCCATTTCCAACATTTTCTTCTTTAACGTTAGATTTTCTTGCTTTACAGCTTCAAATTCCTTCATTACTTGGTCAATTTTGGTTTTGTATTCATCATAGCAATCCGACATGAACTGTACAGAATTTTTCAATTCTGTTATTTCCTCAATCAAGGATTTTTTTAGCGGATCTATATATTCACTCAAGAGGTCTTGCATAATCTTCTTAATTTTATTTTGATCCATTTCCGGATTTTGTTCAGATATAACCTCACTTTTTCCAAAAGGTTTGCAACAATTTACTTTATTTTCTTTTCCCAAAACTTTTGATTGAGAAGCACAGCTTGGATGATAACTCCTTCCACAGTAGATACAGTCCAGTGATGTAACAACTTTTTTCTTGCAATATTTACACAATTTTTCGCTATTATTTAGAGAGACGCCCGTTCTGCATGCCATAACCATAGAACACAGAAGTTGAAATTGATAATTAAATAATCATTGAAAATATGATTGAACTTGACAATCAAGTAGAAATTGAAAATATGATGCAAGTTGAAATTGATAATTAAGTAAACATTGAAAATATGATATCAATTAAGAAAATATCAAGTGTGAAAGTATTGAAAATTATAAATTGAATCAGAACAAGTAAGATTGGATTTAATAAGGGTTGATCTTGATTCCTTGGTTTCTCTTGGATCTTCTTAATGAATGGGAGCCTGTGCTGTTAGTTTCTTCCTGGTTGGAATGTCGAGGATTGGAAGTGCCAGGGACATTGATACGCTGTAGTTCTGCATCATAGAAGACTGGAATGGGTTGTTTCACAGGGGTGGTAGTACAACATTGGTTGAAGATTTGGAAACATGGGTTGCCCTCAATAGCTTTTGGTTCTCTGGTACAACATAGGAATCTTCTCAAGAGTCTGATGAAGCCACACCATTTGAGGATGTTGTAGATAATGACCAGAAGGATTAAGCCAATTAGTATTGAGATTGCAGTTTGAAGCCATGACGAGTGTTGAATGATGAACGGTTTGTTCAATTGTTGTTGAAGTTGTTCGTCAAATTCACTTAATTTATGTTGAGCATATTTCAACTCATGGAGGTTGATTTGGGTGAATTTGAGTGGTTCCAAATGGATTGAATTCAGAGTGATGTTTTTCTTGAGTTTCTCACAACAGTCATCGTCGGTAATACTGGTAGAAGGAATTTCATAGCTTGAATTTACAGTCATCAGGTTTGAAGTGGTTTCGAGGTTGACTTGGTCCGTGAAGGCTTTGCAGTTGGGGTTTAATTCCAGAGTTCCTATTTGTTTGATGATTTCATTTTGAAGAGGGTCTTCATCACAGGTAATTGTCAGTTGTATGGGTGCAGAAACAGAAAATAACCATTGGTTGACATCGATTTCATGCCAGATTTCAGCGTCGGCAATTAAGTTTCTTGTTTTACAAGATTTTGGAGTATTAGAAATAACATTGGATATTAACTGGACTTCACAAACAGCATCGGCTTTGCGAAGAGTAGGCATCTTCTTGCATATCCATTCTTTTGGATGGTATTCTTTACAATTGTCCAAACTATCGACCATCAAATAACTGGTTCTCATATGGGATATGAGGAGATATGGTTTAGATGGTTCACTATAGGAAAATAAGGTGTTATCATTTGGATGAGGAGTAGGTAAATATATATATACAAGCGGGGGTCCTACGGCTTCTGCCGCATCCCGCATTTCGATCGCCATCGTTTTCTATTTCTCCACTCATCCTCATCAATGGCTCTGTCTCTCATTGTATTTTCTATGCCTTTTATCCATGTTATTGCTGGTCTTCCTTTTTTTCTTTTATTAATTGGTGCATAATTAAGAGCTTTCTTTGGCCATCTCGTGTTGTCCATCCTCGTTACGTGTCCATACCATATAAGCTGTCTCGTTTCTATTCTTTCAGCAGTGGTGTGAATTCTTTTTGACCTTCTTTTTATCTCTGCATTTGAAATATGTTCTAATCGAGACACCTTATTTGCTTCTAAGAAAGTCTATCTCCACAGTATCGATGCGGTTCTTGTTCTTCACGGATAATTGCCAGCACTCCGATCCATAAGTCATTATGGGTTCTACAATCGCTCTGTATATTGTCATCTTTGTATTCAACATTATCTGATTAGACCAAAGTAGAGAATTTAATATTCGCACGCATTTCTTCCCTTGTTGAACCCTATATGCTATGTCCTCATCTGATGTTCCCTCTCTTGATATGATGCTTCCCAAGTATTTGTATTTTTTACACGCTCTTATCTCTCGCAGTTGTAAGCTGGGGTCTTCTTCTTCTTGTTCTCCTCCTATATGCAAGTACTCCGTTTTCTTCATGTTTATGTTCAGCCCCCATTTTTCGTACTCTTCCTTCAGTTTTCTTAGCATATAGTCGATGTCTTCTTCACAGTTTGCAATAACCACCTGGTCATCTGCAAAGAATAAGGTTGTTAAGCAGGATTCATCGATCTCTATACCCATTTTGGAACACTTTCTTCTCCAATTTTCTAATGCTTCTTGGATGTAAATTTTGAACAGAGTTGGCGAGAGACAACAACCCTGCTTGAGGCCCTTTGTAACTTTGAATGATCTTGATATCCTTCTTCCCATCTTAACGGGTTCCTATAAATGTTCTGTATTGCACGAATATACACTCCTCTCAGGCCAATCTTCGTTAGACTTTCAAATAATTTAATAAAGGGAACTGTATCGTAGGCTTTTTCGAGATCTATAAATACGAGATGTGTTGACAAATTCCGGGCTTTCCTCTTTTCTATTATTTGTTGAAGTGTAAACAAATTGTCAAGGCAAGATCGTCCTTCGCGGAAGCCGCTTTGTTCTTCTATTTCTTCAAATTCAGACTCAATCCTTCTCTTCAATATTCTGCTGTATAACCTTCCAATCGAACAGCCCACACTTATTCCTCGATAATTGCTACACTCCTTTTTACCTCCCTTTTTATATATTGAGCTGATATATCCCAAATTCCAATCTGACGGAATATTCACTCCTTTCAGCAAATATGCATTGAAAATATCCGCTAATATCTCAAGCAAACTATCTGGTCCGTGTTGGAGCAACTCGACTGGAATGTTTCCAGGTCCTGGAGCTCTACCACTTTTCATATCTTTCAGTGCTTCCTTGATCTCTTTTGAACTTATTCTTTCTGTTTCAACCTCCTCATCCAGATCCACTTCTCTTATTGGCTCACTGAATTGCATTCTATTTTCGGTTAATAGTGTTCTATAATATTCTCGCCATTCTTCCATTCCGATCAAGTTGCTGCCTCCAGTTTCTCTTCTCTCGCTCCTGATGTTCCTTATAGCTTTCCACGTTTTTGACACTCTTGTTCCACCAATACATCTTTCGATTTCCTCACATTTATCTTCCCACATCTCATTCTTTTTCTTCGCGACCATATTTTAACTGTCCTGTTGTATTGCCTATACGTATTTCGATCTTGCGGGTCATTTGTAAGCATCCACCTCTGATAGGCTTTTTTTTATTCTCAACTAGTGTCTTGATTTCTTCTGACCACCATTTTGGCTGCTGGTGTTGGCTATCCAAAATCTCCTCATATCCTAAAGCCTCACTTGCTGCTTGATGTATGCAGTTGTTCAATAATTGATACTTGGTGTCGACATCGATATTCTCATTTATTACTTGGAGTTTCCCTGCTAATCTGAGCTTATAAAGGAATTGTGTCGACTTGTGTTTAAGACTCCCGAGCTTATACCTTTTTGTTTCAAGATTCTTATATTCATCTTTGTTCTCTAACTTCGAGGAACTGGTCTTTCTGAAATTCACTACTATTTTGGCTATCACTAAGTAGTGATCAGATCCGCATTCCGCACCACGATATGCCCTTACGTCATTAGTTTTCAACCTAGAATTTTGTCGCTGGATCAGGTAGTCTAGTATTGATCTGAAACCTCTTGTGGGTTGAATCCATGTGAACTTGTGTATATCTTTATGTGGGAAGAAGCCATTCATAACTTTCAAAGAGAGAGTTCGACACAGTTCTTTCAGTCGCTGACCGTCATTTTGACATAAGTTTGTCACACGTTTTTTATCATTATTCCGAAATTTAATTCGATATTTAGAATGAAATATCACTATTTAAATCTATGGAGATGATTACCCTTCAGTAGGGTCCTGTAGCGATCTTAGAAGAACAGAAGATTCGAAAATCATCACTTGGAACGCCAGACCTGTTTAAAACACCCTCCTGGCCCAAGAGCAAGAATTACATATTTTGTTTCTGAATATTGAAGGTATTTATTCGAATAGTTTTTTAAGTTACCATTTTGTAAAAACGGCGAGGCAGGGTTTTTTCTACTGAGGTTTTTCCCTGTGCTCTGGTATCATACGACAGAATAGTATGGTACCCCGTTTTGCACCAACCTCAGCTAGGGACTTTTTTGTTTCATATATTGTATTATTTTAGCTCTCAATTCAAAAGATATATTATATATATATATTATTATTTTGATGACTATCTATCTCCATGTTTTCCGATGACATCATCATTGTCTGATTTTCCGACTCTAGCATTGAAGTCTCCGAGTAAGCATATTTCCTTATCCTCCTTAACGTTCTCCAATATATCTGAGAGTTCTTTGTAAAAATTTTCTTTTATGCCAACCATTGCATCGTCGGTTGAGGAGTATACTCCTATTATTATTATGTTCTCTCCATTCTTCTCTATCTCCAATGTTATTATTCGGTCATTTAATTCTTCCCAACTTTTAATATGATCTTTATACTTTTTATGAACAGCAATTGAAACTCCACTCTTCGCTCTTTCACTTTTGTCAACACCACTGTAGAAATGAATGTACTCTCCGACTCTCTCATTACCTTTACCCTTTTACTTTGTTTCTGTGAGGACACAAATATCTATGTTATTTTTTCTCAATTCTTCGTCAACTTCTGTTTGTTTTGTTCTTATCCCCTGAATGTTCCATGTAGCCAATCTCAAAGTCCTTTTCTGTAGTTTTCGTCGTAATTTATATCCATCCTGATTCCGAGGCAATTGATCGAAACTTTTAGCACTCTAGTTTTTTCACATAAGATGGGTTGCTAACCCATCGTTACAACCCTCCTCCTTTATCCGGGCTTGGGACCGGCAGTGATAATTGGTGAGTTACTCAATCCACCCCCCAACTACCCCAGGCGGAGTTAGTAGGTAAAGATAAAATATGATAAAGATCAAGAATTTCGAAAGATGCCAAAGGTATTTCGAAGGCAATTATTAAAATGTTGTTTTTAATGAAAGATTTTAAATCCATAAACTTGTAATAAAGATAGATATTATCAATTGTTGGAACTATAGGGAGAGTGAATTCCGTAGATATTATTCGTAATTCATGAAGCAATTGTTCTGGAAACATTGTCCTATAACTGATAATGCCATGTTGCAATAAAATAATTGATTTACATAATTTTCAAGAGTGTTTAATATTTCATCGGTCATTTCGATGAGTAAGAATAAATGATTCGTAATACTGTTTTCATATTCTAAAGATTCTTTCATGTTTTTCATTTCCTTCGAATAGATATAAAAAGCTTTTAAGTTATTATTAAGAATTTCAATATTTTCATTCATTTTAAGAAAAGAATTATTAAAATTGGAAATTGTAGATGATAAGATAGTAACTTGTTGTTGCATCAAAACTTTAGTTTGTTTATTATTATTGATTAATTCATTAATTGAATCTGAATAGAAATCTGCATCATTTGCATCAGGAGTACCGATTAACCATTTAATTGCTGTTCCAACTCCATCTAAAAGTCCGCGTTTCCTTCTTTGAGGATTTATTTGATGAGCTAAGGCCCGATATAATTGATTGATGAGATTCATTTTAGTTTTAACATAACTCAATTGATTTTTACAGTCACTTGCAATGTGTTCTGTATAGAGAATATTACATATTAATAGAAGCCGTGTTATATTTCGACATTTGATCAATTTGATATTTGTTATGAGTTAGATTATGATATGTTAATATCGTATATTTATTATTGGATACATGTGCTTTCCCTAGATTATGAAATAAAGACCGGCTGAAGATTCAATAGGATTGATTTTATATTTCGTTTGATGCGCCTGGAGTGGGGCTAGGAATTTGAATACAAGGAATATCATCGTTATCTCCATTTTTATCTGAAATAATATACGGTTTAAGTTCATTGAAATGATAAGTTTTTAATTTAGTTCTGCTTATTCTTAGAGGTGCCGTTTGATTATTATGAATTTGTTCGATTTTATAGGGACATTTATAGTTAGGATTAAGCTTTTTATTTTTAACTTTTGAATGATTATCATAAAGTAAAACAAAATCTCCTTCGTTAAAGACATATGTTCGATTATGTGATTTATCATAATGTTCCTTCGATCTGAGTTTCGATTTAATTAATTTTTCATGAGCCGTTTCACGCAAAATTTTCAATTTATTAATAATATCATTCGCAAGATCAGAATAGTTGGTTAATGGTTTAGGATTATTAATTTGAGAAGGTACTCTTGCTTTTTGTCCAAAAACTACTTCATAAGGGGTTTTTTGAGTTGATTTATGAATTGATGTATTATAAGTAAAAATAGCGAAATTTAAAAATTCATCCCAATTATTTGTATCTTTATTGGCGTAGCATTTGAAATAATCTTTAAGTGTTAAATGAGTTCTTTCTAATGAACCTTGAGTTTGAGGATGATATGGGGTAGATTGTTTTTGTTTAATTGACATTAATTTATTAATTTCTTTGAAGACATTTGAAGAGAATTCAGTACCCTGGTCTGTGAGAATACTAGAAGGAAAACCAAATTGGGTACAAAATTTGAGAAAATGAATTGCTACAGTATTGGCATCATGAGTATTAAGAGAAATGCTTGAATGAATTTCGTGAGATCATCTTGAATTGTTAAATGAAGCGATTATTATTTTTGGTAATAGGTTAAGGACCTACTATGTCCAATGCAATTTGTTCACAAAATTTTGTTGAGGTAGTTGTTATAACCATGGGACTTTTATTATGTTTAAAATCAGTTTTGGATTTTTGACAGATTTGACATTTTTTGATATAATTTCTAATTTGTTCTTTCATATTATTCCAAGAATAAAGTTGTTTAATTTTTTCATATGTACGTTCAAATCCTTGATGGCCAGCTAAAGGTGAATCATGATTTTCAAATAAGATATTTTTGATAAGATTTTCATCATCAATGAATATACGTTCCTCGGATAAAATTTCATAATCAAAATCACGGAATAAGAAATACAAAAGACTGAAATATGTTTCCTCTCGAATGAGTGAATTTTGTCTGTATAATGCAATGTTCGGAATAATTAATTTATTAACGTTATTATGTTTTAAAAGAAGTCTAAGATTGAAAAGTGTTTTGAATAAATTTTCATAGAGTACAGAGTCATCATAAAATTCTTTTAAAAATATAATATAAAGAGCTTGTTGGGGTAATTTTTTGACTAAAATATCTGATATTTTCATAGTAGAAGGCAAATCGTTAAAGTTCGATTTGATATAATCCGAAAATTTATTAGAATCAGAAAGGTCACATGACATTGGAATTACAAAATTTTTGATTTTAGATATGGAAATATTTGTTAATTTTGATCTTGGTATCTGGATTTCCTGTTGATGAAATGTTTTAAAATTGTTGAAAGTTAATTGGTCTTCATTGACTGAATGAATGGTTGGATTTGAATTTTGATCAGGTGAATTATAGATTGAAATTTTAATATTTGAGTCCGAAAATATGTATTGAATCATTTTGAAGATTTTAGGCCAATATAATTTATCAAGTCCGGAAGAAATTCGCGGTAAAGCCAAATGAGTATCATTATTTTTGAAACACAATTTTTTAAGATTTAAGAGTGATGTGAATACTGTTTTATACGTGGGTTTATCATGATGGAATTTTTTAGTTGCGAGGTAATATATGTTTCGATTTTTATGTTTAATTTGGGCAACATTTCCAATAGGTTTATTTTGAGATAGAAGGTTTTCAATTTGACCGAATTTATTTCTGAAGGAAAGAGCAATACCCCTATTCATTTTGAAATCTGAAGAAACACAATGACCAAGAGGATAATTTTCTGGGGAATTGAATAGATCATCATTAATTTCTGAAATATTTGAAGGTTTTTTGATTTTATTATGTTTATATAAATTTAGAAAAGTATTGAAAGAAATCTGATTGACTGAATTAATTTGTTCCGGAATAATTCTACTTAAAGCATCAGCATTTTGATTTAATTTTCCTTTTTTATAAACAATTTCATAATCGTAATCCATAAGTTTTAATCTCCATCTAATTAAACGACTGGAAGGTTCTTTGCAATTTTTAAGCCAAACTAGTGGTTTGTGATCAGTACAAATGATGAATTTTTGTCCATAAAGATAGGGTCTAAAATGTTTACATGATCTACGATTGCCAAAAGTTCTTTTTCAGTGGTAGAATAATTTCGTTCGCATTTATTTGAGTTTTCGAATAATAGCTGATTGGTAGATCTTTTCCGATAGGTCCCTGAGATAAAATAGCGCCAATAGCATCGTTTGATGCATCGGTTGTTAATATGAAAGTTTCGGAAAATTTTGGAAATTGAAGAATAGGTTCTTTTGAGAGTAATTCTTTGAATTGATCGAAAGATTTTTGACATTTGTTAGTCCATTCAAATTTTTGATTTTTCTTTAATAAAATAGTTAAGGGTTTCGCAAGAGCTGAAAAATTTTCAATTAATCTACGATAATAACCAATAAGTCCTAAAAATGATTTGATATCTTTTGGAGTTTTAGGTGTGGGAATGTTTTTGATAGTTTCAATCTTTTTTGGATCTGGTTGTACACCAGAAGCGGAAATATGATGTCCTAAATAAGAAATTTCTTTTCATAAGAATTCACATTTATCAGGTTGTAGTTGTAAATTATGATTTTGAAGTTGATTGAAAACGCTTTCTAATTTTTGATTATGATCTTCTAAAGATGTGCCATGAACAACAATATCATCTAAATAACAGAAACATTTACTTCCTTGAAGTCCGGATAAAACAATAGGACCTTTCTATTTGAAGCCGCATCACTTCCAAACTGATGTAAAATCAGTTGATGCGCGTTCTATTTGACAATGTTGTGATTTTGAACTGATGCGCATCACTTCCAACTGATGTTGCTTTCTGACAAAATCAGTTTAATTTCCACAATCACTTCAGTTCATCATAACAATAACATAACCTAACATTTTGGTGAAAGTTCACTATTTACTTTTAAACATAACAGAAAGTGAATTATTATCTTCGTTTTTCATTCCTAGTAATGAATAATTCATATTACTTTTAGAATTTCCTTCCGAACTATCGTCGATGGTATTCCGATTTCAAACCTTATCGTTTTATTGATTGTCATGCGAAAAAGGCATGTTCTATTTGTCAAATCACTTCACTTCCAACTGAAGTGATTTCGGAAATTATTCAGGCAAATAGAAAGCTAGGAATATTCATTAATCTAGCTAAACGAGAAGGACTGTTTTTAAGTCCCATAGGCATACGATTGAATTCAAAAGTCCAGAAGGGGTTGCAATTGCCGTTTTATTTATCATTTTCCTCTAATTCGATTTGATAAAAGCCGGAAGCAAGATCTAAAGTTGAAAAATAAATAGCATTGCCTAATTGATCCAAAATGTTTTCAATATTTGGAAGTGGATAAGAATCACCGATTGTAATTTCATTTAACTTTCGAAAATCGCAAACAAGTCGCCATTTTTGTTTTCCAGAAGCATCTAATTTTTTAGGTACTATCCAAATGGAAGAATTCCATGGAGAATTGGATGGTCGCAAAATATTTTGATCTAACATTTTCTTTATTTGAGAATTAGCTTCTTTTTCATGAATTTTGGGTAACCTATAAATTTTGGAATTAATTGGAGAATTGGTTGTTGTAGGAATACTATGTTTTAGAGTAGGGGTGCAATTTAAATTATCACCAGGTAAATAGAAAAGTTCGGAGTATTTTTCGCAAATTTTGATAAGAGATGACTTTTCCTCAGAATTTAAATGTTCTAATCGAAGATTTTCGCGTAAAATTTTGTTACGTTTGGATTTTTCAAATTTGTAAGAATTATTGAAATTTGTGTCGATATTAGAAAAGTTAATACATTTTTCAGGATGAATCCGTTCTAATTTGACAATAGGTTTATCAACAGTAACAGATTCTGCATTGAGATTTGAAATAGGAATTTTAGCAACAGAATTTTGATTATTTACTAATATATTTGGAATGAAAACATTCGGAGAAATTTCGAGGTTTTCGATAAGTCCGTAATTGAGATTGTTAGAAATATTAACCTCAGCAATATATTCTGAACGAGGAGGTATGGTTATTTGAGTAATAGGTATTTCATTGTTGAATTGAATACAATGGTTGTTTATTAAAACTGATTTGTTTGCATAGTTGATAATTGCATTATGGTTTTCAAAGAAATCCGAGCCAAGAAGTCCATCATAAGAGGATTGAATTTTATTTGCGTTGATTACATTGAATTTATGCTGGATATTTAATCCATCTAAAGATAAATTAACAATGGTTGTCCCAATGGTTTTGAATGGGCATATTTGGATTGATACCGTTAATGTGAATTATATCTCCTATATTAAGATACGTTTTTTGTGGGTTGAATGCTGAATGTTTAACTATAGAGCACGCAGCTCCAGTGTCAATTAAAAAATTTAAGTAAGAATTTGCTGAATTAGTAACTTGGAAGCGAAGAGTATAAAGTTGCGTAGAAGGAGTTATGTTTTGAACAAATTTTTGGAAAGGAACACCAGAAAAATGAATTAGTTGGTGCCTTGGGTGTTCATCAAGGTCGACATTTTTAAGTTTAAATTGTGTATTTTTGAATTATTTTGGTCCCTAATACGGCATTGGTTAATTAAATGTCCGGGTTCCTTACAATAGTTACAGAACTTGAATGCATTTGCATGAGGATTCAAATGATTGGGTTTAGAAGTGGATGGTTGAGAAGTAGAGGGTTGATTATTATCAACAGGTTTATGAAATTTATTATTATAATTCCCGGCTTGATGCGAAAAATTTCGCGTGTGATTCATGAAAGAATTATTAGAATTAAATTTATTATATTTGGGATTAAAATTCCGATATTTATTTGAATTATTGGGTGAATTATGTGAACCCTTTTGAAAATTATTAGATTGGATCGATTTTTTAGTATAGTTTAAAAGTTTTTCCTCCTGAATCGCGATTGAATAAGCTTCATTCAAATCACCAATATTTCGAGCTCTAAGCATTTGACTAATTTCTGGTTTCGAGTGAATGATGAATCTACGAAGAGCAGTCTGCTGGATGGCTTTCTTCAAGCCCGAAATTTCGTCAGGTCTATATGAATTTAGAATTTCAGCTTGTATGCATTCGTTTTTAGTTTTTTCTAGTCTTTTAAAGAAATCAGTAATACTTTCATTAGGAAGTTGTTTAATTGTCTCGAGTTCTTCATGAGCTTGAACGAGATGCTTAGTGTGACCATAAAATTGTCTAAGAGTTGTTTTTAAATCATACCAAGAAGAAATTTCAGAAAGTTCTAATTCATTAATAACATTAGTCGATAACTGCGAAATGACATAAAGAAAAAGTGTATTTTGTTGGTCAGGACTAGCGAGAGAAAAAGCAGAATTGGTGTTTTGAATGAAGGTTGTGAGTTCATTTCTATCTCCATTAAAAGGCTTTATGAATTTAAAAAGAAGTGCTATAGGAAGGGTTTGAGTAATATCAAAACCGTCTTCCGAAATAGTATCAGGAATATTTATATTAGAATGAACAGACATATTTGAGGATAATAAATAAGGAATATATGAGAACAAGTATTTGGAAATACGATAATATGGAAATTGACTTACTTGTCTGATTGTCTGTTCGATGTGATCCCAATTTGAAAAAGTTTAAAAGATGAACTGTGCGTAGACGCCCGATGGTCCGGTGAATCCTATGCCTCAGTTACACAGTGGGGTTGCTTCTGCGTAGACACCCTATGGTCCGGTGGATCCTATGACCCAGTTACAGAAGTTGTAGCAGGTGGTTGATGAGGGTAGCGGATGCAGGATCTCCTATGAAGAGCTTTGCTCAAGTGGGAAGTTGTCCAGCCAAAACTGTGCGTAGACACCCGATGGTCCGGTGGATGAAATCCAGTTACACAGATTTTTTGGAGGGTTGATTTTCTCACCTAGGAAGCGCCAATTGAAAGTGGCTATCCCACCGCTCTGTCACCAATTTTTGTGTTGTATTCCAAACACAATTGAATAAGAAAGCAGTATGCTGTCACCAGGGCAGCCTTTTGAAGTAGCTCCGGAACTTGTAGATATGAGGATGATTGTTGATGAAATTGATGAAGCTAGGTGGATTCAGGAGATAAATCCAAGAGTTGATCCAATTTATCCAATAAAGGAACAATATCACTTGATTATTATTAGGTGTTCACTAGAATTATATTTATTACACTTAGGTTGGGAATCACTGGTTTTAATGTGAACACAATATGAGAAAGCACTTGTTTATTATGAGAATAACACACGTTACATTTATTATGATAACGGACTTTGAAATATTTACGAAAGAGAGATATAAACTCGACGGAAGATAGAGATGAACTAACTATGAGCGTTGCGTTGCTTCTTTATATAGTATTCTGGAAATAGCTGAAGTCAGCAAGAATATGTGAACAATAGGCTCATTGTTGAGGGGTTGCCAACAATGTACTTTCTCCTGGTTTTACTATCGATGGTTTATTTACATTTTGAATTATTTTGTTCTCATTTACATTAATCGGAGTATTCAGAATTCGTTCACGATTATTTAACATTTTCATTTCAGAATCGTGCATAAGCTTGTGTAATTGAAATTCAATTTCAGCTTGGTCTGTTTTAGGTAACTTTTTTAGTTGCTTACTCATTGATAAAAAGAAATAGTCATTTTCGTCCATATCAGTTGCTAATCTCTTCTGTCTTATGTGCTGCGACGCTTTCTATACATCAACCATTTCTTTTGATAAATTATTGTCATTATCACTTTTGTTTGTACGTCTCGATGTAAAGCTTGCAGCAGATGCTCTTGAAGAAGTTCTTGGTGTTTGCAGAATAGTGGGAGGAGGTGAAAGTGCAGAATCTTCTGAAAATTTCAATTCAGAATCAGAATGTGTTGAATCGTCAACATTTGTATCGCTCTTGTTTGTACGTCTTGAGGTATAACTTGCAGCAGATGCCATTGAAGAGGTCCTTGGTGTATGCAGAATGGTGGGAGGAGGTGATAGTGCAGAATCTTCAGAAAATTGCAATTCGGAATCTTGTATTGAATCGTCAACATTTGTATCACCTAAGTTTGTTACTGTGGATCTCCCTTCAATATATGGCAAGAGAAATTCCATTTGTTTTTCAAATTTCCAAGGAACTATATTAGTTGCTGCTTGACCACTCTTCTTGCGACGTCTTTTTAATGCATTGGTAAAGCAGTTCCTTAATTTTCCCCACTTATTTTTTATGAATTCAACTGAAACAAAAGATAATCATATTATTTATTTTGTGTTATAGGTTTTTAGCTACAGGTAGTTCATTCAGATCGTTAGGATTCAACTATCGAATGGGATTCAGTACCGTACGAGAAATAGTACAAGACGTTTGTGATGCAATTTGGAAGAAAATGGGTCCAATTCATATGCCAAAACCTACAACTGCAATGTGGGAAAAATCAGAAAATGGTTTTAAAAATTATTGGAATTTCCCCAATTGCTGTGGAGCACTAGACGGAAAACATGTGATCATTACTTGTCCTATAAATAGTGGCTCGAATTATTGAAATTATAAGGGGACAAATTCAATCGTACTACTGGCCTTAGTAGATCCAAAGTATAAATTCTTAGTCATAGACGTCGGATCATATGGTAAAAACAGCGATGGTGGAATATTTGAAAATTCCGTCTTAGGCAAATTAATACAAGATGGAAAGTTAAAATTTCCTGTCCTTAAACCATTAACTCTAAATTCAGAACCATTGCCACATGTGATTGTTGCAGATGAAGCTTTTCCCTTGAAACCATTTTTAATGCGACCCTACAGCAAAAATGATGTTCGAAACAATGAACCCAATAAAATATTCAATTATCGGCTTTCTCGCGTCCGACGTATAGTCGAGAATGCCTTTGGCATATTGAGATCAAGATGGCGGGTCTTGCTGGTCCTATCCCTTTCAGCACGAGAAAAAAAAAGTTAACCAATTTCATGGAAATTCGCTCTATTAGGTCATTAGGACGTGAGTAGATGATAAAAATTGGTAAAAAAATTATACTACAGGGGGTTCAGAAAAAAAAGTACCAACACGATTGTGTATGCTGGGGTTTAATTCATACAAAATACTTTTTAAAAGGTAGTGATTAAAAAAAAATTATTTAGTATGAAACTTTAAAAAACAGTTGTGATCTTTTGTAAGGCATAAATAAACATTGCATTTGATGCACCTTGTACGGGTTCTACTTTTGCAACCATCATGCCGGCAAAATCTCGCAGTTGTTAATGCATCGATGGTAGGAAAATGCTCGTATCCATCATGTTTTTTATCATTACCAGGTAGAGGAGCCCTATAATTTTGCGGTTTTGGAATTGAATCGGCTTTGTCATCCTCGATTTCATCTTGGTATTCATTAGGCCTCTTTCTTTTTGGTGTGGCTAATAAACCTTCACCTATTTCCATCCGAAAATTCAGAAGATCTTTAATTTTTCCTTTTGGAACCCCTGTTGCTCTACTATCTTCCCGATATTGCATCCAAGAGTTAACAACAGCAAGATCCAAAAAATGTAGAGCAACTTTCAAAGTCCATTTTTTCGTTTTTATGAAAGTTCTATAATACTCGAGCTGCTGGTCGCAAATATCCACGCCACCCATGTTATCATTGTAGCTTTTAACTATTTCAGGACATCTAACATCCAAGTGCTGTTTTTCCTTTTTACACCACCTTTTCACTGTATGTTCAGGTTCAACACCAGATGCGTTCGAAAGCAAAGTAACCGTTTTTGTATCCTTCCATTTTACTGCTACCATATTTACCTCATTACAAGAAAGTTGCTCACTATCTCCTCTGCCAAGTTGGTTGTCTGGCTTAAAAGTTGCGTTATTGATTCTGTTATTCATAACGGTCCCTGTTGCATAAATCTTCAATTCAGTTAGCCGTTTCATTAGCAAAGGAGTAGTAAAGTATCTATCAAAATGTACAAAACTACCCTCTGGTAGTGAAGTACAAAGCCTCAAAACAACTGCAGGACCTAACCCGTATTCAATATCTGGAAGGGGAGTGCGCTGCCCCTGGTAAATCTCAAAGTCAAGAGCTATGCCTGTTGAGGATGCAAGTACAAAATTTTTTAATCCTGTCGGTCTTGGTTTTCCTTTAACAAATTGTCTCAAATCACAACGACCCGAAAATGGAATCATTTGTTCGTCAATACTGTAGTTGTTGACTGATCTGTCGATTTTCAGACATGCGTTCCTCACAGAATCAATTATTGGCTGAACTTTCCACAGAGCGTTTGTTGTGTGATTGTCTGGTGGTTTTTCTGTATCAACGAAATGGAGACACATTCTGAGTAAATTAACGCGATCCCTGGTGAAAATGTCGGTAACATTCTGCAGTCTTATTCCTGATTTCCAATACCAGTGTAAACGGGGGTATGGGATGCAACCAAAAATAAGATGAGCACCATAAAGTTGCTTAATTTCTGTTGCAGTTGTATTGAGTATTTTACCTCTCTTAGATAAACAATACATGTTCGTATACGTAGCTGCTTGTTCGAAATGGCCGTCTGGAAAATATGTATGAAAGTATTCCAATGCAGTTTTAACAACAACATCTGTCCTATTAGCTAAAAAGTCTTTTTTATTTGGTTTGTTTTCAGCACTTTGAAAAATCTTTTTACCCCATGTAAATTTAGGTTTTTTCTTTTTTAGTGAGCTACTTTCTTTAGTTTTCTGCTCCACGACAACAGATGGACCTGGCGTATCTTTACTCACTGTTTTTTTTACTCGTTCTACTTCGCAGTCATCTGATGAATCTGAGTCGCTCTCACCAAGACTCCTTGGTGGAATGGTACTGCCATCCATCCAAGTTGGGTCAGCATCTGAGTCATCTCCTTCTAACTCAGAATCGTTATTCAATAATTCTAATATCTCCTCAACATCTTGTTGTTTGTCTAAGTTGTAATCTAGAAAAAAAGAAAAACTCACATACAAACATCTAGCCCACACAAATGTGTAGGAGCAGATTAGGTACTAACAACGAAACTACACAATTGTGTATGTACAATTTAAACGTTCAATTTCGACATGAAATTAAAATTTTTATTTGAATATCAATATATAGATAATTACTACCATAGTTGTGAATTCTAAACATGCAGTATCACTATCAAATTATTGTTTATTGTTAGAAAATAATACTTACATTTTCTGCGAAAATTTCGACCTTCCATCTTGCCAAACACAAACACCAGAATGAATAACCCAAACAAACGCACGTGACTTGATGCCGGTCCCAACTCGCAAGGGATACCTACACAAACGCTGTCGCGCGTCCAGAACGTTATATTTCGTAATTTTTTATTTATAATAGAATGTTAAACTTTACCCACACAATTGTGTTGGCAGGTGCTGAAAGGGGGCAGTTCAACCGGACATGGTCGACAAAATTATTCTGGCAACATACTGCTTACATAACTTTTTAGGCACGGATGATTTGCCTTCAGACTGTGATGATTCACTACAGGCGAATTTGACAGAATCTACAGCTTTTGACCACTTAAATCCCATTCGTAGAAATTCCACACTGTATGCTTTTTCAGTAAGAAACAAATCCAAGGAAGGCGCCGTTCCGTGGCAACTTGATGTTGTGAAGAGAAGTAGACAAAATTAAAAACATGCTATTTTTCCAAAAGTTACTACAACGATATAGGCGTATACAATAATAATTTGCTTTGTATAATAAATAATATTAACCCTTTAGTGCCCAAAGTACGAAAAAAAGTGAATTATTAATTTTTTTTTATTTTTCGTTTGTAGAGGGCTTTGAAATAACACTAAATTTTTTTCAGAATTTAATTTTCATATTTGAAAAAAAAACAAATAATGGACTTCTGAGTACCGTCAGGAATAATATCATTCATCGTGTCAAAACAACTCTCATTAACTAAATTTTTTTTTCACTTTTATCATTGAATTTTTTCACGAAATTAAAAAAGTAGTTATTAGAAAAATTAAAGTATTATAATTATATATCTTAATCAGTCCATTATATGGTACTCAAGGAAACAATTTTTATTTCAACACAAGAATAAACCACATGTTGAACATTTGCTTTGAGGTCGAGATTGTATTCCACGCGAACTGACCTCGTATTCTCGACAAGTGATTTTTCGAAGCGTATACGAACTTCATTGCGCGAGTCGCTTATTTACCCACAAAAATACACACCGCGCAATGAAGTTCGTATACGTTTCGAAAGATCACTTGTCCAGAATACAGAGCCTGCACATTTCACACCTTCCTCTGTTATTCGTGAATACAACCCAATGAGATCCACGATTTCCAAGCCTCACGTCATCAGGTACACTATAATTGTATTTCCGTCTCTTCACTATTTGTCCATATTTCCTGTTCCTAACATTTTTGAAATTTATCGACATGAGCCCTAAAGAAACAGATCTTCTAAATTCCAATGTGGACATTTTTTCAAATTGCATGTTGTATATTATGTAAGCATTCACGAATGCTATGTCAAGAATTCCCCAGAATAGTCTATGCCACCATTTACGTGACCTGTGGTTGAGCTGTCTGCTCGGTTTAACTAACTTGATTAAAACAACTATATTCACTAAATTAAACTTTAATAATTCGTCTTGTGAACATAAGATGTGCTCTGCCAAAGCTCGTGGACTGTACTGCTGTGCTGCCTAACTACAACTTGCAAGTGCCCTGCTGGCCGGCTAGCGTGCTTGCCATGTTGTGCACAAAGTGGCTATTTAAAATAAATTGCTTGATCGCTAACAACCTGCGAATTACTCCGTATGTACTTCGTAACTGATTTTTTGTTCTCCATGTTTCCTGACGGTACATCTGCGTCCTGATGAAAAATGGTAATTATCTAATCAAAAAGATATTCGAATGTTTATTCTTCAAGCATAAACTTACTCAGTATAGTCACAAGCAACAATATTCACAAAAGAAAAATAGCAATATATCGGAAAACAAGTGCAGAGACGAATATAAAAACTGTAATGCGAAAACGTCAAAGCACACTGGATCTAACAATGTACAAACGAGTACACTAAGTTTTTATAGGGCGCTACGGAAACTATCGATACTCTTATTGGATCAGGAATGGTACTGAAATATACCGTCGGGGCGCCGGACCTTAGTTTGCATCCTGTGTAGTTTTACGACGCGTCAAAAGTGTTGGTACACAGGAGTACCGTCGGGCACTAAAGGGTTAAATTGGCATAAATTCCGTTTCACAGTTTGAAAATTCTCGAACGACTGACGCGTGGCGTTGGGTGTTATCTAGAAACATACCGCGCGTTCCGCGTCGGATGGCGTGTTTATCCACCCACACCATGGGCAACACACCGATCTGGCACGTCTGGATCGGGTGGTGTGTGCGCGCATGGCGTGGCGTGTGCGCGCATGGCGTCGCGTCGGATGTTGATAGTGTGATTCTGGTCTATAGAAAACAATGCATTTGATTCGACTAAACACGCATCGCGTTTCATCGGGTCGCGTCGCGTTTTAATAATGTGTTTCCGACTTCATCACTTACCGATATTCAATATTTTGAATTATCAATAAAAATTTCGAATTGATAATAAATCTGATATTTTTCAAAATAGCAATATTCATGAATCACTTTTCAGTAATCGAAATTACCAAATAATGATTTTGTCATGAAAATCATTTCAATTATTATTTAGATAGTTGCCAGGGAGTTTCAATTTGGGACGAAACAGGCTTCAAGAAAACTACTTTGTGATTGTATAAAATTCAATACGTGGATAAAATAATATTTAAACATATCTTCTTGAACAGCGACGGAAAAAGAAATAAAAGAAACATTGTATTTGAAATAAATATAATTTCCAAATACTTTTGGTCGACTAGAGTAGGTGCAAGAACTTAAAAAAGTTTTATATAATTTAACCCCAATGAATAATGATACAGATTGATCACATTGTTTTCGGTGGGCTTGCCCTATCACTAATCAATACCTAGTAAGTAGAAGCAGGTTACTATAATCCCGTAGTGAAAACTTGAATATAGTTATGAACACATTAAATAGAACAATCAAGTAATTTGCAAAAAAATGATGAAAGTAAAAAGAAAAGTGACATTATGGCTTTTATAGCCTCACTTATGGGAAAGACGATATAAGGAAAGGATAACAGCCTTCAATTGCTGCAAATGATTATATTTTTCGAGGCTAATTTTAATCGGCTGATTATTTGATGGATTAAATGAATTTAACAATGGCACTTCTTTTGTTTTCATTCCACGTTTTTCTGGGAGTTTCACAAATTCGTCGTCGAAGTTCAATTTAAACTGTATTAATCCCCTTGGTTTGTAGAGGACGGTTTTTTTGTTATTTACTGTTGGGTCTTTAGCTCTGGTTCCTGGTCTGATCGAGGTGTATTTCAAATTGCATTCATAATCGCGAATAAATCCATAGTCCACTGCATGAACCTCATAAGGAGGAGATTGCCATGCCATTTGTGTCACGCTCCAGTAGTCGCTAGAAAGATAACTGAAATGGTTTTTGAATCTTCTTTCGATGGTCGCATGAACACTATCAACTTCCATCTGAGTAGATGTCCACATTCTTTTCTTTACTCAAACTGAGAGCAGTTTTTAAATCGAATTTTTCAGTCATGTTTGTTTATAATAATTTGGTCGTTTAAAGTTATGTCCTGTGAAGTAGTTGAAATTTCTTGAAGTCGCGTATTTAATAGCTCACGAATATACTAATAAAATATTTTCTCGTTAAATTAATTGTTTCTTCATCATGATTGAATTGGTTGAAATTTTCTCTTGCCTTTTCAAATACTACTTTTAAATCATTTAATCTATTCAGCTCACGATTAACAGCCTCAATGTCTTATACTTTCCTTACTGTCCTTCAGAAGGTTTCTTTTAAAAACTCTTGCTTCCTCCCATAAGGGGGCCATACACTATGCGATTGCCTGCAGGCCATCGCCTCAACAGGCGATCGTAAGACCAATATCGCCGATTCATCCACAACATTTGTACTTTGAACGTGGATGAATGGGAGACAGTAACGGTGCCTGAAGTTGACATGCCAGCATAGGACTGCACACAGGTCTGGTTCACACAAACGTGATACCATAGCTGATAGTTTTGTGTAATAAATTTGATTTTTTTTAATTTTTCCTCTTTAATTTGTTCTCATTTACAATAATTTTTTTTTTCAATTTCTTCTGTTTCTTATTTTGATAAAGGATAAGGATAAAATATTGCATTATAAAGATTTCATAAAAAAATTAACCAAAAAAAATAAGAAATAATTTAATCAACATAAAAATACAAAAACTTAAAAGAAATTCGAAATTAAATTGAAATGAACACTAAAAAATAATTTAATTTACTTAAAAATAAAAAAAACTTAACAGAAATTAAATTAAAATGAACACAAAAATAATTCAACTCACACAAAAATAAAAAACACCTAATAGAAATTCGAAATGGAACTGAATCATAATTTTTCGGACAGAGCTAGAAAGGCATCTAACCATTTTTGGTCCATTTCCAACTTTTCCCGATGCCTTTTAGCTCTATTCTCTTCATGCCTCTCCTTCTGGAGCATCCTTTGCTTCAGAAGGGAGGAAACAGAGTCCTTCCTCTTCGTGCTCTTTTGGTTGTTCCACAACCGAGGAACAAGTTTAAAACATACCTCCACATTACGAAAATTTTTTACGAACAACCTCTTTATAAAGAATTTTCAACTACCCAAAAGAGTGTGAAAAAAACCTCTATATAACGTTTTCACCAATAACCAGGTATGTATGTGATTCAGCCGCGACAGGTTTCGACGCGTATTACGTAAAATACGAAGTTAGTTGATGGAAAGTAATCAGTGTTGCTCCCACTTTTTTGCAATGGCTCAGAAACGTAAAAGGCGTTCCTTATCTGTCGCAGAAAAGCGAAGCATCATTAATTATGTTGACAAAAATCCTTCTACAAAAAAATTAGACATAGCTAATAAGTTCGGGATTCCCGCAAGTTCATTGGCTACAATTTTCAAATCTAAAGATAAGTTTTCCGACGAAATTGGTTTGCCTTCAAACATCAGAAGATTGAAGATTGAAACCGTGGAAAACAAACTACAATTTATTACTTTTTTCCAATCAAGATGAATAAAATTAGATTTGGGCTTTTATACCAATGGTTAATTTTTCACCTCTTTTTATTTTGTTCTGCGAATTTTTGAAAAGAAAAAAAACCTACCTACTCACTTTATTGTTTTGAAAAAGAGAATATAAAATAAATGAGTAATTTGATAAAAATGAGTTGTCATTTATATGAGCAAAATTAGTTCGCTATAACAAGATGAGTACGTAATGTCGAGGTGAAGAAAACCTCGGTATAACAAATTTTGGATCAACCTCACCTCAATATAACAAACCTCAGTTTTACGAATTACTTGATATAACGAATATTTACTGGTTCCCTTCCGATTTGTTATATCGAGGTTCCACTGTATTTATTATATATTATTGAAACTATTAATCATCGAAATAAATACAATCTTCAATTTATAGGCTCACAGAACCTTCTTCAGGTGGACTGGGATGATATTCAAGGTGTTGTCAATGAGGGAGGAGACAGACCGCTTTCGGCCTCATTAGGCCTCGTCAGTGTCCCATATCCCTCAGAGACAACATCCTATTGAAAAACCTCTTCATTTAAGACTACTTGTAAGAAGCTATCGAGTAGCAACTAACAAATGTTAATATTTTCATACTTTTTTATTCTCTATACTCACATTAAAAAATTGCCAAGTCCTCCTATCGTTTCCAGACTTGGAATTGTGATCTTTAATAGTTTTATACGTTTTTTTGAGGCTCCTCAACTTGGACGAGCATTGAGCACCGCTCAAATTATGACCTTTTAGGGTCATAATTTGAGCGATGTTCTCCCATAATCTCTTATGAGAGACCTTACCCTCGGAAAATTTTTCCTCCATCGCTCTATATGTCTCCAACAGTAGGAGCACTGTTGGAGGATTCCACCTATAAAGGGTATCTAAAAAAATAAATAGGGTTTAATAATCATTCCTAAATAATAGTTGATCCATTGTTATCTGAAAAAAAATTAAAGTAAAGAATTTCACTGTCAGAATCCTCCATACCAATTCCCTCAAATATCTGCTCTTCCTCCAGAACAGGAGCAGGAGCAGCCTGCTCTTCCACCAAAACATCCTCTTCTTCCACTAAAACCTCCTCTTCTTGCTGCTGCAGGACAGCTTTAACAAGGTTCTCTGCAAATGCAGAATCTGAAAGAATCATTATATCTTGAATAAAAAATACGTATAGTTGGTATGCACGTGGAAGCTCTGGAAAAATTCTAATACGACCAATAATGAAATATGTATCAAGACCCGTGAAAATATTTGAAAATTATAACGAAAAAATTCTTTCAATTTTATTTCTTACCCCTCCTCGCCCTGTCAGCGTCTTCGGCCGACAGTTTGACCTCCAATATCAGATCTCTTTCCGCACAATACAAACTTATTTTTTCCATTTCTGATATTAATTTGGCAATTGTGTGTAACATGCCGCTAACGATCAATATCGAGGTTATCTAACTGTCAAATTCAAATAACGCTCACAACATCCCTCGTCAAGCCGTGGGTCGGCGCGATCGAAATTGATGACGTCAATCCATGACGTCACAACTCTCTCGCGAGCGTTGCGGTCGTTCAGTGGAATGTAAACATGAGGCGTTTTGGGCGTTGTGATCGCTTAGTGGAACCTACTGTATGTGTTGCCACGCTGGCGAGTCGCCGAGCTGAACGCAACGCTGGACGCCAAGATCAAACGTGTTTGATTTTAGCGTCAAGATAGCCGGCGAAACGCATGATGAAAAACGCTTGTGTGTGTGAGAGCGTCTAGAATAACAGAGAATCATGCAAGATTTGCTGAAAAATGTTTCCAGGTGATCCTGACTGAATTTATATTCTAATAGAAAATTAAATTCCCCCGATTTTACATATATTTCGTAAATTCCATTGAAACTTTCCATCCCGACTAAAAAACCTATGAAGCCAGTTTTCCTGGAACTTGTTTTAACTGGTACGTCCCTCAATGTCAAATTTAAAATAAATTCTTTCATTTCTTTGAATTTTTGTAAAAATATGGTCTCTGTTTCAGAAGAAATCCTCTCTTAAAAATAGAAGCAGCAAACTTACTTCTAGAATTGAGAATATCAAACATATCATTAAAAAGTAAACAAAATTGGCTGTATATTCAGCCCCTCTGAAATTATTCAAACCCAAGTCATGCTCCAAAAATATCAAAGCATCATGCACACTCTTACTGAATGTTTGGGTTGCAATTTTCACCCTCATTTTCTCTTTAGCATACTGCATATGACGTCTCTTGATTTTGGAGCAGCACTTGGACCTTCTGTAGTTTGTAAATTGACTAGCTCGTCGAGATAATGCCAATTTCTAGTTTTATTATTTGTGGATTTTAAAATTTTGAAATCTTCCAAACAGTTACGAACCAACTTCATCATATGACAAATATCCAAAAAAATGAATACTTTATGTTTAGTAACTGGATGATCAAAGTAAATTTTCAAATTATTCACATCGCTGAAATCAGCACCTAACTGTTTTGGCATGGCAATGTTGGAGGCAGCACCATCGAATGTGAGGGACGTAATTATAACACCTGACTCGTTTAAGAATCTTAAACAATTTTTCACTAAATTAGATCTTTCAGTTCCTGATAAACCATCTATACAAAAATAGCCTACAGGTATTTTCCAGCAACCACTTTACACTTGTGATGAGAAATACTAGGACTTCTTTTGTCCCTGGAAGTGAGTCGCTGTCAACATCACAACCAAAATCAACAAAACCAATGAACCTCTTTTCCACCCATTCCACCTTTTTACGTATGGACATTTCATCCATCACTAAATTGGCGTAGGTTGCCTTTCCCTTCAGTTTGTTTTGTTCAACTCTATACTTAATAGCGCCAATGATTCTGTAGTAAATCCTGGACTTTCATTGATATTTTGATACCAATGTTGAGGAGTTGAGGGATGTGGCAAGGTTTTGTTGAATGTTTCTCTTACATAGTTGTAAGCTCGAGGGGAATAAAAGTGCAATGTTAAGGCGAACGCCCGAAGAGAAGGTGAGTATTGTTCACTTTTAGACCCTTCAGAATTCTCTTTACAACGTCAGCTACTGGCACAGGTAATGAAGCCTGAAAAAATATACAATGTAGGGTACGTCCAGACAAGATGAAAACTTTTCATAAATCTTACTTCAATAGATTCCAATGCTGAATTAGACAAGAGTTTTTTATGAAGAAGGTGATCCAATAAAGATTTTAAATTCATCACTCTAGCTTTTGATCTTCTATTCTGTTGCTGAAGAGAATGCAGTTTTCTTCTATAGGTGGAAATAGTATTTCGTGCAATACCAAATGCTTTTCTAGGTTTCGATGGACTGGCTAATCTTCACTATTATTAATATCACCAACATAGGACTCACGCAGTATTTTCCTTCTAGAAAAAAAATGATTAGTAAAACCAATTTCTTATATCATCCATTAATCATTAGCAATACAGGGTGATTCCGGAGGAGACAGTCAGATTTTAGGTGAAGTATACACTAGTGAAGGTAGTTTCGAAACAATGTTTGGTTTATGGTTGGGGGCCTTTAATGACAGTCTACAGGGTGATTTGTCCGATTCGACCGATTTTTCTTTATTCATAACTTTGGTATGACTTGATCAATCTTGATGAAATTTTCAGTGTAGAACAATATGATTGTCTTCTTTCAATAATTCCATTACTTTCTCAAAAATACAGGGTGGGAATTATGATAAGTTCAGATTAAGTTTGCAGGTTTAAAAAACACCCTGTACATTCCGTTTTCAAAAATTTTCTACTTGCTTCAGATTCTACCATAAGTTTACATTACTGGAGCGTTTTTATTTTTTTGGCACACGTCCATTTTTCCTAAAAAATTTTTCAAAGATGAACAATATCGTTATTTCGCTCCAAGGCAGTGATGATATTCTGAACTGGAATGTAAACCGGTGTCGTCCAATGATACAAAGCTCTCCTGAGTCTTAAAGTAGTTCTTCCAAATTCGAAATTCTTATTTAATCACTCATATTCTGATGTATAAAATCATTTAATCCAGAAAATATCTTTATACCTACCTACTTAAACCAAAAATCTACAACTTATACAGAATAAACATTCGAAACATATCATGAACGGCAAAACTAAGGATTAACACAAAATTTACATAGAATGTTCGAAATGATTCCCCTTTTTTGAATACATATTCGAGACCTTTTTATTAAATTTCCAATTGACCTTCTAATGAGGGATTGATTTTGCTTCAAGATATTACATTCCTCAAAAATCCTTTCAACTAGGTGTTCCCTACTTCTAATTTCAACCTTATAAACTCTTGTTTTCAGATATCCCCACACAAAATAGTCTAAAGGGTTCAAATCAGGCGATCTTTGTGGCCAAGCAATAGGGCCTCCACGACCAATCCATCTGTTCGGATAATTTACATCCAGTGATTTCTCACATTCAATGCAAAGTGAGGTGGTGCTCCGTCATGCTGAAAGTACATAGAGCGGATATGTACATTTTCCAATAGATTTGGTAAAATATTTTCCAAAAATCTAGGTAAATTTCACCATTTAATCTTTCCGCAAAAATGTGAGGGCCAACTAAATTTCCGTCTATTGTTCCAAGCCAAATATTGGCAGAAAATCTGTGTTGTCTCTTGCCCATTCGTGGGAATTGTGGATATTAAAAATTCTATTCTTAGTGAACATAGCCTCGTCGTTGAATAGAATACGAATTGTTCGTTGGTGACTAATAACCCAGCGACAAAATTGTAATCGTTGGGGCATATCTTGTGGCAACAGTTCTTGCACCTTTTGGTAGTGGTATGGGTGGAATTGTTCTTTCTTCAAAGTCTTGCTCACTTTGCTCTGCGAAATTCCTAATTCGGTACTAATTTGACGAGTACTAATAGACGGTTCCTCCTCCACCCGTTCAACAATTTGAATCGAAATTTCATTTTGAGTAGGCCTATCAATGTGCTCTGCCTTACTAGGATATTGCCCATGTTCTTTAGAATAATGGAATACTCGTCCGAAAGTACATTTATTTGGTTGACGTCGGTTGGGAAATCGTCTATGGTATTCCATTTTGGCTTCATTTCCATTTCCGTTACAAAAACCATAAACAAAAATCATGTCCGCATATTCCGCATGGGTAAATAATTGAGGCATGTTGAAATACACTTCTTGTGACAGATTATTAAATATTTTCATTCTGTGGTTCACTGTGATGGTAACCATGGATCTTAAAGAACTTGATTTAAATAGAGATTTAATTTTCATGGAGAATTTTCAATTTCATCAAAACTATTTATCATACATTCGTGATTTAATATTTTACATACCATAACGCCATAAGTGAGTACATTTTTGAACGAAACTACTATGTTTTAGGAATATTCGCTTCATAGAAACCGGAAGTGTGCCGAAAATCACCTGAATAATGACTCAATTTTATGTTAATCCATAATTTTGCCTTTCATATGTTTCGAATGTTTATTCTGTATTTGTAGTAGTAGTATGTAGATTTTTTTGGTTCACGTACGTATAAAGAAATTTTTTGAATTAAATGATTTTATACATCTGAATATGAGCGATCAAAAATGAATTTCGAATTTGGAAAATTTATTTTAGGACTCAGGAAGAGCTTTGTATTATTGGACGATACAGCTTTACCATCTAGTTCAGAATATTCTCAATGCCTTGGAGCGAAAAAACGATATTGTTCATCTTTGAAAAATTTTTCTAGGAAAAATGGACGTGTGCCAAAAAAAATAAAAACGCTCCAGTAATGTAAACTTATGGTAGAATCTGAAGCAAGTAGAAAATTTTTGAAAACGGAATGTACAGGGTGTTTTTTCAACCTGCAAACTTAATCTGAACTTACCATAATTCTCACCCTGTATTTTTGAGAAAGTAATGGAATTATTGAAAGAAGACAATCATATTGTTCTACACTGAAAATTTCATCAAGATTGATCAAGCCATACCAAAGTTATGAATAAAAGAAAAATCGGTCGAATCGGACAAATCACCCTGTAGACTCTCATTAAAGGCCCCCAACCATAAACCAAACATTGTTTCGAAACTACCTTGACTAGTGTATACTTCACCTAAAATCTGACGGTCTCCTCCGGAATCACCCTGTATATATTTTATGGGTTCAAATGCTCACTATATTGTAAGAAATGTAATACCTTTTGGTCAAAGGAACTCTTTGTACTGTCAGATTTTGTTGGTGATAATGTGCTATCAGATATACTTCCAGGACCCCTGTGTGGACTGAAACTGGATTTTGAACTAGAGGGGTTAGATGTAGATGACTCATTTTTTCGCCCTACAAAAATATCATAAAGTTATAAAATCAAAAAACTTTCATGAAAAACCATACTTCCTACTTTCTGAAATTTTAAATTGATTCACTTGATCTGTCTCTACAAAGAACCCATCTCCAACTTCTGAAGCTGTAAGTGTGCAACTTTCAGAATCAGACGCAGTGATGGTTTTTTCAGAGGATGTTCTAGTCTGTGAAATTGTCCTGAAAAATAAATATGTAATTAAAATAGATACAAAATAGAATTTATTTCAAGGAGCTGGTTTATCATGCAGTCTAGCACAATTGCTTTGATTTCAACTGATATGATTAAAATTTCATTCGCCTGTTTACCTCGGAAATGGAAGAGCAACTACGGATTCAATTACTTGGTCCTTAGAAGTACTTGGTTCTGTCATTAGGACTACTTCTTCCTCAACAGTTCCTGATAACTCCTCTTGACTAAAAATAATTAGTTATGAATGGTATTGTTCTATATTAAAAAACGTTACTAATTGATAAAGAACTATGATCAATTTGATTTTTTTGTTTAATTGAAAAAAATAGTTAAAGGGACATTCTTCTTGATATTAGTGTTGGAAATATCAAGATATCTGCCTAGGAGAAAATAATGAAGAGGAAGATAAGACATTACAAACTACCTACATTGGACCAAACTCATGGGAAACAGGAACTGCATCCCGTTTTAGTATCCTCTGCCCAGATTTTTTTACTTCATAATCATATGGCTGAAAATGTTTTCCACAAACATAATGCCACTTGTTGGCGTGTTCCAAATTCAATGCATTCAACCATTGTTGCCCCCTCTGAATATTATCAGGAAATCTAAAAATATTGACAAATTGAAATCAGCAATGAATTTCTACGTGCCGCCTATGGAATAAGTCGTGGTTATTTTGTTTACATACCTATGAAAGTATAAACCATCTCCAGCTCTGCTCCTGTATCCACAAACTAAGCACTTATTGGTTATTATAGCACTTAGTATTACTTCAACACTTGAAATTGTCTAAAAAATTCAAAAAAACAGCGAAAACCACGATCAGATGAATCAGTAAATGATGCGTGGCTTAGTCTGAATATTCTGCTCGGCGTGCACTTCTTGCTCTCAGCTGGTCTTTTATTAAGCTCTCTTCGCTCACTTCACTCTGCATCGTGATCTTTTATTATCAGAGCGAGCAAGAAGATCAGATATATTCGCTCCCGCTCAAAAGCGAGAGCTCTTCCAAATGTCATTTATTTCTAACCTAAAAGTTAGCTTAGGACAGTTTAGGTTAGTTATTTATGTTCTGGATGTTTTAACGAAAGATGAAACTAATTTTGTTGTTACAATATGTGGTATCGCGAAAGCAGAGACACCGTTTCAGAGCTAAAGACAGCAAATAATAATTTTGAGGTTACGAATTCTTTGAATTGACAAGCCTTTGCGCCTGAGCGTTCTTTTATTATTTTCACTCTACAACAAATGTCATGACGTCACAGATAATCTTGCTCGCTCCGCAGATCATATTTTCAGACTAAGCACGTGTCGTACGAAATGACATTCCTCGTGTTGCTATCGAACATGGTCGTTAGAATACGACGCGCGCGTATTTGATCTAACCAATAGGATGCAAAACAGCGAAAATATTTACTTTCCCCTACTTCGTTATGGAAGGAAAAAGATGATGGTTACAAACGAATACGCGCTGATTACTAATCTTTTCAGGGATATATAATCTAAGGAGGATACATTAAAAGGTAAAATTTTTCGGGAAAGTTCGTGCCGGTTCGTGATTTAGCACAAGAGTTACAGTATGCCGATGCAAAGTAAAAACTTGACCTGCGCTTCAAGCTGCGTTCTCAGAGCTTAGTACTGTCGCCGTGTCGCCTACTCCGCTGTCATCATAAACATAAACGGTAAACAGCTGATTGTCAAACATGGAATATTTAGAAAATTCCCTTTCTATTGCCTTTTTTATTTATATTATTATCAACAATTATTTGGAAAGTTAGAAACGACGAAATATATATCAATAAAGAAGAGCATTAACTGTGGAGGATGAAGAAACTGATTAAAAAATAATTTGAAAGCTTCTGACACATTATGAACATGATCTTCCCATGAAACAGAGGACTAGATTAATGACGATGAATTTGTGAAGAGAAATTACAGACGAAATGAAAGGTAATATAGAATTCATTTTATATATTAACAGTAGTAGTAGGTACTTTATTGTAACAAACCTTCAAAGGGCTAAACACCTAGTTCTTCATGTCCATGTGTATATCAGAAATGACTATGTATTTATATTATTTTAGTGGATCTAGACGAAGAGGCTACCTCAAAAAAATAGAAAAAATTAAGGGCTAGCTCCACTATTAGCAAGAAGAGTTCGACTGGATCTTCTGCCGAACAGTGGTTACACACTGAAAAGATTAGGAAAAACAATAAGCATTATGAGCTGCTCACATTTTTGGACAGCTCCTTGGTAGAGAGGTGGTGAATTATCATTTAAAGTAGCTTTGAAATTATTGACATAATTTAAATGAACTATTGACTTCTAATACCTCTCCAAATTTACAGGACTATCATAAATCTCGACTTGCAGATGGGTTGTTGAAACTGCCAAGGATTGTGAGAAATGGATTGCTGCTGGAATTTTTACACAAGTGGAAGAAGAAAACAAATAATATTCAAGTTGAAAATTTCAATTAATTAAAATATCCAAGTTTCTGGGTTTGATAAAGAATTTCATTTAAATATGGGGCATGCAAGGCGAACTGGCTCAGATCATAACTTTTTTTTAACAATTGAACAAATTGATATGTGTTGGAAATAGTTTTTACCGTTGAAAACATTCTGTCACATTATGAGTGAATATAAGTTTTTAGTAGAATCGTCATTCATTTTCTCTCGTTCCAATTTATTCATTTTCAAGCTTACAAACAATATGCTTTTGCCCCACTTATAGCTCTAGATGGATATTTCCTTGAAGTGTTATAAATGAAAGAAAAAAAAATTTCACAAAAATTTACTTTATGAACATATATAAAGTTTCGATTGAGCTCATATGATTATATATGTATATATATATATTATCAAAAAACCCAATTACCACATAATGGTGTAGGGTGTCATATGATCAGTAATGAAACTAAAAGTATCTAGCTGAGGTGCAAGGGGGTACCATACAATTCTGATCAGGGAAAAACCTCAGCAGAAAAAACCCTGTATCCCCGTGTAATACATAAAATTCATTAAAATTTTCATTCAAAAGAACATCTACATGATCTTGAAAGAAAGGCATCTCGCATTTCCAGGTCAGCTTGTCAAAAGAGGCTTCATGAAAATCAACTCTTCTGCCGAAAGAGAAACAGATGGTCAATATGACTTTAACCTTGTGGCTTTCACACTCCTCTCCAGAGGAAAATTCACTTATCCCAGATAATATATCAAAAGGATTAAGCTCTGTTGGCCCTTTCTGTGTTTCTGGAATCATCGAAGCAGTTAGGTCAGGGTTGCTGCTCATCTCCTTGGTGTCTGTTGGGTGTCCGCTTCATTCGACCCTCATGTGATTTTTCCTACCATTGTGGATGTTGTTCTCCTATAAATTTATATTTTCTCAATTAAGGGTAATGCATAATATAATACGAAATCAAACAAGTGTTAGCTGAGGTTGATACACTGGGTAACTAACAATTCTACCTAACTATGATTGGAAATATTCCAAATTTTCCATCGAGTTCTCGGAATTCAAATCTGGAAATAGAGATAGACAAGAGCAGAGGAATAAATTAATTTAAAAAAATATCTTTGTTATATTCAATTGATAAAATCAAATTATTTATTATTGAACTAAATTAACCATCCATATAAAAATGGATTCAAAACCTAGTCGGTAAATTTGAATAAACAATAAATTAATTCAGTACATGACCTTGTTCAAGTTTTCATTTTGTATGGTCTCTTGAAAAGGAAATATCTTGTCACCGTGCTCATTTAGTCACTTGGCGAGTTTCCTGAAAGAAGATTTAATTCAATAGGCTCTATAAAAATCTAAAAATCAAACAATTGAAGAAATTCAACAATGGATACCTTCAAAACATTTTCTATTTCTTTATGGGATAATAGGTTTGTTTTTCTTTTATTCTTTTTTTGCATATTCCTCTTTGGCCTTCTGTGCAAGCCACCATCCATCTCCACAATCCCTCTTGCTTATTGTGGTCCATCAATCGATACATCTCCAGGATTTCTTCTTCTCGAGTCTATATAACACCATAAAAATATTTAAGAGAAAATATCAAAACAAATCTTGAGCTACATTATCTTTTTATGGTCGCAATTTAATGATGTTGATTTTCCTGGTTTGGATGCTAATTCTATAAAGTAATTTAATCATCCAGATATGCCATTCGACTTGTTGTAGGTTCACTCAAATACAATCTTGTATCTTGGTCAGAGTCTTCATCCTCATCTGGAACAAAATCGCTTTTCTGCCCGAACATAAACGCAGCATGTATACGCTTACACAATATGGTTTTTATCATGTTACTAGAACAGTCACATTTATAGATGTAAGAATATTTTACATTCTGCACAATATCCCATTCTACAGTCTTCATCACATGAAGTTGTGAAACTAACATTATAATACTTATCTTCATATTGTGATTTTACCCTATAACAGTCCCTACTGGTACTCCCCACATTTTCCTTCATCATAAGGGATTTACGATGTTCTTCCACGGTAACCCTATGATCGTAATTGTTTGAGTTTGGCCTTTCCCCTAAAAGAATTTGTCTCCACATCTTCTCATCTACTATTTTATCGAAATAGTCCAGAAACTTTTCAACCCTAGAATAAAGTTATATTTGATGAGTATTTCAAGTTATAACAAGAGATAACTATAAATATAGTCCGTTCACGAAAGGTTGAGCACATAGTAGGCGTTTCCTTATTTATCTAAAGTTGGCAGTATTTGCTGTCACAACGTAAAAAAAATTCAACGTTGCCGAATGTACCCGGCCTCGTCCGACGAGCTTTCGAGTTATCAGAGAACTCTATGCAAGATTGACAACAATGCGTATCAATCTGACAAGAAAATTGACAGCATAACCTGAAATTTTAATATACACAGTGGAATATGCCAAATTTCCATGGCCAACCGACGGCTCAACCTTTCGTGAACGGACTATACCTCATATTGTTTTTTCCATCCATTTTGTTGTATTTTAGGTATTTATTTAAACTCTCTATTGCCATATTTGTGTTAATTCCTGCCCCTTTTCTATAGCAATAGGCCCACATCATCTTTCTGTCCTTATTCTGAAAGTGAGAGCTGAAAGAACACAATCAGTGAGGAAAGGCTAAGAGCAATCCAACAGTAATTGAACTTTATCTCCAATTGGTAAGACCAGATTTTTTTCTATATTAAGTGAATAATCAAATTTGAAACAGTCTAAGAATAAGAATTGAATTAGTTTGTAGCTTTTTAAAGTTTTTTGATTCACAGAATCACATATACAAAATGTGAATGAAAATTGCATTCACGTTTTCAAATAACTCAGAAATTCATATTCATTTTTCTCTTCTAAGTGACCCAAATAGTTGGTCACTAAGCTCTCAAATTTGGTTTCTTCCAATTCTTGATGAATTTTCCTTAATTCCATCTTCATCTCCTTCCTCATTGTGGGGTCATGAAGCTTTCTGCGGCCTTGGATATTCCAATTCTTGACGATATGCCAGCTGCATAGGAATCTTCTTAATGGCTTCTGGGGTTTCATGACTTTGATCCAAGCATTAAAGTACTTTGGATAATCATCAGTCATAAGGCAATCAACTTCTATATGTCCACCTAATCTAGATTTTAAAGATGAGAAAAAAATTCTTGAATGAGTAGATCCTTCCTATTACTAAGGAAGAACACAACTGGGAATCCGTTATTAGTTTCACCCTTCACCAATACAATGGTTAGTTCCCAATTTCTCTAATTGGTGCCATGTGTGCCATCTATGCATATTGCGCTTCCATATTTTTTCAGTTTTTTCTCCATCACCCCATTCATGAAGCCAACAGCAAAATCTTCATCTTATAAACCAAGATAACTATCTCCTGGAATAAAATAGGTTCTACCTCACCCTGACTAACATGCACCCAATAGATAGATTGAATGATGTATAGATGGATACATTTTTATTTTACCCCAAAAATTTTATCCATAATTCAATATTGCCTAGGTTCTACCTCACCCTGACTAAAATGCACCCAATTGATAGACAGAAAGATGTATAGAGATAATTTTTATTGTACCCCAAAAAATTTATCCATAATTCAATATTGCCTGAAAGTTCGCAAACTATGTATCAAGTTTTGAGTACATAACAATCTACCTGGAACTTAAAGACAATCAATAAATATACAAAAGCGTTAAGCTTAAGAATCAAGCAGTCAACATGCTCCCTCTCCCTCCATTTCAAGGTTTGATGCACACAGATTCCCAGTATCTTTACAGAATTTCTTATCTAACTACCATAGCTATTGAATCTCAATCATCAAAATCTATACTTCATTCTGACATAAAAAAGACTTACCAATATTTTTGAATGAAAATGCCTGATTTTGACATTTTTCATTCCACTCTCGAATTTTAACCGCAGTTGCTATCATGTCATCTTTATGCCTTCGATTATTTACATTATGTCTCAACTTAATATTCGTCAAGTCCTGTGGAGTTAATACATTCATTCTTGTTACAGTTTTATCTGCAATTTTTCTTGCATCTTGGAGAATCCTGCTGTTGGGAACACCTTCTTTCAACTTTTCTACAATCTGCAATTCCTCCGTTTTTTTCAATCGCTTGGTGAGAAGCTCCTCCTCATGTCCTACATGGGTTTCTATACATATAATCAGTAGAAACTTGCCCTATGAAGATAAAATGATGAAACATTTACAATTGGTGTCTGCATTTTCAATATGCAATATTCACCATTAATCAAAATTCTGGCTTCGATTTTTAATGGACACGCTCCTTTAATTTTTATACTTCCCCCTATTTTCGTATTACGTTCCTTGCAAGTCTTAATATATCCTTTAAAGGGCAAATACATCATATAACATTGTCGCAGAATAAATACATACCGCAAAAATATTACCTTCTATGTCACTTCGATTACAATTGAATGTAATGATTTTCTCTCCTTTCTTATCTTTTCTAGATCTCCCGGAAACATAATAATAAGAATTGCTGATTGGATAGAGTCATCTTAATTTCGTGAAAATCAGTTAAATGTTTCAAGAGTAGTCTGTGTAAAGAAAACCCTTGTGTATTCGGACACAAAGGACAAATGATGAGCTGTGCTGACTTTTTTCTTGATGAATTCCTACAGAATTTATTTGTATTGTTAAATGTTTGAAGATGTATCTTTCACTAAGTACTCACATTTCTTGTTCTGCCATTATACGTTATACGAAAATCCTTCAAAAATTTCAGAATAAGCAGAAGATTCGAAATTCAATTCGAGAATAAGCACAATAAGCAGTTCTGATAAGAACAATATTAAAATAATACGAGTAAGATTCGAAATTCAAATCAAGCAATCTTCTTCGTCAAATCAAATATCAAATATGAGAATGACAGATAGACCGTTAAGAGGATCAAAGTTACGGAATTTCATAATGCCGAGATCGGAAGATCAGGAACCGGCACGAACTTTCCCGAAAAAATTTACCTTTTAATGTATCCTCACACTATACAGTCCGGTGCCTGCAGGCGGACTGTCGGTCAATGAAAAAGGACTGCAGGAGATCCCCAGTTTTTCACCATGCTCCATCGGAAACTTTGCGCTATGTTTGTTTTGTCAGTTCTTTGGGAACCCCAAGAAAAAAGGGTCTGAGTAAAAAGTTGGCTGCGAGATATTCCCACGCAAATTTCACCTCAAGCACTTGGGAAAATCATACCTGAGACCTACAGACAACTTTACCTGGTGTTAAAGGATTCTAATTTGAAGGTAAGATTAAATTAAAAAAAAAACTTAATCCATTTTATTATGTTTTATTTCGCTCAATTTCATTGAAAAATTATGTAAGCAGATAGGTAATTGTGTATTGGAAATAATTGAAAAAATCAGATAAGTATTTTAAATGTATTCAACGGAAAGCCAATGCGCTTTTCAGGACAACTATTTTAAGCTACTTCAACAATAAAAAGTCAGACAACTGGTCCTTCTTCAAAGCTTTCACTGCTGAATTGATAGCATCTTCTCTTTTTTTCTGATTGACCGATTTTTTTGTATTTCCGGATGAAGTTGATGGGCCTGATGGAATACTGTCAGACGAACAGAGTCTAGCAACTGGGGAAGGGGGCGATACCAGTTGTGATGACGTATGGTTTAAGGTTTCATTCTGTCTCTCCTGGAACATATACATATATACATATATATATATATATGTAGATTGAAATGAAACTTTAAAACGTTATGTTATTGAAAGATGCTACTGTATTTTTAATAACAGCAGCAATCTATCTGTCAACTGGGAAATAAATAATTTTGAATGAAATACATCTTTAAACTCTACTTTTTGGTACGATAAAAATGAATCAAATTCGATATTATTGTCAAATATAACATATAATATCACAGAAATAACAAATAACAAGAAATATTAATCAACATGTAATACGCTTAGTTTTATATTTATTATTTTTATAAATAATATAAAAATATAATACTGTGAAAATTTGTTTGTACTGTTGTATGTATCTGATATAAATCAAAGAAAAGAATAAAAATAATTTACGAGTTGTGATTGCTCACTCCCAATCGTCGCTGTAGTTTCTTCATGGTCGGCTGTGAAATACCACAGTGACGGGGTGTATGAGTCATCTCCCGATGAGCCCGACTTTTGCTGTTTTACTTTCTTCAACTCTTTACGGAACGCATATCTCAAGTTATTAATTTTTTTTCACTGTGTCAATGGTGGCTGACGGCACAGTTTTTCGATAGAATTCCAACAACTCACCTTAAGGGGGCCATACACTATGCGATTGCCTGCAGGACGTCGCCTCAACAGGCGATCGTAAGACCAATATCGCCGAGTTCCATACACTAGCAGTCAACCGCCTGCAGGCGGCCGTACTGAACTGCAAATGATAGCCTGAAGATAGCACACACTACAGTCCGGTACCTACAGGCGGACTGTCGGTCAATGAAATAGGACTGCAGGAGATCCCCAGTTTTTCACCATGCTCCGTCGGAAACGTTGCGCTATGTTTGTTTTGTCAGTTCTTGGGGAACCCCAAGAAAAAAGGGTCTGGGTAAAAAGTTGGCTGCGAGATAGAGAGGCTAGCTCTCACATTTCGTTGCTCCGTGAACTGAGGCTGTCTCACCACGAGGATCTAACGAATTATCTGAGGATGAGTAAAGAAAATTTCCAAAAACTTCTAAATTTGGTTGAAATGAGAATCACAAAAGTGGACACTCATTTGCGCCAGGCTATCACTGCCGAAGAAAGGTTGACTGCAAATCTGAGATTTTTGGCAACGGGTCAAAGTTTCGAAGATCTGAAGTTTTCCACGCGAATTTCACCTCAAGCCCTTGGGAAAATCATACCCGAGACCTGCAGACAACTTTACCTGGTGCTAAAGGATTCTTATTTGAAGGTAAGATTAAATTGAAGAAAAATTTTAATTCATCTTATTATGTTTTATTTTGCTCAATTACATTGAAAAATTATGTGAGCATGTCCAAAAGACAATTATCTATCTGCAGATAGATAATTGTGTATTGGAAATTATTGAAAAAAAAATCAGATAAGTATTTTAAATGAATTTATCGGAAAGGTAATGCGCTTTTCAGGACAATTATTTTAAGCTACTACAACAATAAAAATTCAGACAACTGGTTATCAGAGTCAGCATGAGCAGATTCCAAGTATTCCGTGGTATTTCCCTCTTTAGTTATCGGATTGAAGTTGTTACCAGTCTGGAAGAGGTTTTGATCTTGACCAATGGAGTAGGGAATCTTTTTTTCTACTCGACGAACTGGTTTTTGCGGCTGTACGAACTTCAGACCCAGGACATCAGTTTCCTGTTGAAGCCTTCCCTTCAGACCATGCATCAACACTTTGTTGATTAACATTTCCGCATACAGTTTTTGATCCTCATCCATACGGCGTAATTTGCATGCGACGTTGAGCCCAATGCCATCGAACACTTCGTCTTCCTTCAAAGCTCTCACTGCTGCGTCGATAGCATCTTTCCATTTTTTCTGATTGCCCGATTTTTTTTTATTTCCGGATGAAGTTGATGGGCCTGATGAAATACTGTCAGACCAACTGGGGCTAGCTACTGGGGAAGGGGGCGATACCTGTTGTGATGACGTATGGTTTAAGGTTTCATCCTGACTCTCCTGGAACATATAAATTGAAAAGAAACTTTAAAACGTTATGTTATTGAAATATGCTACTGTATTTTTAATAACAGCAGCAATCTATCTGTCAACTGGGAAATAAATAATTTTGAATGAATTAAATCTTTAAACTCTACTTTTTGGTCTGATAAAAAATGAATCAAATTTGATATTATTGTCAAATATAACATATAATATCACAGAAATAACATATAACAAGAAATATTAATTAACATATAATACGCTCAGTTTTATATTTATTATTTGTTTCAGTTACCAAACTCTGAAGAGGAATGGCAACAGACAGGGAAAGATTTCGAAAACAGATGGAACTTTCCTAATTGTGAAGGGGTCAATGATGGAAAGCATATCAAAATCAAGAAACCTCCAAACAGTGGCTCATATTTTTATAATTACAAGGGGTTTTGCAGTATAGTTTTGATGGCAATCGTTAACGCAGACTATCAGTTGATATACGTAAACGTTGGCTGTAACGGCAGAGTCTCTGATGGAGGTGTAATTGAATGTACCGGTTTTTATACGAAGTTACTAAACAAAAGTCTCAATTTGCCACCAAACAGTGCCAACAAGACAAACCTCAATTTCGTATTTTTAGCTGACGACGCTTTTGCTTTGCATGAAAACGTTCTTAAACCATATCCTCAAAGACAATTGAATTATGACCAGCGCATATTCAACTACCGTTTGAGCAGAGCTCGCAGAATAGTAGAAAATGCTTTCGGTATTCTGTCAAGTCGTTTCCGGATTTTTCACACAGAAATCAACTTGAATCCAGAAAAAATAGATTTCATTGTGCTAGCAGCGTGTGCTCTTCATAATTTTCTGAGGAAGGAAGCAAAAGCGTTGTATATGCCATCGAATTCACTTGATGTAGAAGATATTGATAGTGGGGAAGTTATTCGAGGGGATAGGGTGGAGGATCAGCTGGTGAGTCTACGACAGGGATATAATAGACAAGTTTTGTGTGAAAATGCAAAAGACAATCGTGATAATTACAAGAACTATTTTGTTGGAGAAGGTGCAATTTCCTGGCAAAACAAATTTGTCACCAATTAGGGTGGAAGGGTGAAATATTATACTGTGAAAATTTGTTGGTACTGTTGTATGTATTTGATTCAAATTAAAGAATAGAATAAAAATAACTTACGAATTGTGATTCCTCACTCCCAATCGTCGCTCTAGTTTCTTCATGGTCGGCTGTAAATAGTAGCAAGTCGAAATACCACAGTGACGGAGTGTATGCGTCATCTCCCGATGAGCCCGACTTTTGCTGTTTAACCTTCTTCAATTCTTTACGGAACGCACATCTCAAGTTATTAATTTTTTTTTTGACTGTGTCGATGGTGGCCGACGGCACAGTTTTTTAATAAAACTTCAACAGCTCACCGTACGCCTCATCCCGCGATCTTTTATTAGTGTAGGCATCGTCCTTGACTTTCCATAGACAGGGGTAGGCCCGATACAATTCTATAAATGCGGAAAAGAAAGGAGGTTTCCCGTCCATCTTTCCTCGGCAGTCCAATCTCGGCTGGTGAATGATCTCACGAAAATTATCTCACGCAAAACTGATGGAAACGGTGATAACAGATCGTTTGCCTGCATACTAACTGACAGTGTGTGGTCGGGCGCACATGAGATCATTATCCGACAGGTCGCTGCCTGTCGCAAATCTCTCATCCTATCCCCGCCTGCCCGGCGACCACACACCTTCAGTCCGGGCGTACTGCAGTCCATTATCTTCAGATCAACTGATAAATGTGTGGGCAATCTCGATCACAGTTAAACTGACAGTGTATGCGCTTTACGCCTCATCCCGCGATCTTTTATTAGCGTAGGCATCGTCCTTGACTTTCCATAAACAGGGGTTGGCCCGATATAATTCAATAAATGCGGAATTGAAAGGAGGTTTTCCGTCCATCTTTTTCCGTCACTCCAATCTCGGCTGGTGAATGATCTCACGAAAATTATCTCACGCAAAACTGATGGAAACGGTGACACCAGATCGTTTGCCTGCCGGCTAACTGACAATGTGTGGTGGGGGCACATGAGATCACTCGTGTCTAGAGACACCAATTCTACTTTGGCTTCCGGCCTTCCGCGTCCGCCGCAGTCGCAGTGAGTTGGCAAGCAAATTAACCGCTAACATTGAATTTCTGTAGTTTTAAGAAATTTAAGATTCGTGGCTAAATGGCATAAATCCTTATAATAGAAAGTGAATCGAGTTCTACTTAATTGTAGAAATCAATTAGACGGTGATATATTCCATTATAATTGAGCAAATTTATGTAAGGAAAATATCTTTGCTTTGTTGATTAGAACGTTAAATTGATACAATAGTGCCATACATTGAAAACATGAACTTTTTAGTAAAATCACTAGGCCAACATCGTTTTCCTGTTTTAAATTCGTTCAAATAAGGATTTGTATACATGATGTTATAAAAATTACTATGCCGGTAACAACTTGATTTTTTTTGTGTCCTTTTTAGATTATGGTAGTTTTGACGGGAAAATGGTTTTTATGTCCCTATCTTGGTTTTTTATAAAAAATACTCACCTTTCCGCTAACTTCCGTGCAAAACTCGATTAAATAGCTATAAAATAAGAAAGGTACCAAAAAATTTAAACTAAAGAATCATGATTTAGCGACACGCTTTTTTTTTAGAAATTTCTTACCCCTTATCCCAGGAAGGAAGCATTTACACACCCCTGTTTATATTAAGTATTTCTTTTAAATAACCCAAAGAATCGCCCCTTTCTGTTTTTTATGATATTCAGGAAAGGTAAAGGTATTTTTCATCGGAAATGAGCATTCTAGAATGATTCATGACAACTTTCATTGGTGGCAAACAAGTTTTCCTCCAATTTGAACACGGTATTTGGCCTGAATAGGGGTGCAAAGCTAAGCTGTATTTTGGCGTGCACATTTTTCAAAAATATTTCGTAGGTTTTGAAAGTGACGTATTTTTTGAACTAGTGGCATCACACAGAAAATATTTCAAAATGTTTTTGAGAGTATTTCAACGCCAAAATACAACTTAAATAATAATATCAGGAGAAACGTTAGAAAACTCTGGTTTTAGATTTATTAGTACATGTTTAAATAAAAAACAGAGAAGAAAGTTTACATAAAAATGTGTATAATGGTTATCCTTATTGTGTATGATAGTTTTAAAAGGAAAATGGTTTATATGTCCTTATCTTCGTTTGTCATAAAAAAATACCTTTCAGCAGTTCCGATAACTTCCGTGCAAAACTGGCATAGATAGCTATAACATGAGGAAGGTTAAAAAAATGAACTAAAATATCAATGAAAACTTTTATTTTTGAAAATGAGTACAAAACTAATCTGTACGCGAGAGATTGATCGTTAATGAGTTAACGATACATTCATTTAAATTGAACTGCCTAAGTAATAACTGAAATATTTTGAATAAAAATAATTGCAAAACACTTCACGTTCAGGATACCATGTCAGGGTTAGCGACAAGAATTTTTTTCTTAGAAATTTAATACCCCGCATCCCAGAAAGGAACCATTTCCAGACCCCTCTTTATGTGAAGTGTTTCTTTTAAATAACTCAAAAAATCGCTCCTTTCAGTTTTTTAATGATATTTAGAAAAAGTTTATTCACTGGGCTGAAAGAATTGGAGCCCATTCATAATAGCCCACCTCAATTTATTGCAGACAAATGATAAAATGTATTTTTAAGGAGTTGAAACAATAAAAAGTGAAAATTTAATTGATGAATTGAAAATCAAAATTGTGAACAAAGATAAACCTTATATTTAGTACTTACCAGGATGGAATTTCCTAACGTGCGCATTTAAATTGCTTTTTTTTGCTGAATGTGGTTTTGCATATTTCACATGCCGCAACCATTTTCAATAAAACTTTTCAAAGGACACTACAAAACCCCGGTAGAAACGAAGGAAATAATATTCAAATATTCCGTTGAACAATAATAAACAACTCGCAACTGACAACTCAATGTGCACTGCGCATGCGGAAGGCCGAAAGCCAAAGTAGAATTGGTGCCTCTAGACACGAGTCATGAGATCATTATCCGACAGGTCGCTGCCTGTAGCGAATCTCTCATCCTATCCCCGCCCGCCCGGCGACCACACACCTTCAGTCCGGGCGAACTACAAACTATTATCTTGAGATCAACTGATAAATGTGTGGGCAATCCCGATCTACGGCCTTACGATTATCTTCAGTTAAAATGACAGTGTGTGGGGCGCTTAAGTCCTTTATATCCTTTGGCACTGGCATAGTCTTCTTAAGTTAACACGTATCAACACAAATTTTGGCATTTCTACTTTTTACATTTACTCGCATGTCTGTTTAGATGTTTTCCGTGCTTCTGCCTACTTACCTTGTCCAGTTTCTAATTGTAGTAATCCGATTATTATTATCTCTAGAAATTCATGAGTGGAAAATGAGTCCTGGCTAGCTTTAGTGCTAGCTCCACCGCTTATGTCAGACTGAGTTATTATCACGTCTTTTTGCTTGAACTGACTTTTTCCCTTTTTTTTATGTTATTTACCAATACTTGAAATCTAGTGCATCAGGATCTTCGAAGGCAGCATCGCCATGTAATAGTCCAAGAGCTGGCACGAATTTTAGGGTAGGTATTTGAGGCATGCTGAAAACTTGTCAGATTACTCTCCTATTATATCCCAACTCGGGATTGCAGACCTTTCTGGTGAGTAGCGGGGCTAAATCAACCCCTATATTTTTAATGGCCTGGCAGGTAGAAAGCTCTACCGAAATGATCTGTCTTTTTGGGAATCTTATTTTTTAGTTATAAGTAACACTCCATTAAAATTTCAAGCTGCCAAATGATTTAATCGGGGTTTTAACATTGCCAGACGCGTGCAAAAATATTTTGCAAAAATTATAGAAAATGTTTTTGAGGCAGCTTGAAATTTTAATGGAGTGTTACTTATAACTAAAAAATAAGATTCCCAAAAAGACAGATCATTTCGGTAGGGCTTTCTACCTGCCAGGCCATTAAAAATGTAGGGGTTGATTTAGCCCCGCTACTCACCAGAAAGGTCTGCAATCCCGAGTTGGGATATAATAGGAGAGGCATCTGACAAGTTTTCAGCTTGCCTCAAATACCTACCCAAAAATTCGTGCCAGCTCTCCTACTATAATATTGGTCGATATATTTTGGCTTATGATGATTAAGATGCATATTGCTAACTCAGGAAATGTATTCGGTTATAGAAGTCTATTGGACTGAAATCTGAACTATTGAACTACGAACGGAAGTCAAGGACTTCAATGAATCTAACAATTTTGAAATTATGAAATTTTATCTTGGGAAAACAAGGATTTCAGTAGGTAGTAGCCTGTCCAAAGGTTTTGACATTCGGTATGAGGTTGAAGTAGGAAGTGTGTTATTAAAGTTAATACTCATTGTTCGAGGATATATGTGATCTTGGCAGAGGATGAAAATCAGTAAGCTAATGAATCTGATTGTTCTGATGGTCGGAAAGTTGGGCAGATATAAAGCTTCACTGTTCATGCAGACTGGAATTTTCATCTTAGGAAAACAAGGATATTAGAAGGTAGTAGCTGGGCAGATCTCAAGCTTGTTCATGCACATTGCATTTTGCAACTTGGGAAAACTATGATTTCAGCAGGTAGTAGCTGGGCAGATACGCTTGTTCATGGGGAAAATAGCTGGAGAAATTGCAGCATATTGCCACGGCATTGGGGACATCTAGTTATGTCCCCTACTTGCCTGGCTATTGCAAGGCAGCTTTGGCAATATACTACAGGGTCTCTATAAATGATTCAGTTGGCTTTGGATTATGCAAACCACAGAATTCTGTGATCACGCTATGCTCTGATTGGCTAGAGATTGGTATTCTGCAATCCAAAGCCAACTGCTGTTACAATCATTTATAAAGACACTGTATATGGCCACACGGTACGACTGCCTTAGTTGCAGCCTCAGTGCAACACACCTACCTGCGAAACAAGTAATTAATACATTATGATTCAAAAGAATAAATACACACCAAGCAATAAAATGTATATTTGCAAGATTACTGAACAATTCAATAATACCATTTTGCAATGTTTTTCGAAATATTTCAATAATGATAACTTCAAGGATGTGTATGATAATAATCACTTACAATATGTACTATACTTCGAAAAATAAACATGGTTATAATCTTTAGTTGATTCTTAATTTTTGGGGTTGATTTTCAACGTGAATTTAGGTCATTCAAGATTTATGAATATGTGTGACGTACTCCCGTCTCCACCAAATCGTGTTACCATCTTTTACCTTCGGAAATAGAGAACTCGGGGGCCACCTCAAGTTTAAAATGTTGAGGACACAAGGGTACCTATAGGCGATGTCCTACAGGGTCCGAGAGCTACTAGCCAGTGGAGGTTAGGTCCAGTTGTTTGTGCCTAACTAAAAGTTTCCTAACTCTGAAAAATACCTAAATATTCCTTAGGAAAATAAAACACACAGTTATAATAAAATCTTTATTTGGTAAACGGTAAGTAACGGCAGTCATCAAAATAAATCAAAATACAATGTGAGTAAAGCGGGTGAACGGGCGGTGAGAAGGTCGAAGCGGAATGTAACAAGCAGCATGATTTCGGCGGTGAGAGCTCTCGGGAAAATAAGCAATGTAAAATATACAAGCGGTAAAGATTGTCGAATGAGAGTGCAAGCGAAAAATTAATCAAGCAATTTTCAAATAACGGCACCAAAGCGAAGGTTCTAACATGAGCAAGCTCATAACAAACTAATCCCCAAAAAAATGACATCCTCCTTTGCTGGCAAGCTTGGGATGCACCTCGATATCCCGGAGCGGCACACGGTAGGATGTTAAAAGGGGGCATTTACAAGACTGCATATGGGCCGTTTGAAGCTACTACACAAACTCCGGGGGCTCGAACGATGCCAGAAGGGCTTAACAAGACAGTGTGTGGTCCATTTGAAGCGAAGCTAATATACACCCCCTTGCGGATTCAGAATTTTAGGGTGTCATGCAGGCCGTTTGAAGCTACTACACAACCCCCAGAAACTCGAACGATGTCAGAAGGGCACAACAAGACAGTGTATGGGCCGTTTCAAGCTAACATACACCCTCTTGCGAATTCAGAATTTCAGGGTGTCATGCAGGCCGTTTGAAGCTACTACACAACCCCCAGAAACTCGAAAGGTGTCAGAAGTGTGCAACAAGGCACTGTATAAGTCGTTTCAAGCTAACATACACCCTTTTGTCGACTCAAAATTTCAGAAAGTCATGCAGGCCGTTTGAAGCTATTACACAACCTCTGAGAACTCGAGCGGCGGAAGGAACAAATTAATACAACAGAAGAAATACATTACAAATATCAAAGCCAGCAAATAAGAATTAAAACAATCATACCTATACTGAACTTGCCCTTGCAGAACCCTCAGGTGACACTTACTTCTGGACGGGTCGGCTAATACTAAATTTTTTTTAGGTGTTGCTGGAACTTTATGTTTAATTCCACTTATTTATTCCAAATGAAACTCAACTTTTTGGCTTTTCAGCTCTTTTTATTTAAAATTTTCTGAACTATGTACATGAAATATTAACAGTGACATTTTGTTTGGGTATTATATTTAGCTTAGTTCCTAACAGTATGCTTACCTAACCCTCGGTTTCACAAAGCTTGATCGGGCAGTCAAATCGTTGATTTTGAATTAAGTCGATGGTTTATGCCAAAAATGAACTGTGAAACCCGGCTTATGAGTTTTATATTACTATTTACATTTATTTACAGGTTTACATTTTAAATTTGTCGGTGAGTCAGTCGAAATGAAACTCAACTATCGCGCAAGTGGAGTGACGGTGAATAGGAGGGACGGGTTGGGTTGTTTAGTTCATCAGTAGATGGTGTATCCGTTTATATTTTGTTTAATTTATTGAGATAGCCCAGATGTTTGGTTTTGGTAAGATTTTTCGTTTTGTCTAGGAAGAAGGATGAGGTTTGTGCTCTGACCAGTTGTTGAATGGTTTCAGTTTGTGTCAATTTGTGGAGTTTTTCATCTAGTGTGACGCCGAGGTATTTGGTATAGTGTTGCTGTTCCACTTCTTGATTATATGGGGTTAATCTTTCGGGAATGGTATGTCGTATTTTGTGGGTGAAGTAGGTTAGGGATGTTTTGGCAGGGTTAATTTTAATTTTCCATTTATGATAGAAGTGTTGGAGGATGTTAATGTGGTTTTGGAGATATTTTTCGAGAGGTTCTTATTTATTTTTACTTGGAATGTTCGTCCAGTCAGGTAAGATTGTATTATTTTTATCAGGTAAGTTGGTATGTTGTTTGTTATTCGTTTGTGGATAAGGGCGTCTTGCCAAACTGTGTCGAAAGCCTTTTCGATGTCGAGGCTTATCATCACGGTTATTTTGTTTTGGTGGCACTTCTTTGTTATTTGGTCTGTTAAGTTCGCTTATTGTAGTATAGAATGTGTTTTTTCCTGAATCCGTATTGTTCGTCGATAATTTGGTTGTTGGTGTCCTCGTGTTCGTTCAGTCCAGTCATAGAGTATTGAGTAGAATTTTGGAAAGCGATGGGAGGAGGCTTATTGGGCGGTAGTTTATGTCAAATTTGGGATCTTTTGAGGGCTCTTGAATGGGAAGGACTATTGCATCTTTCCAGGAGTCGGGGAAGTAGCTCAGTTGCAGGCAGCTGTTGAATATATAATATAATTGGAGTATGGCTTTCCGAGGGAGATTTTTGAGGGTTTTGTTTTTGATTTTATCTTGTCCGGGAGCTTTGTTGTTTTTGAGGTTCTTAATTATTGTCTTTATTTCCGGCTGTCTGAAAGGAGTTCGGTGGAGGTGTGTATGCTTTCGTATGTCTCTACTATGTGGTTCGCAATGTGTTCATCTTCAAATATCCGTTTTGACTGTGGAGTGTTGTAATGTTACGTATTTGATTTCGCATTTTCAATGAGCGTGATATTTTCCACATATCGTTGGAGTTGCTCAGTTTCTTCGTGAAGTCTTCGCAGTTCTTTGTTTTTATGGAATTGAGGGTCGTTTTAACTATGTTTGTGGCGTCTTTGTAGCGTTGGTATAGTTTTATTGAGTAGTTTGTTGTTTTTCTCAGTCTGTTTTTAGTGTTGATTAATTGTTTGTCGTAGTCCGTTGGGTTTGTTGCTCCGTCTGACGAGTTTCTATTTTTTGTGGTAGTTTTTTTCAGGCTACGTTGTATGAGTTCGGTCAAGTTACTTATAGTTTCGTTTACTTGGTTCTTATTAGTTAGTAAGTTGGTTAGTTTTACGTCTCTGTTTAGTAGTGTTCGAAATTTTTTCCAGTCTGTTTCGTAGTTGAAGAATGTGTTCGGATTTGGGTGGGCATTTGATTTAGGGAGTGCGGAGAGCACAGGGAGGTGGTCAGAGTCGAGAGCGTTTATTGTGAAAGGTGCTGTGAGGACGGTGTTTTTGGCGATGAATAGGTCTAGTGTGGAGGGGGTTACATTATATGCTGGGTTGTAGGTGAATGAGTTCTGGGAAAAGTTCAGTATGTGGTTGATTTTATTCAGGATTTTTTTTTGAGGATTTTGCCTTTGAGGTTTGTAGATTGGCATTTCCAATCTGTGCTTCAGGCGTTGAAGTCACCCGCTAGGACAACAGTTGTCCTAGCGGGTGACCCGAATGTGTCCCGGCAACAGAGTTACTCTGTTGCCGGGACACATTCGGTCAGTCAGTTCTTCAGGGTCCAGGGGTGCCTTGTGAACGTTGTATATGTTTATGATGGTGATGTCATTTATTTTGATGGCCAGACTTCGACATTGTTGGTTTCAGTTGGGATTGCGATTGGTTTGAGGTGTTTACGATAATAAATGATTAAACCGCCGTGTTTACTTAGGTTTTTTGGAAGTAATAAAAGGTTGGAAGTTTTGGTGGAGATTTTTTACCAAGCCTAGATTCTTGGATGCAAACAATTTCTACCTTGACTTCGTTACAAAGTACGTCTAATAAACCAATTTTGTTGGAGATACGATTAGCATTCCACGATATTATGTTGAGGTCTTTTTTAATGGGCTTAGAACCCATAAGATTCAGTAAATTTTTGCAAGGCCGCTATTTTTGCGAGTGGGGATTTGGCATTTTTCAACACATGTTTGAGTTTTCTTACTTGGAAAAGGAGTTTATTTATGTCGCAAGTTTCATTTAGTTCATTAAGTTCAGACATAAGCGATGAAAGCGTGAGGAGTTATCTTGGTTGTCTTTTGGTTGGTTTGATTTAGTTGCCGCGCTATACAATTTAGTAGGTGGTTGATGATTTGAAGGGGTAGTAGCATTAAGGGGTGGAAATTGGGAGAGAGTTGGTACTTTGAGTTTTTTTAGGTTAGGACATAGTCTATGGTTGGCAGTATGTGGACCTCCGCAATTTGCACATTGCACCGAGGCACTATGTTTAATTGGGCACTGCTCTGTGAGATGTTGTTTCGCGCACTTAACACAACGCGGTGGAAGGTAGCACTGGCTGGATCCATAACCTAGTCCTTGGCACTTATAGCACTGCGCCGCGCGCATATTTGTATACAACACCCAGGATCGCCAATCGGCTTTCGGCCGAACATCTCTGGTAAATAGCAGACGATATGGCAAATCACTTGGGTAACTAACACCCGTGATCGCAAAAATGTTCCTTAAAACCAACTTTAAAAATCGGTATGGAAAAAAGCACCAAAAGCGGTAAGTTTGATGTTAGTACAACGCAAACCAAACGATTAGTGTTGATTCAGTACGGAGGCTTAGGTTTTCATATTTGATTTTGTGATTAAATAAAATATGAATTTGCCACCAAATCATGAATACAACATAGTTGATGACCACACAGTTAGGACAACCTTTACTCATAAGGAAGAAATAGAAGTAAGTACCTACCTTTTATAATTCTTGAATACTTAATTGAAGCCGGTAAAAATGAGGTTATCTCCGGGTTTGAAATTTTATCACAAATTTGTAATTACAGTGTAATTGCAATTTGTTTAGAATCGGTTAAATTAGAATAGTTTGGATCACATGGTTACGGCGTTAGTTTCGGTTGTAGGTATATTATTATACAGGGTGGCCGGACGATTGACGTCCAAAAGAAAAAACAGGTCCCTCGTCTCATGGGGTATTCGAATCACCCCCATGTATGTTATGCGATTTTTCACGGTTTGCGAGTTATGAATTTTTTCATGAAAATTTGCAACTTGACCATTTTAAAAGAGGTATTAAAAAAAAGTACAAGAGTTTTCTGATATATTTTTTTGTGAATAAATCGCCATGAAATGTACTTTTATACATAAAAATAACCAGCATCGTAAATTTGATAAAAATTATAGAAATGTTGGTCTCAAGTGAAAAAGTTACGTATTTTGGATCATGATTTAAATTTTCAAATTTAAATTAAAAATGTAAACAGGCTACTTCATGGATTCTCAGTAGGCTTAAAAACTGCGCTCAACACTCAGCTTTCAGAATCATTAATAAAAAATGGTACTCAACAGTCTACTTCTGCTAGAATTAGCCTTCAAAGTCAGCGAGTTGGAAAAAATCAAAGAACTAGACATTTACTCAAGAATTATTTTTTGTCATTTTAAGATTTTCCTGATCAAGTTATGATATAAAATGCTAAAAATTAATGAAAATTAGCATTAGAAGAAACGTTTTAGATAGGGGTAATAGCACTAAACGATTAATTAACGCTTCTCGAAAGGGCAAGAAAATTTCTGTACAACCAACCACTATTATGCGCAGAAAAACTAAATTTATAGGGAGAAGGCGATTCTAATCGGGGAGAAAAATGGAAGCTCAAAATCAGAGTTTAGCTCCCCCTGATTTACAAGAATGCGTTAAAGACAATGAGTCCTTAGGCAGAAGGAAAATTGCCAAATAATATTTTTATTCAAACTACATTCATACCTACTTCTTATAACTACCTAGAATACATATTTTGTTAATTAAATTTGCAATTAAAATGCCAAAGTCTATTGAAGTTGTTTTATTCATTGACACATCACGCATACTTATAGCACTTTCAGAATTTGCAATCACGGATGCTATTTGCTAGACGGATAATGCGATATCTTCTGCCGTTTACAAAAGGAGTTAAGGCAGTTGAAATTTGCAATCACGGATGCTATTTAGTGAATAGGATTTGCGATATCGTATGCTCTTTACGGAAGAGGTTACGGCAGCGTTCGGGCGAAAGCCGATTGGCGATCCTGGGTGTTGTATACAAATATGCGCGCCGCGCGGCCCTTTTCGATGTACTTTTGCCACTGGACCTTAACGTGGTCAAGTTCGTTTATTTTTTCTAACTCCGAAAGATTGCACTCTTTAGGTACCGACACTAAGAAGGAGTGGGCGTTGAGGCTTCTTCCTTTCATTTTTACACACTGGACGTCTGTGGTTTGAATTTTCATCTGTATTGCCACTTTCTGGATGATTTCTTCTGGACTCGTTAAACAAGCCGCTCTCACAACAATTTTCTTGGTTACTTTTGAAACGTTGACTTTGGGGAAAGCCAGTTTCAATGCAATAGGCTCGCGGCCACACTCAGTGGAGAAGGGAGTGAGTTATATATGATAGAATAAAATGGGCGCCAGGTAGAGTAATGCCTGGCTACTCAAGGTAAATGAACTGCTTACTCCTCTACCAGAGTAACAGTTAATTAAAATCCCTCGAAATTCAAGTCACAACAATTCATTAACAAAACAAAAATGTATATGTGCAGTGGTTGATACAATACGGATAAACATTTTCCCCCAAGGGGTAGTCAGAAGGAAAACACCAAATACACCAAATCTAAGCACAAAAATAATCTCCCCCAAGGGGTAGTCAGAAGGAAAACTTACTAATACACTACATTATATGAAAACGAATCATCTGAGCTAACAATAGAAACCGACCTAATCAACAACTACTTTACATAAACAATGGTTCCTGAAGGGAACACCGATCAATTATCTTATCATATCATATAAATATGCCAGGAACGTGGAATAACTGACAGGTTACCTCCAATAACGTGGAATAATTGTACTCAACACCTGTCACGTGGAACTCAGGTACACCTGATACGTGGATAGGTACACCCAGATACGTGGAGATACACCCAGATACGTGGACCCTAACAAAATACTATAAGAAACGGTACATAAGCTATAAAGGATATTTTAGTTACCTCTGTTGTTCGAGGGAGATAGGTTCAACCTCCAATTCAGTCGAGAATTTGTTCCAAATAATTCCAACAATATTCGCTACACAACAACCTAAAAGAGGATGGTAAGACAACTGGTTCAAGATAGAAAATGTATGCGTACCTAGAGGTGCGAGATAGATTCTGTACGGACTCCATGTGGAAAAGTCTATATTTTCCAAAACATTCCAAAATACTTCACGCAGCTATGGAATGACATAACAGGGAACAACGACACTCGAAGATATAATCCCTCACAACGAGGATGAATCTAGATTCAAAATTCTCTTCCAGAATGTCCAGACCTTCCACACGACCCCCCGCACAAGGAACCTCGTATCACAAAATGTCCGCTCTGACAGTCGCACAGAAATTTCCGAAAAGTTCACAGAGCCCACTAGTTGTCACAGCGAAAAAGAAAAACACATCAAAACCAAAATAATATAAAAGGAACCACTACGGCACCGACAATCTACGCAGTTTACACCAGAGGAGGGTCTCCATAAATCCATTTCTATAATTCTTCCACGATTTTCCGAAGTACTTTACTGAGGCCAAATAATCCAAACTTTTGAACTAACCAAAAAATGACAACACCACTAACCTCACAATTTTAAACAATAATAAACAAACCGTTTTCTGAAGGAAAACAATTCAAAAAGGTAGGTAAACGAAGTGAATAATTACAACAATAAGGAAATTTAGAAAATGAACCATTCCAATAAGTTTACTCACTAATAATTTCTAGAAAAAGATGGCAAAACTACATTTTATGACAAATTCAAAAATAATAACGTTACACTTTATCCTTGCTAGTAGTGGAGAAGAAACCAATTTTTTTCCTTTGTAGTGTGTTTTTGAGTCTGATGTAGTCTGGTTGGTCTACTATAAAGATTTTCACTTCTTCTGTGTTGTATCCTATGTTGAAGCTGCCTGATACTATGATTTTAACTTGATTATGGAACTTAGTGTAATCCTCAATTTTCCCAATTGTAGGGATTGGCGGGGTTTTGTGTGATTTCTGCTGGTTATGCACGGTAGGGGTTGATGTAGCAGGGCTAATGTCCATCGGTTGTTTCGGTGAGTATGCCGAATTTGTTTGATGTTTGGGGTTGTGGATGTAAAGCTAGTTCTGGTTGTTTGCACGTACGCTTCGGATGTTGAAATTCTGCCATTTTCTGCCAGTCGATATTATTGTTTGATCCTGGTTACATCTACTTGAGATTAACTTACACTTTGGTGACCGATGCCGTTGGGCCCCGCCGTAATAATTTTACTATTCTCCCCTTGGGTGGAATTTTACTGCTGCACGAGGGTAATGAGGTGCTTAGTAGAGCGAAGTATTCGATGTTGCTAGTCTGACGACTCGCAGTCGAATTGCCACTCATTTATTCCGCGGAGAATTCCGCATTTTAAACCCTTTGGACAGATGTGTCCGGTCACACGTGCCCACGCCCCGTATGTGCGGTATCGGGAAATTTCACTTCAATTCGATGTATGTCTTCAGCGCGGAGATAAAAATTTCCGTTTTCCGTCAACTACAATTGAACGAAACCAAATAATGATGGAAATTACTTTGCTTCGTTATAACCCCCCTTCTTCTTCGGGTAGAAAAGAGGAAGCTATGACAATAAGAACTCCAAAATTTCATGTGAGTAGTGTAACGCAAAAGAGAAATTAATTGACCAATTTTAAACACAAAATGCACGAGAGACTGTTCAATACATACCCAGTTGTTCGGGGCACTCAATGAGATATTTTTCCACTATGTAGAATTTTCCAGTGATTTCACCAAAAATCAGCTCGATATACGGCAATATTTTCAAAAAGGGAATATTGAATTGGTGAAAAGCATTGTAGAAAATGTACATTGCGAAACTTACCTGATCGCATGAGAATGTTTTTTATTTTTTAACCGCAAACGGTGCCCATTTCAGCAAAAAGTCAAGAGACCGAATTTGCTCCAAATTAAATAAGGATTTAAATAGTAATTTTTAGTGTCGGAAAAACCAGTGGCGTATCATTTTTTCATCTAAAAATATTATCTCTCACTGCAGTACGTACGCCACTGGTAAAATAGAAAAGAAATGATAATTATAGGCGTATTTTGGCGCTCTAGCCACAGCTTACCATAGTTGCATGTAACTATGACGTCAAAGGTACTTAGTTTAGTTAGTAAGATAATTCATTAAAATATGAAAATAAAACAGAAAATTTACTCAACAACTTATCCTAAAAACACAAAAAGACTAGAAACGTTAGTAAAATAAACATAATAAAACATCAGAAAATAAAATTAACATCTGAATATTAAAACAGTTCAAAATGACCTAAATGTTCAATCACTATCTGATTCATGACTACGTTCCCTATTTTGTTTAGGTTGGGGACTTTTTTTAGGTCGGGGATTCAGAAATTCCGTCATGATTTCTAAAATTTTCCTCTTTGGACATTCTGTTCCGTAAGAATTGCATTTTGGGCTTTTATTGCCTCCATTAGTGTTTCGAATTCAGTTTTGTTTTGATCCCTTTGTTTTTGCATGGCCGATTCGATAGTTTGTATTATTTCGGCTTTAGTTATCTTATGTTTTTTTGTTGTAATTTTTTCTTATTTTTTTTCATTTGTGTTCCTTACTTCAGGAACAATATTTTCATTGTCCTCATCAGAATTATTGGCTGACATATTAAAATCTTCCTGCGCATTGTCTTTGTGTTGTTGTATAGCTCTGTTATTTTTCATTCTATCTACTACATGCAGCAAGTTAACTTTATCCTTTTGTCCAAGAATTGCATCCATAAGGCCGAAAAATTCTGGTGGCTCCTTTCTCTCAGCACCTGTAGTTTTCAGGTGCTGCTTATATCTAATGTATTGTTTATATAAATTGGCAAATTTTTGCCTGCAACTAATGGCGGTTACATTATAAGACTGATATTCTAATGACGTTGCAATTTGCTTCCACAATTCCAATTTTACTGATGACTTGTCATCGAATTTTCCGACCCTCTCAATTGGAGCAGATGAAAGGTGTTCTTATTGTGTTCTTGTGTACTTATCCAAACATCTATTTTTTTTGGGAGGATCAGAACAGCTCCGTCCGGGAGTTACCTCTTCCGAAGAAGATTGTTGAACCTCCTGAAGGGTTCCAACACAATGGGATGATTCATTTTGAGATGAAGCAGGTATCCGTGGCAGTCTTTCTAACTCACAGTTTTTAAATCTTCTAATGTGCAAAATGGAATTCTTCCCATTGAAATGGCCCGGCAGACGTAATCAATTGAGAAATCGTCATCTACAAAAATTTATTTTATTTATTCATTTAAAATTTTTCATTTTTGTTCTACTATGAAATATTGTACTCCAAAATCAAAACTATGCAATAAATAAATTAAATGAAAAATAAATGAACAGACAATATCACCGTTTACCATCGCCTCTATTATTTCTTCCCTATCTTCAATCGAAATTGGTTTTTTATTCACCAGTAATTAAATGGTGTCCATTTTTCTATCCTTCAACAATTTTCAATCTGGTGAATCCCGCTCCGTTTGAATTAGGTGAAAACCGTTAACACAGATACGCCACCTCTACTTCTATGATACTAAATTCATTCCATTTCACTCATTCGAAATGAGATCGATATACATACCACGCGAGTAACCCTGCTCCTGAGGTTACCTTCCTTAGTTAGTTAGTTTTTACATGTCTACAGAGATGAAAAAATTTCACTCTAAATGGATGAAATTTTGTACAATTGTACTTCTTGAATTATCAATCACGAGTTTGAAAACAGAATTGTAAAATATCGAACGGTTTAGTTACTACAGGCATTCAAATGTTTCGTTCAGATCTCTGAAATAATGAAAAAAAATTGTTTTGAGTTCTAGAGTCAAAATAATTAAATTATTGTCATGTCAAAACATTCTAGATTTATACAAAACAAATCAGTGAAACTCAGTTGGGACTCGAACCGACGTAGGTATCAAATAGGGAAATGGCACTGGTGTAAGGATAATAATATTCTTTGCCAGGCAACGGTAGTTCGTAGTTCATAGAGTTTGACTACTGGCTACTACTAATTATATTCACTGAAATTCAAACACCAGTCCAACTCTATGAACTACGAACTACCGTTGCCTGGCAACGAAAATTAATATCCTTAGAACAGTGCCAATTCCCTATTCAATACCTACGTCGGTTCGAGTCCCAACTAAGTTTCACTGATTTTTTTTGTATAAATTCATCTAGAATGTTTTGACATGCCAATTATTTAATTATTTTGACTCTAGAACACAAAACAATTTTTTTCCATTAATTCAGAGGTCTGAACGAAACATTTGAATGCCTGTAGTAACTAAACCGTTCGATATTTTACAATTCTGTTTTCATATACGTGATTGATAATTCAAGAAGTACAATTGTACAAAATTTCATCCATTTCGAATGAAATTTTTTCATCGCTGTAGACATGTAAAAAAAAAATTTATGTTCGATTTTTGAGGAAATTTTTTCACAGAAATTCTTAGAAAATTGTGTTCATTCAGAAAATAACAGTCAATTTGACAACCGCAAAAAAAATTTGGGACATTTCAGGTCTTCCACCATTTTGTAAATTTTTTTTCGGAGTTCGTCAACTTTTATGAATAGAGGATCCATAAATACTGAGATTTGACCAAAAACCGTTACTTCAATTGTTATAGATGACTGACCACACTTATAAGAATCTTGCTCAAAAATGAAGTTTGACACCCTGTATCTCGCTTATGCTTCGAAAACGGGATATATTGTATAAGGCAAAAATGATTCTCTTGATGTCCTCTACACGAAAATATATGTTTGTCCAGTTTATGATGAAACACCCTGTATATTGAAACTAAGTTCCCGGTAGCGTATTGGCATTCTTTACTACGCTGCAGCGCATGCATGGTGTTGCAACGCGGTAAAGAATGACTGAACGTATGCTCTCTCTATCCAGACATATCTTACCACGGCTCAGCGCATGCAGGCGTTCAGACGTAGTAACTATTGTAATATTGATATGCTGCATTATCGAGACATTGTTTAGCGCTTTTCAATTCCAACCATGTTCAAATTTGCAGTTCCGGTTCGTAAAAATAACAATAATAAACTTTTGCCGAAAACAGTTTATTCCATACTGAAATATAGAAAATAATATACGGTAAATAATACTAATAAAAATTAAAATAGAAATATGTATAACAATATGGTAAGTATAGCTAAAATCTGTTTTTTTTTTTAAACGAATATACAAAAGACTACATCAAATGGAAATGCAAAATCCACTAACGTATACTACCTACTAGTGTGCATTGCCATGCGATTTTGTATTTGGTCTGTTAAGATCAATATTTTTCTTCAAAGACCTTTTCCTTTTTGGATTGTTCGCCATTTCTTTATTGGATGGCCTACCAGCTTGATTGCGCTTTGTGCCGCATGTCAAACCACCTCTTATTTTTCTTCGACTCAGTGATGTCGGCTGAACAGAAATGTTTTTTTCACAGAAATGTTTTTTGATACATGAATAAAATTGAGGAGGTCCGATGATGTAATTTTGTCTAAGGTTTTATTACATTTTTTATGGCATTTACCATATCAAACGTTTTACTTTTGGGATGCTATTTCACTTATGCGTTTAAAATTTTCTGATAGTTTTATTACAGCACCAGAATGTTCTTCAACTAAGTTTGTTTTACTAGCATTCTCGACAGAGTTGATTGTTTCCATGGGAAAATTATTCTGCTGCTTAAAAACCTCGCTTTGATCTAAACCAGTTGCCAAGTCATTTTGTGTACCCACATCAGTTGACATGTCCCCATAAAGTTCTGGGGATATGTTTTCTCCTAGAGCTAATTTTGCTAATGCTTTTCTATCATCGGTATTTATTTGCACACAGGTCCTGAAAGTTATTCCATACTTATTTTGTATGGCGCAAAGGTGCTTACAATACCTTCCACCCTGTCCAAAAATACAATCGCAAAATGCAATATCTACATAGGCAGTATGAAACATCTGATCATCGGTCTCCGAAGAAACTAAAAAAGTATTTTCGTCGATTTTTTGAACAGAGACATCAGCAGAATTTTTACATTTTTCTAAAGAGTATTTCTTAGATCTTAGAGTTCCGAAAATTGGCCAATGACAGCAAGTGTCGTCTCTGATAGGACTTGAAAACATTGGCGACAAAATCCACCGAGGCACAAGCACTGAACGCTTTACATCTTTGTAGAACACTGTCTTTAAAAATACGAATGGATGCTTCTACATAATTGTTTGTATTATTTCCTCTTGTTAATAAATTACTTCTATAAGCCAACGACCACTCTTCCCTTCGATCCCAATAATTGGCTCTGGTATCATACGAAAAAATAGTATGGTACCCCGTTTTTGCACTAACCTCAGTTAGGGATTTTAATTTTTGTTTTATGTATTGTATTATGTTAGCTCTCAATTTCAAAAGAATATATATATTGGCTATATGAGCATCATTACGAATATGGTCATAATTCTCTCGAATCTCTTCAATGGTTTTGGAATACAGAATTCTTCTGAATAATAACATGATAAGTCTTCTATCATCTTTTAAAATACCATGATGACTATCCCATAACCATCGCAAACATGCAGCGTATCAATATTATATTACAATAGTTACTACGTCTGAACGCCTGCCTGCGCTGAGACGTGGTAAGATATGTCTGGATAGAGAGAGCATACGTTCAGTCATTCTTTACCGCGTTGCAACACCATGCATGCGTTGCAGCGTAGTAAAGAATGCCAATACGCTTCCCGGTACATCATGCTTCGCTACGTATAAGGCATATTAATAAACTTCGAAATAAAACAAAAAAATAAAATTCATTACTTTCTCTAATTTCGAATGTATAAAACTGCTCAACAAAAGCCACTACAAAAACATAATGTAAATATATTATATTATATTATATATATTATTTCACTAACTATTTCAATTCGTTGAAAATTGACACCTTAAAATTTTTTTATAGGTTCGCCATCTATGACAATGAGGGCTACCGTTTTTTTTCTCGCTAGGTGGCGCCTCTGTTGCGTGAGGTCCTGTCAAAGTTCGTTGTACTGTCATTGATTTATTATTATTATAACAATTTCATATTTATTAGTGTTGGGAGTTGAAAAAAGTGTTCGTTTGATTCATTTAACATAATCTGTGAATACTGTAGAATATCGAGCATGCCACAGAGTTGTGCAGTTCCGTTTTGTTCGGAAAAAAAAGGAGGACATAAATTTTCTAAGGATAAGTCCGTCTTGAAGCAGTGGTTAGTAGCGATTCGCAGATTGAAATTTACCCCTTCGAAACATTCTCGTGCGTGTAAAAAACATTTCAACCATGATGATTATGCGTTACCTAAAGATTCTAATACAGAAAATCGTGAGTACCTAATGATCTTTTACATTATGATAATATGATGCTTCAGATACTTGACTCTTACAAGTTACAACTTCGCAAGTTATACGTAGTTACAATTTTTGTAATCTCGTATCGAAAATTTTTCAGCTATTCCTAAATTGAAACCAGAAGCGGTACCTAGCCAATTTTCTTGGAATCAGGAGAGTGAGGAGAGAAAGGAATTAAAAAGAAAACGAGCAGAGAGAGTTCTTGAACGAGAAAAACTACGTGAAAATGCAAGAATCTTTTTACATGCAGAGGAAAATCCCATGCCTATATTGACGGTAATTTCAGGAATAATTTTTTGTGATAAATGACCTAACAGCAAAATTTTTATTTCAGCCTTTAGCTGAAGCTTGCGAAGAGATGGAAATTGAAACTTCAAATAAAGATGTTTCATTGCAATGCTCCTTATGCAAGTGTCGAGAGAGCACAACTGATACTTTTCATTTGTTGGAACATGAGGGTAACAAAAACATGTTTAGAATTGGAAATCTCAAAGAAAAGCCTAAAGTGGTACAATTTTATACAGGATTTGATAACTATGAACATTTTATGTTTGTGTTCAATCTTTTCGGAGATGAAGTGAACAATTTGAAGTATTATCCGTCAATGCATACAGCTCGAGGAAAACATGTGCTGGCACCATGTGACCAATTTTATTTAACATTAGTAAAATTGCGACGAAATATGTGTAACACAGAGCTATCTTTACATTTTCAAATAGGCAAAAGTTCTGTTAGTAAGTACTTTATAACATGGATCAATTATCTCTACTGCAAATTTAAAGATCTGAATGTGTGGGCAATGAAGGAAACAATTGATAAAAATATGATTTATCAAGGAAAAACTAATACTTCTACAGTTATTATAGATTGCACCGAAATAAAAATTGAAAAACCACAAAATCCTGTTTCACAACAAGCCACATATTCCAACTACAAATCAGCGAACACATTGAAAGTATTGGTAGGAATTTCTGGCTCTGGGTGTGTGACCTTTGTTTCAGATGCATATGGGGGATCTATCAGTGATCGAGAGCTTTTTGAGAAATGTGGTATAATGAAGCTACTTCAAAAAGGAGACATAATTCGTGGTGATCGAGGTTTTAATATACAGGATCTAGTTTCTCATATGGATGTAACAGTGAATATGCCACAGTTCCTTGAAAGAGGAAGCAATCAGTTCAACGCAAACCAACTTAGAAAATCTAAAACAATTTCATCTGAGCGTATCAATGTCGAGCGTGTTATAGGTTTAGGAAAAACATTCAAAATTCTCAGTCATAAGTTATCGTCTAATTTGATACCTCTAGGAGGAAGAATCATATTTGTATGTTTCATGCTTGCTAATTTTAGGAAGAATATTTTGTAAATACACTGCTCAAAAAAATTAACGCACATTATGGAAATCTCACATTTATCCTACAACTGAAGGTGTTCTCAATGATAATTATTTTATTTTTATCAGAATTATGCATGCATAATATGTTATCTACTTTTAACGTTTTTCTTCAATGCTTTTTCCCAGTAGGATTAAAAAAGGTGAGATTATCAGATTTTGAATATATTGGCTCCATTCTAAAATCAGTTGTTCTCGATCAATTCTAGTCATCAATATTTTTCTTTCGTTTAATTTTCTACACTCGATCGCTATGCAATGCGGAACAAGCAATTTGACCCAAGAGGAATGTGCCCAAGCGGTAGTTTTCGAGAAGAAGGGTGGACATACAGAAGAATTAAATCACTTATCAGCATTCCAGTATTTTGAAAATTGTTTATTTCTCTTCTTTCACATAAGATTCGGTGAAATCCTGAATTTTTGTTCCATTTAATGTGTCTTGTTTTGTTCAAAACTTTCCCGAGAGAACATAAAAAATAAGTTATAAGTCAATGTAGAGTTAACTTTCATTAAAATTGAGATTTTCAGAATGTGCGTTAATTTTTTTGCGCCGTGTATTATATAGTTAAGGTACCGACACCTACTAGGAATGCAACGGCGAGGAGGCATCTTCCTGGAATAGACGCTATTGTGCAAAAGTGCAATTCTACATAAACATTTACTTTCTAGATCTTTATGAACAATTCAGTTAGTTACGAATTAGACTTCTTACAGTCACTTGTATTTGTAATTCACCTTTCCAAACTTAATCTGTAAAGGATTAATAATTCTTTATCATCAGTGTTGTAATTGTTAATCCGAAATAGAAATAAATTTTTTTTAAAAATCAGACTTTAAGTGCGGAAAACATAATTATATTATAGTAATCAGTAAAATAAATTTTTATTGATCCTTGAGTTATCTTTTCATCAAACAATTTTTTTTAAATTTACACCTATAATAATAAATAAAAGAATAGTGTGAGGATTTATTGTACTATTCCATGTTGTAATACTTTTTAGCTAGCACGGGTAACATATAAGTATTATAAAAAGCAGTTACTTTTGGAATAATGACTTCCGTAATAAACTTTTCATTTCTATTTATATATATTCTCTTCTCATCCTTATTTGTCCAAACAAACAAATCACAGTACACCCTGTCCGTAACAAGTAACTGTGTTTGAATTTGAAAATAATAAGGACTACTTTCCTTTAAACGAACCTCATTATCAATCATTTCAATGTGCTTATAATTATCAGCACTGATGAAATCGTCTCTTATCGAATAAGGACATTTCACTTCTAAAATTGTTTTGGTCCCAATTAATCCATCAGGTGAAGCTCCAATATGTGGATGTTCAGTAGAAATGAAAAATCCACAATTTCTTACTTTATTATACGACATGGACTCGTAGGCCTCAATTGCTGTGCGCTCTTTTGAATTTCCCCATTCTGTAGCTTCACTTTTGAATTGCTTGGGACACAAAATGTCTTCGGCATATTTAACTTTGTCCCTTTTGTCAGTAAATTTGCAGATATTGTGCACGTGAGACCCAGTTATTCTGAGACTTCTTTCTCTATGCCAAAGTTTACTTTTTGCCTGTCCTCTTGTTTGCTGCTCTATCAAAGAAGCTTCTTCTGGAGAAACCTGAAATGTTAGAACAATAATTAAGCAAGATAAATTTATGTAGATATGTTGCCCGATTGGAGATCTATAAACCAGATATTTCGAGTAATATATAAATTTTGCAGTTTTTGTTATTCTTGTCAGAAGACATATTAAAAGGATATTTAGTGGACACGGGACTCACAGTTATTCTATTCAGGATATATTGATTGAGGAGAGGTAGTTTTAGGTAATCATGATCATGGGATATTGCATGCAGGGAAGCCACTTCAAACACACCGCTGATACCAAACCGAGTATTCTCTGAAGAGCAGTAGTTGATCACACTATTCCTGACATGATCGTTCCATTGTACAGCATCTAAAGTATCATCAGGACGTGGGTCGAAACACATATTATTCCTTTTTCGCTTCATTGTGTTGTATTGTTGGACCTCCAATGGAAGATCTTCCACTTCTGTTTTTTTTCCGTAGGAGATTTTCTAATACGCCATTCAGAATGTTCTCTAAATCTCAAAATGGCATAGCACACACAAGCTATGTGCTTACAAACTGCTCTTGGTCCTTTACCGCCAGCACACTCACACATACTTTGTAAAATTTTACCTTCAATTTCAAAGGCAATACTCATAAAATATGATAATGCCTTCGTGTTCTCGGAGTGAACTTGTCCTCTATAAAAAACGAACTCATTTTGTGAATAAGTCATAAGAGCCAGTAAATAGTCGTTCATCATCATATTGTAGCCCTTCCTATGAACTGCAGCACACTCTGTCATTCCAACATCGTCTTTGTACACTTTCAAAAAATAACTATTAATATTTACTATATCTAAATCAGGTGATACATCTTTCAAAGTGGCAATACCAAACAAACTTTCAGAGGGCCACTCAACAGTATAAACTACGTCGCTTTGTATCACTTGATTCGGGTTTCCATTGAAATTATCATTCTATCATAGTCTCGTAGTCTGTAAAAAGAAAAACCATAACTTTAAACTCGATAAATAAGCAAACCTTTCGCAAGAAATGCGTACTAAAACAGTGAAAAAACTTTGAATTAGCTGTTCCTTCAGACCGCTCAATTTGGCACCTCTTTTTCTCAACTCTGCTTTTATAGCAGGGATTTTCATTGATACGTAATTCATAGTTTATGTAACTAATCGGAATAATTATGTTAAACTTCACACACACGCGTAATGATTGAAAATTAACTATAAAGATTCACAATTACGTTTGAATATTTGACAATTCAAATTATCGTGGACCTCACGCAACACTAGCGCCTCTAGCGGAAAATTCATACGCGGTAGCCCTCATTTAATCAAAGATTATAGCTTCACTAGTTTAAGGATTATAGAATATGGAAAGATAGAAAACTGCCTTGCATTCGTGAACCTGAAAAACGACTACATTTTTTAGTTTATATTCGACCTACAGATGGCACTGAAAATGAATTTGTATATAAAATTTGTAATGTTGATTTTAGGCTTTTCCGAAATTTCTTTTTTTATTTATAATGAATAGTAATAAACTTCGAAATGAAACAAAAAAATTTATAAGGCTCTCTAATTTCGAAGGTATGTAACTGCTCAATAAAAGCCACTACAAAAACATAATGTAAATGTCTTAATTATTTCACCAACTATTTAAATTCGTTGAGAATTTTGACACCTCTCAAATTTTTTACAGGTTCACAATTGACAATTCAATCAATGATTATAGAGTATAGAAAGACAGGAAACTGCCTTGCATTCATAAAGCCCGTTCGGCATTGACCTCCGCGAGCAGACGGATTTTTTAGTCACGTGACCACAGATCTTACAGATTCATCTGTAATATCTGGGAATAAACGAACGGTACCTACAGAGCATCTGCCACAGAACATACTGCTCTGTTCTACTTTTATAGATTATGAGATTTCCAATATCACTATTTTGGGAAATATGCTCATCTTTTAACGATACTTCCACCCTTTCCGTAGCTCTTCAGTAAAATCTCAATTAAATAATTAGGTGCAAAGGCACTGAATGCAAAGGAAACGAGGAATTCCATATCCCCTTCTGGTCGATCAATACGGCGATAGTTGTACCACAGAACACACAGAAGCGTCACTCCGCGACCACGCAGAACTCCGATTTTTCTAGCGTAGTAAAAGTGACGAGGACAGTCGACCTTCTCTATCTCTCTCCCTAGCTTCAAACCATAGGCGTTCGAACTGCTTCGTTTCGTAAACATAAGGTTTGTTCCAACAGCTGACTTTTGTACGGTAATTTGACGGTCACGAAACTGTTAGTAATCGATCTTATGCGCCTGTCTAAACTTTGACCGTACAAGGACCGTCCAAACAGTACTTGCTTCAGACCAGGGATCGAAATGACGATCACAAAACCGTTCCACTCACGGTCCCGAAGCAGGATGGAACAAAAACGAAACCGTTCTCAAACGATACATTTTCAGTTGGAACACATTTTTATCTATTGCGCAGAATCCTGACGATCATTGTACGGTCAATTCTTGAGTTGGAACAAACCTATAACCAAACAAAGCAAGCTAAATGCTAAACTATCAACAATAATCGTTTTATTCGTTTTCTGATGTATCTGAGCATAAGAAAGCTTAATATATATTTATTACTTTACCGAATACTTTAGATTAGAGATAATTTTGTGAGTGAAGATTATGCAAAATGAAGGGATGGCCCAAATCAAAAGGTGGCTAGAGAAAATGCTAAAGTATTCATTCTACAGTATTTTTCTCACAATATCAATCGACTATTAAATTGATAAGCTTTCCCGATGTATGAGTACAATATATTACATCATATGACAATGTTTAATTGGATGGCCATATCAAATGAAACTTTTCAGGAATTCATCTTATTTTTGAAATATTAAAGTGTTATTTTACACAAAAAAATAGTAATATTGACTATAATAAAAATAATGTTCTAGACTTATTAGCTACATTTGATAAAATTCAATTTCACCCTATGAATACAACACTATCCGTTGTATATAAAAATGTTATGAATTCTATTTCACGTCAATGTGATAATATCGTAGAGAGAATAAGAAACAAAGAATGTGTAAATAATATGAATGTGATGATAACATTGAAGGATCAGAAGATCACACTTGAATTTATAAGTATTTGAAATGGAATCGTTGAAAGATACCAATCAGAATTTATTTATCGAACATATAAAGATTTGTGACAACAAAGTTTCAACTTATTTATGTGATAGATAATGGCTATATCACACTTTCTAGGTATTCATTTGGACAAGTCTTTGAGGTAGAATTTCCATGTTGATGGTGTTTATAAAAATGTTCTAGTTCCTTTTATGCGATTAGTAGGATTCTGTCAGTCGGTAATAGGTGTTTAGTACAGCTTGGTATATAGTCATATGAACTATTATATTCCTAGCTTTCTATTTGCCTGAATAATTTCCGAAATCACTTCAGTTGGAAGTGAAGTGATTTTGACAAATAGAACATGCCTTTTTCGCATGACAATCAATAAAACGATAAGGTTTGAAATCGGAATACCATCGACGATAGTTCGGAAGGAAATTCTAAAAGTAATATGAATTATTCATTACTAGGAATGAAAAACGAAGATAATAATTCACTTTCTGTTATGTTTAAAAGTAAATAGTGAACTTTCACCAAAATGTTAGGTTATGTTATTGTTATGATGAACTGAAGTGATTGTGGAAATTAAACTGATTTTGTCAGAAAGCAACATCAGTTGGAAGTGATGCGCATCAGTTCAAAATCACAACATTGTCAAATAGAACGCGCATCAACTGATTTTACATCAGTTTGGAAGTGATGCGGCTTCAAATAGAAAGGGCCTATTATGTTGTGGGGTAACTGTCGATTCTTTAAGGGTGTTTGTTATTCGAAAGAGAATTATGTGTCTGATTTTTCAATTTCATCCACTTGATTCCTGTAGGCCTTTCTTTCGTTAACATGAGATTTTGACGTTACCTTTTCTATATTATATTTATAGATATTAAGCCTATATCAAGGTATCATTATCCAGTTTTCACGATTACTCCATAAAAAATAATGGAACTTTGTACATTCCATCCTATGTAACAACCAAATATGAAACTTCCCCGGTATATCAGGCCATAATTTTGTTCAATCATCTGCCCCACTCTGTTGAGTTGCTCAATGAAATAAAATTTGAAAAAATCATCAAATTTATTTTATATAACGAATGTTGTTATGAGAGTTTATTTTTCAGTTGTACATTATATGTTTATTTTACCTTAGAAACGGTTGCTATAAATACACTCATTATGCCCGTGGGCATTTTAGCGGGCATTATGGATCATAACGCCCGCTTCACAACGAAAACAGTAATGACATTCACTTAATAAAATGATGACAGCAATAACGAACTTCAAAATATTAACAAACGCCATGGTTACTACTGAAAGTCAAATGGAAAAAAATCATAGGAGCAATCGAATTTTATTGTAATTAAATGATATATTCGTGAAAAATAAAATCTTGTATGCACCACGAGCGTTATTAGATCCTAACGCCCATCGGGCAACATTCGGCCCGAGGGTCTTTGGCCCGAGGGATGAATGTTCCCTCCGGGCGTTAGGATCCATATAACGCACTTGGTACATAAATAACTATTGTGAATGATGAGAATGACATGGATGTCATTGTAGAGTTAGTTTCAGAAATTTGATTTTTCTTTTTCCTTTCATTTGACTCGTCCTATGCATTCTGTATGTCTTAAGGGATTACTTTTATTAAATACCTACCATTTTTTTGCATTTTAGGGAATAAAATGTTATTTTCAATACATCTACTTTCAACTGCGGTATTTTTAAGTATAAACAAGTGTAAATATTCATCTTTAATCATGATCTCTGATATAAAGCATCAGCAAATTCATTTACATGTTATATACTTCGATATGGTACCTTATTACCCCCCCGCAACGACGCTTTGTCCTCAGATAAAATCCTGCTCTCTGATTTGCACGCCGGCGAACGCCGATTACATTCATAACGCATTCCCGCCAATAGTGCCTTCTAAATTCCGTGGTCCCACACTTCATTCATAAATAGCTCTAGTGTCGCTTCTGTGGTGTTCTGTGGTTGTACCGAAAGATCCTAATTAATTAATTAATTACACGAAAAAGAAACGAGAAAGGAATATCTCCTCCTGTCCATTCATAACTACGACAGCTATATCGAAAAATTTTAATGAATTAATTAAGTTTTCAATTAATAAATGAAAACAGAAGAATAAAAGTGTTAAAATTTTTCAATCTATTGGTTGTCAGATCAGGAAACTCAATATGAAACAAAAAATATATAAAAAACATAAAACTCTATGGATAAAATCGCTTTGCTCCGTCGAAATAGACCGAGCGAAAAGATCGACGTCCGATTGCTCAGATTTTTATGACGAACGCTCCAGATGTGTACGCCCCTCAATCCGGATGTATTGTAATTAACGAACGATTCAGATCGATCCGACACGTCCGATGTCGATGCCGTATTATTATAGTATTACAAAACGACTTTGATTTTTAGTTTATATTCGACTTACAGATGGCACTGAAAATAAATTTGTATATAAAATTTGTAATGTTGATTTAACACTTTTCCAAGATTTTTTTTTATTTATAAGGCATAACCGAAGCCCTCGCCTCGCACGTCTTCCGCTGCTTTGGCTTTCATACGTTTTATATCCGATTATTTACGACATCACATTAGAAACCTTAAAAATAACAGTACTTCTCCACTATTTAATGGATGTTATATAAATCATATCTCAGTATTTTCGTGTACTCAATACGAATAGGGTAAAAAATTTCGTAAACAAATTCAGTATGAAAAAGAAACTTGAGAATTTTTCATCAGGTTTTTGTTTGTCAATCAAAATTTTAGTGTAATAATCCTCACAATTATTTGCATTCAGTTCATGTGGTTTTTTCTTCGGAAGGATGAATGAATTGATCTTGGCGTGAAAAAAAGTTTGTCTTATATGGAATTATAATTATTCTTGAAAATGAATTCGGTGAAGAATATTGAATGTAATTCAAAGGGAGAAATGCCTGGTCAGGTCAAGAATACCGATATCCCAACTGGAGAAAAAGAAGAAAAAATGAAAGCAGGTCATTCGTGAACCTTTATAAAAAAATTAATTTATACCATTTTGCAATTTCAACCCTCACATTTATGGGTATAGACATTTTGTATGAAAACCTTAACTTTAGGCCAGTCCTTGTTCTTTAATAATTCTTTAATCTGGCTTATGAGTTTTTCACACTCGATTCTTTTGGGCGGTACTTTATTTCGGATATTGGTTAGGAAAAATTCTTCAACAACCTTCTTCTGTTCCTCTGTCTACGGCGTTGTTTTTTTTCTTATTCTTCTTTTTCGCAACCTCATCCTCCACGTTTTCGTTTTCAGATTCTTCTTCCCTTTCAATGTTAATCTGCCTACTACTCCTTTCCAGTGTTTCGTAGTCCGTATCAATGTCATCAATCACATCGCTTGGAATGGCATCTTCATCTGGTTCTAGTTCATCTGCTAAGTTCTGTTCCAAATCAATTTTCTCAAGAGTATTTCATTTGAAAGAACAGATGTAACTGAAAATATTTCATGACATGCTAAATAGTTCTTGCATAAATTAAGTTCTGAAATGTATTTATTCAAATGAATGATGGAATTTCATTATATCGATTTTTAATCTTGATACGAAGTATGATAATCTCTCGAAAATGTGCAAAATCGTAGACTCAATACTAGATACAGAAATTATTCAATTGTGAACTTCAGAGAACAATCGAGAACAGAGCAGAATCTGATATGTCTCGCTTAGTGAAAGAATTCAATAAACAATCTCATATATGACTCTTTTGTATTGATATTGAGTTATTACTCGTTTACCTAACCTAGTTTCGGAAGAAAAATACTTTATTCGCTTCCTTTAAGTGTTTTTTTACACCGACGAACATTTTTTTGAAATTCGAATTGCTTTGAAAAGATTTTAATATTTTCTTTTTGATGAAAAATACATTCATTCGCAACCAACAATATAAATTACCATCATTTCACAGATATGCATGAAAGGTAGGTATCAATGCTATCTTATTCATCGTTTCTTCTTCTATCATGTTGGCATGTGAGAAGTACTGTATCATGAATTACATAAAATATTTTTAGTTCTGACTTGTCAAAATTATAATTTTATAAATTAAACTAGCGGCCCAGTACGTGCTTTGCTAAGTATGAGGCATAGTAATGAACTTCGAAATAAAACAAAAAAATAAAATTTATTACTTTCTGTAATTTCAAATGTATGAAACTGCTCAACCAAACCCACTACAAAAACATAATGTAATAATAATAATCTGCCATTTTTTATCAATCTGACTGTTTTTTTGTGAGATTTTTCTGTATGTCGTTTGTTTTATATTTTCAGCTGGCCTGATGATGGCCAACGGCCGAAATCGATAGCCAATAGACTATTAATTAAAATTTAGTGTGTTTTCATTTCTTAATACAATAATGCTCACACTAATAGAAGAATTTACAAGTAAAATCGAAAATTCAGAGTTATCCTATGCCTTCCAACAGTTGAAATATACAATGATTAAGAGACATCGTAACAGACAGCATATAGATTTCTTACACAGCTGTAAATATTATGACGTGGTCCCGAAGTTCCTGAACATTAGGTTACCTCCTGTTTATGACGGATATAGAAAACATCAAATTAAGATATTTATTTATTTATTTATTTAGAGAATTGGGGATACAAACAGGTGTGGTACCCAGAAACAGTATCCACAATAGAGAACATGAACAAAATTTTTACACTCAAAGATAGGTCTTACAATTTAAAATGCTTCACAAAATTACAAATTAATTGAGCAGTATACAGTTTTTCTTGAAGTGTTGTTAAGAATCGAAAAATAAACACATGAAAATAAATAAAAAAAATCCAAAAAAGAAGAATAGAGCAAGGAAAAATTTACAGAGACAAAATAACAAAATAAAACTAAAAATGCAGGTAACAGAAATTCAATAGGCATCAATATATGAATTTTTTAATGTTAATTTAATTTTTTGTGGTGTGAGATGAAATATGTCAACCAAGTGTTGTGACTCATTAGCGGAGCGTAGCATTCTAACGATTGGGCTGTTTTTGGAGTAATTATTACGCTTGAATTCAATATAAAATAGTTCGTGTTGCCTTAGATTGAATGACGGGATGTTGATTTTTATCATTTCAAGAATATCAGAAGCCTGCAGATCGCCACCCAAAATTTTCGATAAGAAAATGACGTCATTCATTTTACGTCTGTCTTCGAGAGATAATATTTCAAAATTTCTTCTTAAAATGGGGTAACGATCTACTCTCGCATCTTCTTTATGCTGTAGTGACAGGTTCTCTCTGAAGGCAATGCGTTTAAGAAATCTATTCTGCACTCTTTCAAGGCGTGAAATATAGATTTGGTACTGTGGGTTCCAGATTACTGATGCAAAGTTTAATCGGCTGAAAACGTATGCATAATAAACACGGATTAGAGGTGGAGTTTTTTTAAAGTATTTGCATTGCCTAAAAATGTATCCAAGCATTTTACTAGCAGATCTGACGATGTTTTCAATGTGGCAGCTGAATGAAAGCTTAGAGTCGAATATAACCCCTAAGTCTTCGATTTTGGTAACTCGGGTCAGCAATGTTTCGCCAATTTTGTAATTATAGGAGATGGGTGATTGACTTCTTGTAAAAGATATGACGTGGCATTTATTAATATTCAGAAAGAGATCATTCAGTTTGCAAAATTCTGTGAAGGAGTCAAGTTCTCTCCGGATTGTTAGGTCAAATCATCTGCATACATAAGAAAACGACAAAATCTGAAGACGGCATGCATACTGTTAACGTATATTAAAAAAAAGAGCGGACCCAGGTGCGAACCCTGAGGAACGCCAGACGTGCAATCAATATCCTCTGGCAGATACTCTCCATCAATAGATATGTACTGACTTCTTCCGAGTAGGTATGATCTCACCACCTATTCCAACAGCACCTAATCTCCTCAATAATATATCATAGTTTATTTTATCGAAACATTTCGTGAAATCGGTATAAACTACGTCGACTTGGATTCTCTCGTCCAGATTTTTATAGATGTATTCGAGGAAATTTACTAAGTTGGTTTCTATAGACCTCCCCTTCAAAAAGCCGTGCTGTTCTGGCATGATAGAGTTTTTGACAAGAGAGATAATATAATTATATACGATTGATTCGAACAGTTTCGCAATTATACACAATTTGCTTATAGGTCGGTAATTCTCAACGCGAGTCTTGTCCCCACCTTTATGAATTGGTGTTACAATTGCCCGCTTCCATACATTAGGGAAGTTGCCAGATTCTAAAGATTTATTGAAAATTATTTCAAGAGGTATACTGAGGGAGGGGCAACCCTGTACGAATTGAGAAGGGATACCATCAGGACCGGATCCCTTACGTTGGTTGAGAGATCGTATGGATTTTTCTATTTCCTCAGCCGTTAATATTATCGAACTTAAGTAGGGAAAGTGGCGTTCGTCAGAGTCATTCGAAACTATCGGATGTGTCGCCGCCTCCACAAAAGCGCCCTGGAAGAAGCTTGCAAACAAATTGCACATCTCCACCCCGCCAGTGGCCACCTGATCACCCAATGTCACAACTGAAGGAAACTTGGATCTTCTATTTCTGTTTTTCATTGAAGTCATATTGAATATTAACATGTGAAGCTTGATCTTCCAGATAGGTAATATACCTAGAATAGTCACCTTCTATGTATGCTTTTGATAGGGCACGAAGAGATTTGTAGCGGATGAGGTCACATGTATTTCCATAGATTTTCCATTTTTTGTGGACACGATTTTTTAGTTTAACGAGTTTAATAGTTTGTTTGGAATAAAAATTTGGAAATTTTTCGTTGATAGTTTTCCTAGGGACAAAATCTTCAATGGTTTCGTTAATAATATTATACATTATTTCTACATCTTCATTGATATCATGATTTATCAGAAGAGTCGACCACGGAACAGATGAAAGGTGCTGATTTATTACATCGTAATTAGCTTTTTTGTAATTGAACGTAGTGCGTTTAGTATTATTCTTCAACTGACATTGGAGTACCTTCAATATAAGTTCTACACAAGGATGGTAATTATCCTCTGGTACCAGAGGGTGATCTCTTTTATCTAGGTAATTTATGCAATGTTTGTTACACAAAATTAAGTCAAGGGTTTTGTTCTGATAGTTAAGCAAATAGTTAAACTGTTTCAATTCACAAAAGGATAAAGTGTCAACCAAATTGGTATATTGATTTTCTACGTCTTCGGCTTCAAGTGGATACCGGTCTGTCTGAGTTCGTGGGGTCCAGCTTATCGACGAGCAGTTGAAGTCACCACAAACAAGCACCAAGTTATCACCCATTTTACCTTTAATTAAGTCCAATTTGTTTGAAAAAGTATCCTTGGCTTACTTTTCCCCAGGTGGAAGGTAAACACAGCACAAGTAAACAGGAATGTTGTTTATAATTAGCTTCACCCACACATCCTCCGCGTCACTCAGGAAATCCTCGACAAGAACTGCATTGAGCACATTTTTTACCGCGATGAAAACACCACCACCAGTCTTCTTGTGATTTGCGGTTGCACAAGTTTCACGGTCACGTCGAAATATACTGTATATAGTGGGGTCAACCACTTCATGATCTAAAATATCACTGTGCAACCAGGATTCAGTTATAAACACTATGTCACTGTTATTAGCTAAGGAATTAAGTCTAAATTCCGTAAGCTTGGTCCGAAGTCCTCGGACATTTTGTATGTTATATTTAGAGCCATCCTGAACCACTGTTTAAAATGATAAGTGCCTTAGATTTCTACGAGTTACTTTATATTTTTGAGGTCGCTTGTTTTACTGATATGGATAATTTTACTGGAGTCGTCTTTACGCATGAGAACGTTGCCATTCTGTACCCAAGTAAATTTGTAATTGCGCTCTTTGGCTGTCTCGCGGGCATCCCTGTAGAGTTGCTTGTTCATCACAGTTAGATGTTCGTTTTCGTATATTTTGTCAGCAGACAGTGAATCAATCTTCATACCAGGTTCATTCGACTCCTTACATCTGTATTTTGATTTGGCTATAAACTCATCACGATTTAGTCTCGATAGAAATCGTACAATTATGTGCGGTTTCTTGGCGTTCATAGTCATAGGCACTCGAGTAACAAAGTCAATGTCAGATTTATTGACAGATAGATATCACTACTAAAGAAAGAAATACGCCGACAATATCATATATTAAACACCATTAATTTGAAATTGCAGTTTCTCCATCACTATTTATTGAAACACCTGCATACCATTGAATACTACATCCTAGTTGAGAGTTTGGAGGAAGACATTTGGTACACTAATTGGGATGTTGACCGTAAGAGACACCAAAAGTTAAAATTTTTAATTGAACATAGAGACCATAACAGACAACGTTCAGACGAGGATTACACAGGTACGCCTGATGCTGTCCAGCCAAATGAAATACATAGTTTTCATAATAGATTGATCAATCTGAGTGACGTCGAATTTAATGAAAATGAGGTTAAATTTGCTCCGACACCAAAATCAATCAACATCCATGAGATTGCCATCGATATACAGATACAGGTTAGGAGGAACCCAGACTACGATGCCATTGCAGAGGAAGTTCTTCGTACTTTGAGGTGTTATAAGAACAGACGAGTTGTGGTGAGTGACCGTGAACAGTTTGATATTAATAGGGGCTTAGTTGGGAACATGAGAGACATGCATGACAAGATATTAATAATAATAATAATAATAATATATTGCCATCAATTTTACATGGTTCGTCAATACAACAATATCAAAATTGAAAACTGAAAAATTCCTCCACTGAATAAAATTCATTTGCAACCAGGATCCCATTGATAATCTTCCTGAAAGCTGGTTCAGGTAAATTTCTCAACCGGCGTGAAGTTGTCCGGAAAAGTTATCCTGTGAAATAGCCGAGTACGCCCGAACGTTCATTGGCGTGCGGGATAACATTTGCTGTATTATATCGTGCAATTCATTGAATAGATACAATATAGTGGAGTACTTGGCTGAAAATCTAGGAAAAATGATTCGGCTTCACTTATAGGGTGATGGGAGTGTTAAAAACCTCAAAATCCGTGTTTTTCGAATTTTCAAAGATAGATTCTGTTTTTTCATATGAAGGACTTCCGCTATCAAAATCGAACTTTTTCTGAAAATTCTGCTTTTCAATAAGCTACAAATCGATACCACTGAGAATCTCTTAGCGAGGGGATAAGAGGGTGAAACCACCCCCGGAACCTGTTTTTTCTGTTTTTTCACATGAAGGACTTCCGCTATCAAAATCGGACTTTTTCTAAAAATTCTGCTTTTTAATAGGCTACCAATCGATACCACTGAGAATCTCTTAGCGAGGGGATAAGAGGGTGAAACCACCCCCGGAACCTGTTTTTTCTGTTTTCTCACATGAAGGACTTCCGCTATCAAAATCGGACTTTTTCTAAAAATTCTGCTTTTTAATAGGCTACCAATCGATACCACTGAGAATCTCTTAGCGAGGGGATAAGAAGGTGAAACCACCCCCGGAACCTCTTTTTTCTGTTTTTTCACATGAAGGACTTCCGCTATCAAAATCGGACTTTTTCTAAAAATTCTGCTTTTTAATAGGCTACCAATCGATACCACTGAGAATCTCTTAGCGAGGGGATGAGAGGGTGAAACCACCCCCGGAACCTGTTTTTTCTGTTTTTTCACATGAAGGACTTCCGCTATCAAAATCGGACTTTTTCTGAAAATTCTGCTTTTTAATAAGCTACAAATCGATACCCTTGCGAATCTCTTAGCGAGGGGATGAGAGGGTGAAACCACCCCCGGAACCTGTTTTTTCTGTTTTTTCACATGAAGGACTTCCGCTATCAAAATCGGACTTTTTCTAAAAATTTTGCTTTTCAATAAGCTACAAATCGATACCACTGCGAATCTCTTAGCGAGGGGATGAGAGGGTGAAACCACCCCCGGAACCTGTTTTTTCTGTTTTTTCACATGAAGGACTTCCGCTATCAAAATCGAACTTTTTCTAAAAATTCTGCTTTTCAATAAGCTACAAATCGATACCACTGAGAATCTCTTAGCGAGGGGATAAGAGGGTGAAACCACCCCCGGAACCTGTTTTTTCTGTTTTTTCACATGAAGGACTTCCGCTATCAAAATCGAACTTTTTCTAAAAATTCTGCTTTTTAATAGGCTACCCATCGATACCACTGAGAATCTCTTAGCGAGGGGATAAGAGGGTGAAACCACCCCCGGAACCTGTTTTTTCTGTTTTTTCACATGAAGGACTTCCGCTATCAAAATCGGACTTTTTCTAAAAATTCTGCTTTCTAATAGGCTACCAATCGATGCCACTGAGAATCTTTTAGCGAGGGGATGAGAGGGTGAAACCACCCCCGGAACCTGTTTTTTCTGTTTTTTCACATGAAGGACTTCCGCTATCAAAATCGGACTTTTCTCTAAAAATTCTGCTTTTTAATAGGCCACCAATCGATACTACTGAGAAACTCTTAGCGAGGGGATGAGAGGGTGAAACCACCCCCGGAACCTGTTTTTTCTGTTTTTTCACATGAAGGACTTCCGCTATCAAAATCGGACTTTTTCTAAAAATTCTGCTTTTCAATAAGCTACAAATCGATACCACTGCGAATCTCTTAGCGAGGGGATAAGAGGGTGAAACCACCCCCGGAACCTGTTTTTTCTGTTTTTTCACATGAAGGACTTCCGCTATCAAAATCGGACTTTTTCTAAATATTCTGCTTTTTAATAGGCTACCAATCGATACCACTGAGAATCTCTTAGCGGGGGGATGAGAGGGTGAAACCACCCCCGGAACCTGTTTTCATAATATCATCATAAATTATATTTTTCTATATATTTAATTGAGTTTTTGTATATTTATATATTATTTATTATAATATTATGATTATGTTTGAAAAACACATTTCAGTTATGATGAAATGGATGAAAGTAGTAATACAAACACTGCAATCCAGCTTCCGTTTCTAGATGAGCATTACTACCGCTTCAATGTTTCAATAAAATCGGCTTTATCTATGTCGCAACGCCCAGTATTCGAAATATTATTAATCTTCTCATTACAATATATCTGATTGCGTTGAAAAAAGTGTGAGTTTCTAATAACTTCCTATCTATCAGCGCTCTCCCATATAACCGAGAGTTCGCAGTACATAAGCATATTCCGTACACTTCGAGTTTACCTGTTAGATCGCCGCATCCAAGAGAAGCATCCCAGTGTTAGGACTGGATTTGATTAGTAGCGCTCCTTTTCGTTGATATTGCGGTGTTTTGTTTTCAGGCGGATAAGAATTTTCAGCATTTGCGAAACTTGATATCGTTAGTATTTCGAAAGCTTTGTTTTCACTGTATTGGGTGGAGTTTGTTTTCCCTTTTATTTCATTCTCATTTCGGGTTTCCTTATCATTTCTTTATTTTGAGAATTCATATTTGTTTTTTAGGTTTTTCTTCTGTTTTATATATATTTGTCATTCTGTTGTTGGAAGTGGTCGAGTCCATTTTTCGTTCTTTTTGGGCACCTATTCCTTCATTTTCCTTTTAGTTTCTCTACTTTTCAGTGAAATAAATTTTCCCATATTGTTTGCGTTGAAAACCCAGAAATGGTTTCGAGAAAAATTTCTTCTGCTCAAGCCTTTCAATTAATTTTTGAGGAATTGAAAAAATACAATTATTCGCCTACGATGGATGAAGAATCCAAAAGAGAGCTGTCTCAAAAAATTGCATTAATTTTCAGATCGACTAAGTATGGCTTTCCGAGTGTTGTTTTCGATATCATAACGAAAAATAAAGGATTCAAAGCATTTGTCGATAATCAGACAGAAAAACAAATAGTTCTGAATAGTGATGCGAACTCGTTGAAACGAGCATTATTGGCTTTGAATATGTCAATCGAAAATATCGATTCCTCCTACAGAAAAAAAAATTCCGTTTATTCGGAATTGTGTGAACAACTCCACATGAAAAACACCGAAAAAAACCGTTTGAAGTTGTACTACCGCTGGAAGAAGCTTGTCTCTATTGAAATAGGTAATGGACATTCGAAACCTCCACACGACGTAGTTTCGCATTCAGAAAGTAGTGGAAAACATTTCGGGATCATTGCGAAATATCTTCCTGATGATCCGGAGGATAGAGAGATCAATTCTATGATTTCTAAAGGAAATACCTCAGTCTGTGAAGAACTCGGTGAAAAACTACATGTAGCACTCGCCTCTCCTGTTGATGTTGAAATCTGTTTTGAAGAGGTAGAAACAGAACGGAAACAATTCTTGTCAAATGATTTCTGGGACATAAATAAAGATGTAGTGAAATATACTACTCAGGATCCAACACTTCATGAAAATTCTCATGTTATAAAGAAAACTGAAGAAATCCCTACAGAAATTTTGAATCTTTCTTCTCCTAGAAACTCGCTGATCTCCGTATTACCCGAAAATTCCGAAAATGTTGAGTTTTCTGATATTTTCAAATCCAGTTACAAATTATGTAACATTCTTGAAGGATCTTTCACTCTGGATAGAAAACTACTTGCAATCATACAAGAAGGAGATAAATTACGGAAAGAGTACTATCCAATCGTTTTAAGAAACAGAATCACCAAATACATTAACAATTGTTGTCTGATAGTCTTTAGAGATGCATGGTTTTCGAAGAAACGGCAGGAATTCACTATATTGGGCAGGTGTAAGCAGAATAAGAATCTATGTAAAAAGTTCAAAATCTTTCTGTCTAAAAGTGGCCAGGTAACAGTTCTCAGTAATTCTAGAAATTTTTGTCACCCCCACTATATGACCCATCAAGTCAGAGGCATTGAGAGATGCATTTTGAAGAGAAAATTGCAATATGTGAAACCGCTATGTTATAAGAAAAATACATTAAAAACTACTTGTCAGAAACCACTTTTAGTAGGAAAGAATTTGCAGAAAGTTAAATCTGATGTTGTGTGTAGAAAAATTAGGTCGGAGCATCTATCTCGAAATGACACAAGCACAGATGATTTCATAGATGTCATTAATCTTCAGCAGAACTATTCTGATTTCATAAGGGAAATAAGTTTTCCATTCAATATAAAAATGTATTGCAGCCAACAAATTGATGTTCTCAGGGCACAAAATGTGGATGGTCTTCCAACTGTTTTTTTCGATGCAACAGGTTCCGTAGTTAGAAAACCCAATAATTTCTGTAAAAGAATTTATTTTTACACGGGTGTAATAAAACTTGAAAGGGCTCAAAGAATTTTTCCTATATTCTCGATGATTTCTGCTGTTCACGATTCGAATTCGATTTTCAAATTGCTAAATGATTTCCGATATGCCTGTGAAGAACATCACTATTGGCCGGCATTCTCGAGAATTGTCACGGATTTCTCCTTCGCCAACATTCATGCAATGTGCAAAGCTTTAAATAGATGTTCTTTGAAGGAATATTTGGATTTATGTTACCAGAATTTGAATGCGACTGATGGTGTCAATTCAAAAAATCTGATAACAATACATTTATGTTGTGCGCATTTTATCAAAATGTTGTGCAAAGATATCGATCGATTCGCGAAAAATGATTTTCAAAGAAAATATTACAAGGACATATTTGCTGCCTCTGTGCTTTTTCATGATCTCAATATTTTTGATACTTTCGTCATCAATATATATTTGTTGATGAATTCACATCACGTTAGTGTATCAACAAAAGATGCAGAGAACTATTTACGTCTAATTTGCCCTCAAACACCGCCCAAACTATCTGAACAAAGTCATTCAGAGGAAATGAATGAAAACAGTGAAAAAGAAGAAGCTGTTTTGTATAAATCAAGTCCATTCTATAGAAGATTCGTACTCAGATTGGAAAATGTGAAATTGCAGAATGACGCACGTCAAAAGGAAAATGTTTTTCTTAATGAAGAATTATGGGAGCTTTTCTTAGAGAAATATTTACCTTTTGCCCCTCTTTGGAGTGCCCTTATGTTGGAAAATGATTCTCGATTGAGCAATTCCATGGTTGAAACATATTTCGGACAATTAAAGAAATATGTTCTGGATGGACAGACGAACTTGAAATGTTCGCGATTCATAATTGCATTACGTGAGGACATTTTAGCTTTAGTGATAGAAAGTCAAATAAAAATAAAAAAAAATCGTCTCACAAAATCTGATTATACAGATGAAAAATCTTCTCAGGAGACATGGGCTAAGAAGGTCAGAACGGGATATACCCATTTTAACGGAAGATTTCTGAAATCATATAATTTGAATACAAAATTAGAATATTTCATGCCCATTGACGTGGTTTTCCCTGAGGATGACGACGACCTCGCCTTATGTTCACACTGTGGACAAGGGGTGGGTAGCGAACCTTTGTCCTGGATTAGGTGTGATAATAAGGATTGCAAGCGTTGGTACCACCAAAAATGTGTAAATCGAACCAATACGCTCAATCTTTCTGAAAATTTTTTCTGCTTGATTTGTTCTTCTCCACCATCTACTTCCAGACCAAATTTCACTTTTACTAAAAAATGTGCCGAATATCTCAAGGAATTGTACAAGAATCACGTTGCACTAAATAAAATTGCTTCCGAGACTGTTACGCAGAGAAATAATGAGAAATGGAGAGAAGAAAGAAAAATTCGCGTGACAGCATCTATTTTTGGTAGTGTGTGCAAAGCATACAAAAACAAAAATAAACAAATCGTATTTGAAAACATTATGAAAAATAAATTTCAGTTGAGAAATATGGAAACTAAAGCAATGCAACATGGAATAGTGCATGAAGCATCTGCCAGGAAGGCATACGAGGAATCAACAGGGTTACGCTGTGAAACTTCTGGACTAATTGTTCATAAAAAATATCAATTCCTAGCTGCTTCGCCAGATGGTTTGATAAATAATGACGGTCTGATTGAAATAAAATGCCCCTTTAGCGCAAAAGGGAAAAACATAAAAAACACCTCATTGCCTTTCTTGGATTCGAATGGTGAACTCAAAAAAAACCATAATTATTACTATCAAATTCAAGGACAACTTGAGATCACCAATCGACTCTGGTGTGACTTTGTTATATATACTATCAGTGATTTGCGAATTCAAAGAATAAATCGTGATCCCCGATTTTTTAATAATAATATGCTCATACCGTTGAAATATTTTTATTTTTTTATATGATACCAAAAATGCTATGCCTAAAACAAAATTTCGACACCGAATATAGTCGAAAATGGAGAACATTATGTGATATTAAGTTTTCAGAGAACGGTTTGGTCAATAATATTAATTACTTTAAAAGCCTTCCGAATGAACGAGACTATGTGGTTTCGAGACAAATAGAGAATAATTTCTCCATTCGAGAGTTACTCTTCTCAGATTTCGACACCTTGGAGGTACCGAAATATTTAAGCAGCTTCGTTATTGACCATTGTCTCCATTTGTACAATAAGATGGCCGGAAATAAATTTCAAATTTTATCAGTAGAGAAGTCATCCATAATTATGAATAATGAATCCATAGATCTCAATTTCATAAAAAATATCCAACTACTGAAGGAAGAAATAATCCTTCCTGTTCATAGAGAGAATCACTTCATCCTGTTTTATGTCTCATTGAAAAATAATACGTTCACCTTCATAGATTCCATGGGAAATGAGGGTTCAATGATCAATTATTTCGTCAAGAGATTACATTTTTTTTTCAATAATCAGCAGAAGAAGTGCAAAAATATGAAACCAATAATTCCTGATCACATACTTCAGAGAGACTCGTTCAATTGTGGTGTATACGTAATTCATTTTTTTAGGTGTATCATAAACGAAATAAGTCTGGAAAGTAGTAAGTTGTGACATAAACGCTTTCAGAAAAGAATTGAAACAACTCTTGCTGCAGAATTCTTCCGATATGAAGAGTAAATGCTTATTTTGTTGTAATGATTTTTCGACAGAGGAATCATTTCAATGTAGTAGTTGTAATAGATACATACATCTGAACTGCTTGCTCACAGCAACCGAAATCCAACAGAACATCCAGGCTACTGATAAAATGATGAACGGAATTTGTGATTTGTGTCGAGTGAATTGAAATATGAGGGTTGAGAATTATAAAAGGAAAACGAATATTGTATGACGGAACTATTTGGAATTGACAAAAACGTTGGAATAACATCAAATAAATCAGCAAAAGCTTCATACTATTTTTAAATGTAAGATGTCAACTGCAACAAACAATAATACTAGGAATTCAATGCAACACTAAAGTCGACTTTTGGCGAGCTGTGGTTACATGTAACTATCTAACTATCACGTGATCATTTGAGTCATTTGACAGAAAATACGTGTATTAACTGTCAAATAATCGCGTAATAGTTAGATAGTTACATGTAACCACAGTTCGCCAAAATTCGACTTATATACTATTGAAAAACTTAAAAACAAATATACAAGGTGTTCCTGAATTGGAGGTACAAACGAAAAGAGAAGATTCTGTAAGTAATTTTAAGAAAAACAATCTCATAAACATGGAATCGCAAACGTTTCGTTTTCGCGATACAGAGTGTTGAAGTTTGAATACATTTTTTGTGGTGACAATACGAGTTTCTCGAATCTTTGTGAATGATTGTTACAGATTGTGAAAATAATCATAAAAACTAATAGGTAATGAATTCATTCACCACAGCTTACTTACTGAATATTTACGACAATTTGGATTTTTCAGAGAATTTCGAGAGAATCGTTCAATTTTTTTTTCTCCAATCAGTAGCAAACTCGACAAAAGTACAAGAGACCATGAAGTTTAGTGTAACAATAAAGCTTCCTTCAAAATTTATTCAAATTAATGGTCTTACTAAAATAAAGTTCTGAAGGAAAACGAGGGTAAGTCCGATTTTGATAGCGGTCCTTCATGTGAAAAAACAGGAAAAACAGATTCCGGGGGTGTTTTCACCCGCTCATCCCCTCGCTAAGAGATTCGCAGTGGTATTGATTAGTAGCTTATTGAAAAGCAGAATTTTTAGAAAAAGTCCGATTTTGATAGCGGAAGTCCTTCATGTGAAAAAACAGAAAAAACAGGTTCCGGGGGTGGTTTCACCATCTTATCCCCTCGCTAGGAGATTCGCAGTGGTATTAATTGGTAGCTTATTAAAAAGCAGAATTTTTAGAAAAAGTCCGATTTTGATAGCGGAAGTCCTTCATGTGAAAAAACAGAAAAAACAGGTTCCGGGGGTGTTTTCACCCTCTCATCCCCTCGCTAAGAGATTCGCAGTGGTATCGATTGGTAGCCTATTAAAAAGCAGAATTTTTAGAAAGAGTCCGATTTTGATAGCGGAAGTCCTTCATGTGAAAAAACAGAAAAAACAGGTTCTGGGGGTGTTTTCACCCTCTCATCCCCTCGCTAAGAGATTCGCAGTGGTATCGATTGGTAGCTTATTGAAAAGCAGAATTTTTAGAAAAAGTCCGATTTTGATAGCGGAAGTCCTTCATGTGAAAAAACAGAAAAAACAGGTTCCGGGGTTGGTTTCACCCTCTCATCCCCTCGCTAAGAGATTCGCAGTGGTATCGATTTGTAGCTTATTGAAAAGCAGAATTTTTAGAAAAAGTCCGATTTTGATAGCGGAAGTCCTTCATGTGAAAAAACAGAAAAAACAGGTTCCGGGGGTGGTTTCACCCTCTCATCCCCTCGCTAAGAGATTCGCAGTGGTATCGATTTGTAGCTTATTGAAAAGCAGAATTTTTAGAAAAAGTCCGATTTTGATAGCGGAAGTCCTTCATGTGAAAAAACAGAAAAAACAGGTTCCGGGGGTGGTTTCACCCTCTCATCCCCTCGCTAAGAGATTCGCAATGGTATCGATTTGTAGCTTATTGAAAAGCAGAATTTTTAGAAAAAGTCCGATTTTGATAGCGGAAGTCCTTCATGTGAAAAAACAGAAAAAACAGGTTCCGGGGGTGGTTTCACCCTCTTATCCCCTCGCTAAGAGATTCTCAGTGGTATCGATGGGTAGCCTATTAAAAAGCAGAATTTTTAGAAAAAGTCCGATTTTGATAGCGGAAGTCCTTCATGTGAAAAAACAGGTTCCGGGGGTGGTTTCACCCTCTCATCCCCTCGCTAAGAGATTCGCAGTGGTATCGATTGGTAGCCTATTAAAAAGCAGAATTTTTAGAAAAAGTCCGATTTTGATAGCGGAAATCCTTCATGTGAAAAAACAGAAAAAACAGGTTCCGGGGGTGGTTTCACCCTTTTATCCCCTCGCTAAGAGATTCTCAGTGGTATCGATTTGTAGCTTATTGAAAAGCAGAATTTTTAGAAAAAGTCCGATTTTGATAGCGGAAGTCCTTCATGTCAAAAAACAGAAAAAACAGGTTCCGGGGTTGGTTTCACCCTCTCATCCCCTCGCTAAGAGATTCGCAGTGGTATCGATTTGTAGCTTATTGAAAAGCAGAATTTTTAGAAAAAGTCCGATTTTGATAGCGAAAGTCCTTCATGTGAAAAAACAGAAAAAACAGGTTCCGGGGGTGGTTTCACCCTCTCATCCCCTCGCTAAGAGATTCTCAGTGATATCGATTGGTAGCCTATTAAAAAGCAGAATTTTTAGAAAAAGTCCGATTTTGATAGCGGAAGTCCTTCATGTGAAAAAACAGAAAAAACAGGTTCCGGGGGTGGTTTCACCCTCTTATCCCCTCGCTAAGAGATTCGCAGTGGTATCGATTTGTAGCTTATTGAAAAGCAGAATTTTTAGAAAAAGTCCGATTTTGATAGCGGAAGTCCTTCATGTGAAAAAACAGAAAAAACAGGTTCCGGGGGTGGTTTCACCCTCTCATCCCCTCGCTAAGAGATTCGCAGTGGTATCGATTGGTAGCCTATTGAAAAGCAGAATTTTTAGAAAAAGTCCGATTTTGATAGCGGAAGTCCTTCATGTGAAAAAACAGGTTCCGGGGGTGGTTTCACCCTCTTATCCCCTCGCTAAGAGATTCGCAGTGGTATCGATTTGTAGCTTATTGAAAAGCAGAATTTTTAGAAAATGTCCGATTTTGATAGCGGAAGTCCTTCATGTGAAAAAACAGAAAAAACAGGTTCCGTGGGTGGTTTCACCCTCTCATCCCCTCGCTAAGAGATTCGCAGTGGTATCGATTTGTAGCTTATTGAAAAGCAGAATTTTTAGAAAAAGTCCGATTTTGATAGCGGAAGTCCTTCATGTGAAAAAACAGAAAAAACAGGTTCCGGGGTTGGTTTCACCCTCTCATCCCTTCGCTAAGAGATTCGCAGTGGTATCGATTTGTAGCTTATTGAAAAGCAGAATTTTTAGAAAAAGTCCGATTTTGATTGCGGAAGTCCTTCATGTGAAAAAACAGAAAAAACAGGTTCCGGGGGTGGTTTCACCCTCTCATCCCCTCGCTAAGAGATTCGCAGTGGTATCGATTTGTAGCTTATTGAAAAGCAGAATTTTTAGAAAAAGTCCGATTTTGATAGCGGAAGTCCTTCATGTGAAAAAACAGAAAAAACAGGTTCCGGGGGTGGTTTCACCCTCTCATCCCCTCGCTAAGAGATTCGCAATGGTATCGATTTGTAGCTTATTGAAAAGCAGAATTTTTAGAAAAAGTCCGATTTTGATAGCGGAAGTCCTTCATGTGAAAAAACAGAAAAAACAGGTTCCGGGGGTGGTTTCACCCTCTTATCCCCTCGCTAAGAGATTCTCAGTGGTATCGATGGGTAGCCTATTAAAAAGCAGAATTTTTAGAAAAAGTTCGATTTTGATAGCGGAAGTCCTTCATGTAAAAAAACAGAAAAAACAGGTTCCGGGGGTGGTTTCACCCTCTTATCCCCTCGCTAAGAGATTCTCAGTGGTATCGATTTGTAGCTTATTGAAAAGCAGAATTTTTAGAAAAAGTTCGATTTTGATAGCGGAAGTCCTTCATATGAAAAAACAGAATCTATCTGTGAAAATTCGAGAAACACGGATTTTGAGGTTTTTAACACTCCCATCACCCGTGTCGAATCATTTTTCCTGGATTTTCAGCCAAGTACTCCACTATATTGTATCTATTCAATGAATTGCACGATATAATACAGCGAATGTTATCCCGCACGCCAATGAACGTTCGGGCGTACTCGGCTATTTCACAGGATAACTTTTCCGGACAACTTCACGCCGGTAATTTCTCAAATCATCAGGAATCCAGTTGAACATTTTAGCACTCCAGTAATAAGTGGCAGAAATCTGCGTGTTTTTCCTTCTATGCAAAGGAGTTCTCAGATCATCTCTATGTCGCGTGTTGAACATGTGATAAGTCCCATTTTTTCGGAAGTTGATGTTATTACGATGCATGTATAGTAGACACTCTCTGATAAAAAGAGATGGAAAGGTGAGTATCCTAAATTTTTTAAAAACAGCTCTACATGAATCTCTGCTGCCCATTTCATGCATGATACGCATCGCCTTCTTTTGAAATATGAAAACTCTCACAGCATCTGACGCATTTCCCCACAGTAAAATACCATACAGTAGGACACTCTGAAAATTAGCAAAGTATGCTGTTCTGCACATCTCGTAAGTTCCACATTTCCTCAGCTCACGCAATAAATACAGAGATTTAGCTAGTTTATCACAAATAAAGTCTATGTGTGCAGTTCAATTCAATCTATTGTCCAGAACCACACCCAAGAATTTGGCACTGGCTTGGCTCTGTTTACTCCCATATTCCAACTTCACAGTTTTATCTGGATTTAGTTTGAGCGAATTTGCAGCGAACCATGTTTTCACCTCTTCTACAGCTAGTTCTGTTCTGTGGGAAAGTTCATCTTTATTTTTTGATCTCACAATTATGGATGCATCGTCACAGTACAAGCACAAACAGTCACAATGTTTGATTATGATGTCATTGATGTAGATGATAAAAAGTATAGGCCCAAGAATGGATCTCTGGGGTACACCATACTCCACTGCATGCTCTGTAGACGTCACACCATTCCAAAATACCTTTTGTGACCTATTTTTCAAATAGGACTCCAGCAATCTGAAAACAGTTCCTCTAAACCCATGAGCATAAAGTTTTTTTAGTAAAATTGTATGAGAGACCGAATCGAACGCTTTGCTCAAGTCGAAGTTGAGCATCTGCATATATTCACCATTATTCATTGCGTTTATAATATCATTCATAGCATTCATGAGAGCTGTAGTGGTACTGCGTCCTTTTCTGAATCCATGTTGATTCACGTTCAATAATTTGTGCTTTTGCAACCATTTCAACATTCGATTCTTTATAATGGACTCAAAAATTTTTGATAGACAAGGTAGTATTGATATGGGCCTGTTATTGTCAAAGCTCTTCTTGTCACCTTTTCCTTTATATACTGGAATCATTTTAGCAATTTTGAGTTCATCCGGAAAGTAACCTTCTTTGAAACATTTATTCATCATTAAAGATATGGGGTTGGCAATTTCTCCACATATACTTTTCAGAATTTGTGACGACCTTTTCTTCCCTGCTGGTGATTTACGGTTCGGTTTCCTTTCGCTCGGGCGCCAGTTGTGATAATTTTCTCAAGGTCACAAATCCTTGATGACGTCGTTCACTTACCTAAGCCTGGGTAGCTTTTACACAGTTGGAGAAGGGCTCGGTTCAATCTGAGTTCTTAGCGATTGAATAGAGGCTATCAAATAACCAACGAGTATCGAGTCTGCTCACCTTCAGGTTAAAGAAACACACAAAAATATATACACAAATTTATTCTCAATATACACAATTTATATTCACAATAAATAAATAAAGAAATATTCCAGAATACAAAGATAAAATAAAAATTAATTCAAATAAAAAGAAAACACGTATCACTGTTGTCCTTCCAACCTGAAAGTCAAAATAATAAGCGGTCTTTAGCGGTGAGCAAACTGAGCAGGTGATACAAGCGGTGAGAGCAGGTGAAATAAGCGGTGAGAGCGATGTAAAAATAAATAGGCGGTGAGAGCAGGTAAAAATAAGCAGGCGGTGAGAGCAGGTAAAAATAAACGGTAAGAGCAATGTAAAATAAACGGTAAAAGCAGGTAATATAATAAAACACAGAAACAGATATATTTCTTCAGCAAGAGAGCATACACTTAAACAAGAAATCAGTAATCTGAATTAACGGTTGGCTGTCTGGAAACTACAGGTACCTTACTGTGTTCAACTACGTACACGACAGAAATTTCTAACTGTGTCCACAGATAAAAAAAATGTTTCGGAACGGGAAAACTGATTCAAAATAAAATAAAAGAAAATATATAACAGGTCAGGTCACACCCTTACACCAGTTTAGGTGGGTTGCCAGTCGTGCTTAAGCCGCAATAGCCAACCACACCTCACCTAGTACCCTGGGGACGGACGGAAACGGAAAATAAAAAGAAATAATAAAATAATAATATCTATCGGTCGGGTCACACCCTTGCACCAGTTTAGATGGGTTGCCAGTCGTGCTTAAGCCGCAATAGCCAACCACACCTCACCTAGTGCCCTGGGGACGGACGGAAACGGAAAATAAAAAAAATAAAAAAAATAATAGTATCTACAGGTCGGGTCACACCCTTGCACCAGTTTAGGTGGGTTGCCAGTCGTGCTTAAGCCGCAATAGCCAACCACACCTCACCTAGTGCCCTGGGGACAGACGGGAACGGAAATAAAAAGAAATGAAAAAAAAATAAAAATATCTACAAGTCGGGTCACACCCTTGCACCAGTTTAGATGGGTTGCCAGTCGTGCTTAAGCCGCAATAGCCAACCACACCTCACCTAGTGCCCTGGGGACGGACGGAAACGGAAAATAAAAAAAAATAAAAAAATAATAATATCTACAGGTCGGGTCACACCCTTGCACCAGTTTAGGTGGGTTGCCAGTCGTGCTTAAGCCGCAATAGCCAACCACACCTCACCTAGTGCCCTGGGGACAGACGGGAACGGCAATAAAAAAATGAAAAATAAAAATATCTACAAGTCGGGTCACACCCTTGCACCAGTTTAGATGGGTTGCCAGTCGTGCTTAAGCCGCAATAGCCAACCACACCTCACCTAGTGCCCTGCGGACAGACGGGAACGGAAATAAAAAAATAAAAAAAAAATCTACTCTGTATGAATGGAACAATTTAACGGAATTCTGTCGTGTAAAACTTTACAGGAGCGGGGTCGGAAAAAGGGAACACAGTAAAGTAAAATAGCCAAATTAAGTATTCCAAAGCCCAAAAAGGCCTTACCTCTGTATCACTGGTACACTGACTCGAATTCTTCCTTTGAAATCGAAAACGAATTACAAAAAGTAGGTAATTTATTTACTTTCAAAAATTAATCTTAAAATAATTTGCAATAAAGAATTTAACTTTGGAGAAAATTAACGTCAATTAATAAGCAATACGAAAACTCGGAGCTGAATTCTTGATTTTTGGGCGAATTTTGGTTATAACGGCATGTCCCCACCGACAAAGACATGCGTCAAAATTCCAGAAAATTCGACGGCGGGGTTAAAACGGTGCTCTCGGATTGGCCACTTCCCCCAAAACTCCATTTTCGACTTCGAGAAAATTCGGAACATTCGGTTAAAATCGGAATTAAAACGGACAATTTCTCTATCAAATTCCCAACCTCCGAAAAACACGAGCAGCATATGTAGAAAAAAACGGTAAATAACAAACTGCATCTCGGACTGGTGTTTTTCTACATAGGTTGGAAATCGAAATTGAAATAATTTATTTCGTATCACAATATTCCGAATTTCTCAATTTTTCAATTTCATTTATTTATTGGGTAAATTTAACGGAATGAAATTGAACAGAATGGAATTTCTCTGGTAATAATTCGGTATCATTTTCATGTGTCATCGTTGGGAAAATAAATAAACGGACGATTGAAATAATAATAAGAATTATCATAACTCACAACATTATTAAGGGATTAAACTAATTATTAATTCTCTGAGCAGGACATCTTGAGAAAGTAATAAACGCGGTCACTCTCAACAGAAACATCGTAAAACGGTATACGGGGGATGTCCGAATTGAGAGGGACCCAAACGAACAATTTCGGAACGAAATTATTCTTGCTTCGGTTTATTTTCCTCGACATCGACATGAATGATATATACGGCGGTCGGAAATTATTACCAGGACGGAATAATATCGTACTGTTTTACCAGTAGTCAATTATTGTGGTATATTTAGCGGCTATAGTAATGAGCGAAAAAAACGCTTCATTACAAATTTCAGTACTGACATCGTAAATATCCGTTGTTTTTTTAGATTTCATTGATAATATTATCTTCTTGACTTCATTTTCTGTACAATCGAAAAAATATTATAATACTTACTAATAACTTAATTATAACAAAAGCCGATAAGAATGCTGGACTGGTGATCTTAAAGAAAGATTTATATGTTGAGAAAACACAAGCATTTTTTAATGAAAATAATATCAATAAGGCTAAGAACAACCCCCTTTTAAAATTTGTAAACAAAGTTAATAATACCATAAAGGATTCCCTTCCCACTCTGCATCAGGGGCGTAGTGACCGGTGTTCGGCGTGTTCGAAGAACACGGGCCCGGGCCCCATTGGGGCCCGGCCCGTTCTTGGGACGACTGTACTAATTTTTCTTGCAGAATAAATCCTTCATTTTGTACTAAAACCAACTTATCTCCGAAAATTTAATTTAAAGTTAAAATCATCAATTCATATCAGAAATATGATTGTTAATAAAATTTACCACATCGCACACAAATGAAAACGTTGAATCAACAATTCCTTATCCATATTTATATTCTTCTGGTGAAAATTGCTATCCCTGTAATCAATTTTGCAGCCTGGACAAATCGTACCGAACTCTTCGCATGAAGCTTGTCGGCATTCTGTTTAGGGGATAATTACATTACATTAACGTCACCAGATGATCGTTTTATTGGGGCGGCTTTTTTTTGAGCGGCTTCTTTGATGTAGGATTCTCCATGTACATAGGGAAAAATTTTTTTGGACTAGGGGGAAAATGCGAAATCATTTCACTTCTATTCCTATTCAAGAGAAATAAGCAGCTATTCGAATTTGAAAGGACGTTGTGCTTGTGAGTGTGTTCAGGGTGAAAGTTCTCAAAATTCTTGACTTTTTCAGTGTTTTTGAATTTCTGGACTTTAAGTGTTATTGAAGGTGAGTTCTATAATTCATCACGTGGCTGATTTTTTCGTTAGGCGCCTCTCTTAATATGAAAAAATGCAGGTCAGTCTTTGGGGATTGCTGATAGAATTGAAAACTTAGTGAATTGTGAATTGTATCGTCGAGTTATCAGATTATTATTTTCAAATAATTTTCGGTATATAATCAAGGATAAATGTTCGAATTGGTAATTGGTCACTAACACTTCTTTACAAACCTAAAATAATTAGAAAAAAAGAGCCTAATAGCTCGACGATATAATTTCACAAGTTACTTCGTTACTTGTCTCAAGAAATCTTGCTAGAATTATTTTCAATTATCTCTATAGATTGAAGTTGCCCGAACATTAAGTATAGCTAATATTGTGACAAATTTTGCAAATTCAAAAGCCCGCAAAAAAAGTTCTGATTGCGCTTTGTTTTTATCTCTTTTTTGTGTTTATTATATTGATTATATATAGTCCGTTCACGAAAGGTTGAGCCGTCGGTTGGCCATGACAATTTGACATATTTCACTGTGTATATTAGAATTTTAGGTTATATCATTTATTTATTTGTCAGATTGATACGCAATGTTGTCAATATTGCATAGAGTTCTTTATTAACTCGAAAGCTCGTCAGACGAGGCCGGGTTAATTCGGCAACGTTGACTTTGTTTTACGTTATGACAGCAAATACTGCCAACTTCTGATAAATAAAGAAAAGCCTACTATGTGCTCAACCTTTCGTGAACGGAGTATATTTATATGTTAATTTGGTTTTAATATTATTTTGTTTTTTGTTTTCATTTTGCTTATAGTTGTCATTTGTTGTAGTTGTTATTTTGTTAGTTGGTTATATTTATATACCCACGTACTTTGTATTGTCACTATTCTAATATAATAATAATAATAATAATAATAATTTATTTACACACGTAAAAGGAAAACATGTACATGTATAAATATTTGCCATTAAAAATATATGACTTGTCAAAAAAACACAATAAAATATACACTCATATTACAACACTTATAAAATCAAGGACAAAAAGCGGAAAATTCATTTATATCATAAATTGTCTTTTCTAAAAGCAATTCTTTTACATTCTTGGTAAATGCGGGCAAGCTCAAGTCTCTTACATACTTTGGCAGTTTGTTATACAATTTGAGACAAGTATAATTTGGACCTTGTTGTGTCCTCCCTATTCTCGAGTGCGGGACAGTGAAGTTATGTTTCTCTCTTGTATTATAACCGTGGTAGTCCGAGTTTTTAAGGAACTTATCCTGATGTTGGTGAACATATTTGACGCATGTGAGAATGAAAACAGAAGCTGTTGTAAGTATCCTCTCCCTTTTGAAAATTTCTCTACAACTGTCTGTTATCTGCATGTTGTATATTGCTCTTATAGCACTCTTCTGTTTGAGAAGGACTTTTTTGGCTTCTGCAGATTGCCCCCACAGTATAATGCCATATGTTATCATACTGTGGAAGCTTGAATAGTAGGTCATTTTAGCGACATTGACATCCGCTATTTGTCTCATTCTTCTGATCAGGAAAATGGAAGTAGACAATTTTTTGCAAAGGTTGGTCACATGCTTGGTCCAACTTAGAGATGGCTGAAACTCCAACCCCAAATATAATATCGTCGAATCAGTCTTCTCTTTGCTGGTGAAAACTATCCGCTGTGTTTTAGTCTTATTCATCAAAAACCCATTCGCTGAGAACCATCTCCGTGCATCTTCTTCACTGGCTTTTGTCTTTTCATGGAGTTTGCTTCTAGATTCTGATTTATTGAGAATGACCGTATCATCGGCATAGCTGCAGTTTTTATTAGATGCTATATTACTAAAAAGGTCATTAGAATACAATATAAAGAGAATTGGGCCCAGAATAGATCCCTGGGGAACTCCACATTCAATTTTTTTTAGATCAGATCTAGAGTTATTCCACTTCACTGATTGGTATCTATCTGTTAGATAGGACTGGAACAGCTTATTTGTTGTGCCTCGTACTCCATAAAATTCAAGCTTTGCCAAGAGTATTTCATGACAGACACTGTCGAACGCCCTGCTCAAGTCAATGGATGTCATTTCCACCTCCTCAGAACAATTGTATGCCTCCAACACAGTTTCTAGAACGTCTATCATTGCAGTTATTGTTGATTTATGCTGCCTGAAGCCGTGTTGGGCTGTATCAAGTAGTAATTTTCTTTCCAAAAATTTCACAAGGCGCTCCTTCAGCGCTGCCTCGAAAACCTTCGATAACACCGGTAACACTGAGATGGGTCTATAGTTTTTCTGGTCGTCAGTATCTCCTTTTTTGTGAACAGGTGTTACAGTTGCTATTTTAAGTTTCGTTGGGAAGATACCTTGACTGAGACAGTCGTTGATAACTTTGCTGAGTGGGATCTTTATATATGGGATAATGGATTTTAACAGCCTGACAGACATCCCGTAGTAGTCTATAGAATCGGTATTCTTCATTTTTTTCACTAAGCTGAGAACCTCATCTTCAGTAATTGGAGACAGGTATATAGAGTCCGCATTATTCAAATTACTGTTTTTGAGAAAGCCAATCGAAGCTTCTAGTGATGGCTCCACTTTTTCCTTCATTTCTTTACCTATGCTGGTAAAATAGGTATTCATTTCATCTGCAGTTTTCCGTTCATCTGATGTTTTTGGACGGCTACAATTTGTCTGCTGTTTTATCAACTTCCACATTGCCTGAAGTTTGTTCACTGACTTAATTATTTTTTTTGAATTTCTAGTCTTTACAGATTTTGTTATAGCTCTTTTAAGCGAACTTTTCAATGCCCTATACGCCTCTCTACTACTTTCATCATTTTTTACCTCGACAATTGTTTTAGCAGCATCTAGTTTATTTTTTAAATCTCTTATTTCTTTAGTAGAATTATACTTTTTACGATTATTCAACTTTACTTTCTTTTCAGGGAAGGAGGAATGGAATAGTTCGATCAGTTTCTCGTGAAAATTATTATATTGCTTCTCCGCGTCAGGGTCACTCATAAAACCCCAGTTTTGTTCTTTTATACTGTGTATAAAACGGTGCGTGTTTGCTTCATTTATTTGTCTTACCATCTTGTACATTTCACTTGCGGGCTTCTGGCGTTTCGACGGAATTTTGAGGATTTGGGCAAAGTGGTCAGAAATGTGTGGTTCGCATGTAATAGCTCTACAAGTTTCACTCCTTATATTGGTGAATATATTGTCGATACAACTTGAAGAGTTTTTTCCTTCACGTGATGAGTCCGAGAACATGTAGTCCATATTATAAGATTCGAACAGCTCGATTATTTTAATTCTATCATTCGATCGTCCTTGGAAGTTTACGTTATAGTCCCCAGCGAACATGAAACGGTCCGTAGGGTAGTTCTGTTGGCATACGTCAAGGGCCTGGCCAATGATTGATAAAAAAATATCAAAATCTCCCGATGGTGGCCTATATAGAACCACAACTATTAGATTTTTCTTTGCTATTCTTATAGCCGTCATTTCTGTTATCCTTTCAACAGAGAGAAGTTTTATTTCATGCATTATTTTGAAAGGAACGTCATTTTTTAAAATTATGGCTGAGCCACCATGCCTTGTTGACTGCCGACAGTACGCACTGGCTACCACATAATCTTCTATGAAAATTCTATCAAGTATGTCGTCAGATAGCCAATGTTCAGTTATGCATGCCAAATCTATTTTTTGTTCTTTCAAAAAATGCGTGAGATGATCAATTTTATTATTTAGCGATTGTACATTTAGGTTAGTTAGATTGAAATAATCATGATTCTCACCACATATACGGCTATTTCCATGCTGTTCCTCTGCGAAAAAATTTATAACGTCGAACTGATATTCCACTCGGCCAGTTCTCGCTTTTATATAATTCATCGATCAATTCTATGTCTCCACCAACTTTGAATGACATGCTATTTGATTCATTTTTAGGTGTAAGGGCTTCAATACTGAATGAATGACCTGGAAACACTTGAGAGAGATGGTTGTTTATACTTTCTACGGTCGTGTTAAGTTGCACTTTGCCAATATGTATCCACACTTTCTGTTTAGCACTCGAAAATGCCATTTTATTCTCATTGTCGACTCTAGTTCCCTTTACTGTTTTATTTGCATTTCTTTCGATCTTCTTCGGGGGTTTGGGAAGTTCATTGTTTTTGTTTTGACCATCAGCTGATATTTCCGCATTATTTACATTCCGTCGCTTCGTCTGGGAATTTGGAACAGGTGCTGGAGTGTCTGCACCTTTTTTTGGTTTGTTAGACACGTTCTTACTATCAGAGACATGGTTCACCTTATCAAATTTATTCGATACTCCTGACGCATGAGTTGAGAAGTCACATACGGTTTTGTTGTTTTCCTTTTCTAATGTTTTGATTTCAAAGAGAAGAAGTTCATTTTTATCTTCCATTTCTGACACAAGTTTTCTTAAAATGATATTTTCATTTAATAATCTATCATTTTCGCGAGTTAGGTCCATTATTATGTTCTCATTTGATTTCACCACTTCAGTAACATTCACCACTGTGTCAACCGAACGGTTCAATTCTTCGTCCTCGTCATCGACTAGGTTATGAATGTCCTCCGGCGGTTCACAACACTTAATATGATTATTGTCCAATCTCACAATATCACTATAATATTAGTAGAGAACCAAAGAGAGATTTCGACCGGATGTGACGTCACACGCCGTGGCGGTGCTTGGATCGTTGGCTGGTGGGGTCATGGGGGGTCATGTCATGGGCGGGGGTCATGGGGGGTCATGGGTGGGTCGGCAGGGTCCAGTGGCGGGGAGCAGGGACCGGAATATAGATGTTAGTTTGTAATCATCGACCAGATGGCGTTGCTGGGTTTGGTTTGGTCATGGGCGGGGGTCATGGTGGGTCGGCAGAGTCCAGTGGCGGAGAGCAGGGACCGGAATATAGATGTTAGTTTGTAATCATCGACCAGAGAGGAGTCCACGATGATCTGTGTTATATCATTCCTATTATTATTGTGTCATTCATCATATTCGAGCAATGGAACTGATATAGCAAAAGCCTATTTAATGAAATATGGATATTTTCGGCAATCTAATAATTCAGATATTGAATTGAATAAATTATCTAATGCGGTTAAAAAATTTCAAGAGTATTTCAACCTGAGTGAGCAGACAGGGGTTCTGAATTATGAAACGTTAAAGTTGATGTTGAGACCAAGATGTGGTGAACAAGATTTTCCACATCCTTTCAGAGTTGTAGAAAAATGGTCTAAAAATCAACTTGGATGGAAATTTCTGAGGGGTACCACTGAGGATGAGTATATAATTCAGGATTGTCATTTCACAAAAAGAGCAAACATATAAATCTTCAATTTTTGACGCACTTCACTTAGTACTATTAATATTGCAGAAATGGAAGTTTACGAGTTTAATAAGGCTAGGAAGTTTTATAATTATCTATGTGAGGAACTTCATTTCGCTGTTTTGTATCATGATGTAGCAAAGTGTTCAAGAATTCTACTAGATTTAGGTCTCTTCATTCCGAACAATATTTTCAACGATTTGGTTGAATATGGAGCACCACAGGAGATCATCAAGAAAGTATTTGATCATAAACAGAAAAATGATGCATTCATCAATGATATTTGTTCATCAATGACTGAAGACAAATTGTCATTAAGTGATTTGAAATATTATATTATGATTAATTATGGAAATCTAAAAATGTATGATATGGTCAATGCTCAAATGCTATTACGTGGTTCATATGGAGAACTGGATCAAGAAACACTTCAAAATCAGTATGATAAACAATCTACAAGGAATTATTATAAGCCATAAGCCATTACATTTATTCGTAGATGAAATGATGTTTCTTGCATCATATTGCGGTAAATACTCAATAATATGTTATTTGTTGAAAGAATTTGATAATCATGGGATACATTTCAAATTTGATCCAGAGAATAATATATGTCATAAAAATATTCAGAATATTTTGGATAAGGGTATGGCAGGAGATTTATTAAATGATGATCATGCTGGAAATATAGGACCAAATGACAATTCAATTAGTGTATAAATATATTAAACGCAAGTTATTCTGCGCAGAAAAAGAAATGGTCAAATCTTAATGATTGAATCTGTGAAATTTCAAGTTAGTCTATAGAAAACATCTGATTCAGAATGTGCTCCAACACTGATAGGTATAATGAAGAGCTGAATAAAATTTTACATCATTATGAAAATGAAGTGCAAAACGAAAAATATCTGATTTTATCATCACAATTTACCATAGGACCATATGAGGTACAATGTGGTTTCAGCAAAGGGAGACAATTTTCACCAGCAGTATTAATTTCCAGTAATAATTTAGTGTTATCAATGGATGAATTCGAATGGAAAACGTTCATCGAATTGATAGAATCCAATGGAACATGTTCAAATTTCACTGATCTACATGTTTCAGTATGGAACTATTCAGAAGCTAAAATAGTGGGCGTCTCTAAGAATAAAGTTTTCCTGTTTTTTACTGAAGCTGAAGTAGCTGAAATGTTAAGATTGAATATTATTATTGCTAATAAAATCAAAATGTTGAACGAATTACATTTCAAATCATATTATTGTAAATTTTTAGAATGTGTACATTCATTTGAAAATCCTATTGATATAATTAAAACATTCTGTATCAAATCATCCTATGTACAGGGTATCCCATTTTGGGCACTTTTACGGGATATCTCCGTTATTTTTAACGTTAGCGGGATGCGGTTTTCGCGACAGTGTGCTTCTTTTTTGTGAAACTAAAGATGGCGCAATCAGTTTTTGCATAGCTCTCTTAGTTTTTGCTCTACAGGGCGGAAATGAAAAGTATCACTTTTTAATCACCTCCCGTATCTCAGTTGTGCTTAAACTTGGAGAAATGGTTGAAACGCATTCCTATAGATTTTTTTCCGTAGAATCCAGTGGCGTAGTCAGTTTTTCAATTAAACTTTCCGTTTTTGAGTTATTGAGCAAACATACGTTTTTTAAATTGGACACCCTGTATATTATTTTTTATTCTTATCAAGCACAATCTCAGCTTTTCAAAAACATATTATTTTATGCATTTATCTTCGAAACCAAGCTCAGAATTCAAGATTTTGTAATTAAATTGTCAATAACCAAGTAGTAGGCTATGACTGTTTATTAAAAACAAAAAATAAATGTCAAGATTTTGTCAGAAATCGAAAATAATGTTAACATAATATCTAGATTACAAACAAGCATGTCATATTTCTCGTAAATTTCGTAAGCAGCCGTAATGAGAAAAACTTAAAACTGAATCATTAATATGATATAATAAATAATAAAAACTGATAGAACTGTAAACTTTTAAACCAACCGACAAAGCTTTGACATTTTTTTTGTTTTAATAAACAGTCATAGAGCCTACTACTTAGTTATTCACAATTGAATTACAAAATCTTGAATTCTGAGCTTGGTTTTGAAAATAAATGCATAAAATAATATGTTTTTGAAAAGCTGAGATTGTGCTTAATAAGAATAAAAAATAATATACAGGGTGTCCAATTTAAAAAACATATGTTTGCCTAATAACTCAAAAACCGAAAGTTAAATTGAAAAACTGACTACGCCACTGGATTCTACGGAAAAAAATCTATAGGAATGCGTTTCAACCATTTCTCCAAATTTAAGCACAACTGAGATACGGGAGGTGATTAAAAAGTGATACTTTTCATTTCCGCCCTGTATAGCAAAAACTAAGAGAGCTATGCAAAAACTGATTGCGCCATCTTTAGTTTCACAAAAAAGTAGCACACTGTCGCGAAAACCGCATCCCGCTAACGTTAAAAATAACGGAGATATCCCGTAAAAGTGCCCAAAATGGGATACCCTGTACAATCTTATGCTATGCTTGAGTGTATTCATTATTATGAAAAGAAGGTGTTGTCAGATGTTAATAAATATAAATAGAATAAAATATTGTTTTATTTTGACGCCTCTAGGTGTATTATTCACCCAACCATAAATCAAATAATCTTGAACTTTCGATTTTTAGATAGAACAAATATCCAGTAGAAATCGCATTAAAATATCAAGAATTCAAATTCCATGGAAAACTATCAGGAAGCAGTTGTTGACCTCATGTATTCAATAAACCATATCTAGGTCAAATAATATGCGAAATTTGCAGATTCCAGCAACTCCGGAAGGCGACCCAACTGTAAACATATTGTGATGTTTTGAAACGACACTCCTTTGTTTAATATATTTAATTTCATCATTCAATAGACAGTGCACATAATCATCAAACGATAATTTTTTGACAACGTTTTTCTTTTATGCCTTGGATTTTCTTGATTTCTCTCGAATCAATACAAAAAGAATACATTTTAGATCCTAAACCTACAAATGCAGTCATTATTGAACCATTGTTTTCATCCTTCATCTTGCCTAATACTCTTTTGTTTACACGAGGAATCCCATATGAATTATTTTCAGGGTAGTCGGAGGTATCAAATCGAGTATGACAGTCTAGTTTGATTTGCTCATATAAATATAAGTGATGTTTTTTTTTTCATTTCAATTACAACTAAATCATCATCTAATATCATTCTACTTTCAAAATTTGGACTCGCAATTATTTTTTTGCTCCATATTTACCATGCCAATGATTAACTAGTCTTATTTTTCGATGTTTCCTAATATTTTCAGTTGTTTTTCCAAACACTGCATTGTTCATCAGTTTGAAAAGATTCTACTCAAAATCATTTCGAGCAGCTTGTCGTAATAGCGTATTTTTATCAATATATATTTTGAGCCAAGCAGATTGATTGAATTGAAGAACTCTATGAATTTGAAAATCTAAATTTAATACGGGTAACACTGACTTATGCTGATTGATTCGCATCTTTCTTATTACTGATGATTTTTTGATAATGAGATTCTAATATATAAAGTTTGAAATTATCGTTAAACAGTCAGTACTATGTTATCCTTCGTTGGAGACGGCTTACTGAATTCATTCATCAATAAGTTACCAATCGAACTGCACATCCCCGGATATAATTATTGTGGCCCAGGTACTAAACTCGAAAAACGATTAGCTAGAAACGATCCTGGTATTAATAGGCTAGACGATTCTTGTAAAAAGCACGACATTGCATATTCTGAAAGCAATTCTTTGATTGACAGACACGCTGCTGACAAGATACTCGAAGACGAAGCTTGGGAACGTGTTAAATCCAAAGACGCTTCAATTGGTGAAAAAAGTGCTGCATTAGTAGTCACCGGAGCGATGAAAATGAAAAGAAAAATGGGTATGGGATCTCAGACAAATAATAAGAGAAAATCATTCAAGAGTTCTGTTTTGAATCCAACTCATAAAATTTTGATGAAATCAAACGTTAATGACTTAAACAAATCATCGCTGATAGCACTTAGGGCAGCTCGAAAGGCAGTTCAGAAAGCTGGGGGAAAAAGTAAAATAAGGATCCCCCGCATTATTCCAGTCGAATCGAAGTCTGGAGGACTTCTCCCACTCATACCTATATTCGCAGGACTATCTGCATTAGGAGCAATGTTAGGTGGTGCAAGCGCTGTAGCGAAAACTGTCATCGATGCTAAGAATGCTAAGAAGAAATTGGAAGAAGATCAACGACATAACAAAGTGATGGAATCTATTGGACATGGTATTTTCATAAAAAAATCTAAGCGTGGATTTGGACTCTATCTGAGAAAACAATCAAAAAACTGAATAATCTACCCAATAGAGCTCTCTATGATTATGAAATTGATGACTTTGCAAGACATTATGGGATAAAACATTTCAGAGGTGTTTTCATGAGGAATACACTACCGAAAATACCTAAAAAGAATGAAAGTGGAATTGTCAATTTAGATTCATCCGAGGGACCTGGAACACATTGGGTAGCATATAAGAAGAAAGGAAATGATGTTGAATATTTTGATAGTTTTGGTAATCTTAAACCTCCTAAAGAGGTTATCCAATATTTCAAGTGTTGTACAATAAAATATAATAGGAATTGTTATCAAAAATTCAATACTTCTAATTGTGGTTATTTGTGCTTGAAATTTCTGATTGGATAATACAGTTATAAAATATTCTGAGTTTGTGTTATTTCGTTCAGTCATGTCTTTGCTCTTCACTTTAAAAGATCGATCATCGATTCTATCAGTAGATTTTCCTGTTCCTATTGAACTGAACAGGGATTTCAATTATGGTTTAGCACTGATTGGATTTTATTCATATAATACGATACCCAATGTACAAAAATACAATAAATTTTATATTTCATCACATGAAGGGAAGAAGAGTACGTTCCAACTACCGACTGGAACCTATGAAATATCAGATATGGAAGCATTTATAAGGTCTAAACTGGAAAATGAATATGAAACTGAGAAAGGAACATCTTCATTCTTCTTGAGACCGAATAATAATACCCTCAAATGTGAAATATTTCATAAGAATAAGAGAATTGATTTCACCCATGACGATTCTATTGGATCCTTATTAGGTTTTTCGAAGAGAGTTCTTGAACCAGGAAAAATTCATGAATCAGATTTACCAGTGAACATTATCAAAGTTCGAACTATAAATATTGAATGCAACCTGATTGAAGGATCATTTTATAATGAGCGTCCATCTCATACACTTTATGAATTTGCAGTGAATTCCGATCCAGGATTTGCTATTGATGAAGTACCACACAACTTGGTATACCTACCTCTAACAACGTATCGAATACGTAATATTACATTGAAAGCAGTTGATCAAGACGGTGATTTGTTAAATTTTCAAGGAGAAGAAATAATCATAAGATTGGAACTGAAAAGATGGTCTTAGTATTCACAACATTTAAAGATCATCCATCATCCCAAAAAGCATCAGTCGTCAAGAGGACATCACCACCGTCACACAAACGTCTCTCTTACGAGAATTTAATCTTTCTACAATCAATCGGCTATAATGTCCAACCACGCTTTCGATATTTATCAACCCATAAACACAGATGAATCAATTGTAAAAGTTGAGAGTCGTACATATCTTCCATTCATCAAGTCGTTCAATAACTCTGATGCAATTGAAATCACAGTAAATCGACCAGATTGTTGGCTCCTGATGTATGATGCTGCAATCATTATCAAAGGTAAATTAACAAGAACTCAAGGTACTGGTGAAGTTAAATTTGTGAATAACGCTGGAGCATTTCTTTTTGATTCCATATCATACGAATTATGTGGTACAGAAGTAGAGATGGCCAGAGATCCTGGTATAATATCAACAATAAGAGGATATTTATGCTATGAAGATGATAATACAAAGGAACTTCAAATATCAAGTTGGAACTATCCTAATAATCCTGCCATAAATACAGATGGAAGTTTTATTTTCAGAATACCAGTTCAACATTTATTCAATTTCTTCAAAGATTATCAGTTTGCGATGTGCGGAAAACAGACATTCCGCTTAGTAAGATCGCAAAATGACAACAATGCAATAAAAATTACTCATGGTTCTACTAAAGATAGTACAGCAGGTAAAATTACCATTGATAGTATCGAACTCAAGGTTAAACATATATATCCTAATGATGTTCTAAAAATGGATTTGTTGAATGCAATTAGATCTAATAAGACTATTTTAATGCCCTTCAGAAAGTGGGAAATACATGAACTACCATCATTACCATCAGGTGGTACTAAAGAAATTTGGGCAGTAAAAACATCGACAGAAATTGAATGTCCTAGATACATAATTTGCTGTTTCCAAACAAACAAGAAAAACAATATTGATGAAGATCCCACACTATTCGATCATCTAAATATATCTGATGTACGTGCCCTTCTAAATAGTGACATAATTCCACAAGAAAATTTACATTTGAATTTCGATCAGAATGATTATGCTGAAGCTTTCCAAAATTATATAAACTTTGCATACAGTTATGGGTGTAAGAGAAAATTTCCTCTACTTTCATTCGATGAATTCAAACAAAAAGCGCTGCATGTGTTGGATTGCTCCAGACGTGATGAAACGTTCAAGTCGGCAACAATCGATGTGAAAGTAGAGATTGAATCCTTAAGAGGGTTCCCGAAAAATACAAGATCATACTGTGTCATAGTGCATGATTGTGTAGTAGAATACAAACCACTATCTGAAGAAGTGAAAAAGATTACTCAACTATAATGAATATTGTAGTTTGCGATATACAAGGTTTCATGGTAGATGGCTCGTTCTGTGCTAAAGAGATATCGTTCATAAGTGGAATGAAAACGTCTCATTTCATTATGAGACCTTTGAAAAATTTCAAATATCTAACTTCTTCAGATAGAAAAACAGTTAGATATTTGGAGCAGCGCCATCATGGACTTAAATATAGTGACGGAGTAATTGACTATCGCGAAGTAGGTGAGGTAATTAGAAGTGTGTTGAAAGAAAATGACATAGTGTACGTGAATGGACACCAAAAGTGCCATTTTTTAAAAAATCATATTATGGATAGATGCTTACAAATAATAGATGTCGAGAACTTCGGATGGACTCCTCCGAAATTTGTGAAAAAAACCCCCCAATGTTTGAACCATACGCTAAATGAGTGTATGTGCACAATGAACAATTGCGATGAACTTTTGCGGTGGGTATGCACGTTCCTACCAAAAGTAGAAACTTTAGTTACAAGACATCTAAAGTGCAATAATGAAGACTGAACTTATAATTTATTAATATTAAGAGTATTAAGTGTATTGTATAATATTACTAGGTTTAAGAAACTTAAATGTAAAACAAGGTTTATTTATCTCATAAAATATGAATAAATATTTAACAGAATTCGTTTTTTCCTTTCACCTATTATTTTTAAGAATAAAAGCTAATGCAATATTACCACACTCCTCGGTATGGTATGAAAAACAGACATTTTTTCATTCATCACTTCTAAAAAATCTGAATCAAATTAAAACTGAGATATTTTATTTCATTTTTTATTGAATCATCTATTGACATTACTAAATTAAAAGAAAAAATGTCATGTATTATAGGTATTTTGAAACTCACTTCAGACAAAGTAATATATTTCAGAGACAATGTTTTGTACAATTCCTTTTAAATTTCTCAAGTATCTTTAACTGAGATAGTACAGTTCATTTCTCGATTTAAAGAAAATGTCAAGTATTTTGAAACTCACTTTACACATATATATTTAAGTGACAATACATTTCTCAAGTTATCACTTTTGTTTTGGAATTAAAGTAAAATCTATTATTTGAATTCAGTGAACGGGTTGTGGAAGAACGCTACATGAATAAAAAAACTGAGATATTTTCATTTCATTTTTATTGAACCTTGGGAATCATTTATAAATCAACATTTCTCAATTTAAAGAAAAAAAGAATGTCATATGCTACAAGTAGTTTGGAACATACTTTACACAAAGTCATGTATTTAAGAGACAATGGGTTATACATTTTTTTCTTACATTTCTCAAGTATCACTTTTATTTTAGAATTAACGTAAAAATTGTCATTTCCAAAATTGATATCAATCAGAGTATTCGATCGTAAATGTAGACCTTTTTTTACAACATGTGATTCAAAAAGTAAATCTAAATAACAAAATATATCAATTACAACATTGTTTGTTACAATCAAATATTGTTTCATAAGTAGAACTTTGAAGTCATTATTATGGATGCTCTTAAAATTGTAAGAATATTCAGATAAGGGTGATGATTGTAATTTCCAACCATTTTCACTTCGTAAAAAGTAATCCAATGCATCATCCTCTGGTATAAAAATTATAATTTCAACGAATTCATTTAGAAGGCCTAGTAAATATGATACGAAATCTCCAACCAGCATCCATCTATTAGTAGGTATCTTCATTGCATCTTCATATTCTCTTGGAAATTCTTCTTTAAACTTCATTCCTAGATCAGTTCTTTGTGTAATATATTTCACTATTTCAGCTTTACCAAGGTTCACAAGAAATGGTTCATCAAACTAAATAGACATAAAAATTAATCTAATATATTATAATGACCCCAAGGTAGGGTGTGGTGGTTATTTGGCATGAGGTATCGCTTATCATCTCTACTGCAGAGAGCAATTTTTTCTTGTTCAACAGAAAACATATTGTGATGTTTTGAAACGATACTCCTTTGTTTAATATATTTAATTTCATCATTCAATAGACAGTGCACATAATCATCAAACGATAATTTTTTGACAACGTTTTTTTTATGCCTTTGATTTTCTTGATTTCTTTCGAATCAATACAAAAAGAATACATTTTAGATCGTAAACCTACAAATGCAGTCATTATTGAACCATTGTTTTCATCCTTCATCTTGCCTAATACTTTTTTGTTTACACGAGGAATCCCATGTGAATTATTTTCAGGGTAGTCGGAGGTATCAAATCGAGTATGACAGTCTAGTTTGATTTGCTCATATGGATTTTGATTACTTATTTCATAGATTAAACTATCTGTGTCTACATAATTCAATTTACAATTATTATTGAAATTGGGTAGAAAATAGTCATAATGGAATTCATATAAACATAATTTCGAAACATCTAATACGGACATGCCTACATATATTGGTTTGTTAAATATAATTGATGTTTTTTTCATTTCAATTAAAACTAAATCATCATCTAATATCATTCTATTTTTAAAATTTGGACTCGCAATTAGATTTTTTGCTCCATATCTACCATGCCAATGATTAACTAGTCTTATTTTTCGATGTTTCCTAATATTTTCAATTGTTTTTCCAAACACTGCATTGTTCATCAGTTTGAAAAGATTCTTCTCAAAATCATTTCGAGCAGCTTGTCGTAATAGCGTATTTTTATCAATATATACTTTGAGCCAAGCAGATTGATTGAATTGAAGAACTCTATGAATTTTTTTAAGTACAAGACCATGTGATAATGCTTGTTTTAGATTTCGATAATGAAGAATATAGTTTTTCTTTGTAAATAAAGTGGTTAATAATTTAGGAGACTTTGAACCGGGTGGTATCATCGTTTCTGCGCAAAATGGTAAGTCTCTATGTTGATCATGAAGATGACGAGGATATTCGAGATCGACTTCTAAAATATAACCCTCTGGAGAATCATCAGGTATTTGAGTAATGTCAATGTTTGTGTTAACCCACTTAAATCCTCCATATGGCAGATACTGTGACATTGCCCAGCCATACAAATTATTTACATCTAAATACAAAAGATATTTCTCTATTTCATTTTTGTTATATTTTGAACCCATATATTTATTATTAGCATAAGATAATCTATTTGAACACTGACTTATACCACCCCTGATTCCATTTTCTATGAACAGTAACATATCAATATCTTTAATAATTTCTAAATCAATATTGGTAATTTTTAACATACAATCCCACGTATAGCCAGGTAAAGTGTAATAATGAATTGGATCTAATTCATATTCTTTAATACTACTATTTCTAAATTGCTCAAATACATCCGCCAAAATCATGACATCAGTTTTGAGATATAGAGACATATAATCTTGCATAGTTTGACATTTGAATAGAAACCAAATATGTTGAGCATGAAGATATTGTTCATCGGTTATTCCTTCATAATTCAATTGATTATAGAATTTTTCAATAGGCGGAAGACATGTTTCTTTTAATTTATCTAAACTATCCATATAATCATAGGGAAAAACACCTTTTTTAGTTAAAAGTTTCAAATGTTCCTCACTCGAAAAATTATTGAATTGTTTTTTCAACTCAGTAAACTTATCTATTGTAAGATATGAGGCAAGATCTTCAAGAGAACTATTTAAAAAACGAAAACTATCGATGAATCTAAATTGTATTTCTGTTTTCGAATCAAATTTAGTGAAACTGATAAATTTTTCCTTATTCAAAGGCAGAAGAGAAATAGATCCATGCTTCGCAAGCTCTTTTATTATCAAGTGCGCATCATACCCACCAAGATTGTGAAACACTACAGGAATTATTACACTCTTTTTGAAATTTAGGTTGCAACTATTATGCGCTCTTCCACGATATTTCCCAGTGAAATGGTTATGATCCATTACTATTTCATCATTAGCTGTGAATGCTTTCTCGCAGATATGACAAACATTATTATTATCATCATCCGAATATGTTGAATCCATAGGTTTAACAAATTTTATTTGCTTATACAAAGTATCTGCTATTTCAGATAATTTAGCCGAGAACCATTGCATGCAATCAGCACCTGTATAAGACTCATAATATGAAGGAATACATTCATTTTCATACAAACTTTTCAAATAGAAACCCGCACTAATAGCTTTATGTTCTTGATATTTTCTTGAATTAAATGTTTTTTCATTCATAGGCTTCAAGTATGATTCAAAATCACAATATAGAACAAATGGACTTCTTTGTTTATATCGATAATTAGTGAAAGAAATATGAGACTCTTTTGGAAACATAATGTGACACGGTTTATGTTTTGAACATAATTTATTATGCTCAAGCAACATTTGTTCTGAAGAAAAATAATTTAAGCATTGTTCACATATCCATTTCTTTCCATTATGTTGACTGAGTTGATTTGTTAGTAACCGTGATAAGTTTTTTATATAAACATAATGATAATGAATTTCCTCATCAATTGAGTTCACTCCGAATTCATCTTCTGGCTGATAAATGTTTTGAATCAGCAATAAATTCACATGTCTATTCGGTATTTTCAATGTACAAATACGTGAAGGAACTACGGTAAAATTTTTTCTTTTATCCATTTGTAATGAAAAAACATTAATTGATAAATTATTCAATTTCTCAAATTTTTCAATATCTTGGAACGTTATTGGAAATTTAATATCATCAGTATTAAAAATAGTGTTCGGGTGGGGGTACATTGACGTCCGATCCGAATGAGTTTTTTTGGGGTACAAAAACGAAAGAATCGACCACATAAAACAGAGGTCATCATCATAATTTTTTACATTAATACAAGCGTGTTTCGAAGCAATTTTTTCAGGTAAACGTATATATGAAGTTCACCATTTCCCATTTCTACTGTATTCATATTAACTTCTAATGACACTACTGAATGAAGAGCAAATCCACTATCCCGCTCTTGAAACGATTCCAGTTTAGTTTTAACTTTTTCAATTACGTTCAATTCAAACCATTGTTCTAAATTTGTAGATTCATCAATCGTAACATTCTTAGTTGAAAAGTATTTGAAATCTAACAATTCATCATTTCCACTTTTTTTTATGAATTGACCACAAAAAACTGTATTTATTTTAATAAATCGCAATTTCTTGAGAGCATTTTTGATTCTAGTTTTCATAAGGTGAAAAGCATCATAAAGAAATTCAAGAAAATCAATGTGTTTCAAATTTATTATTACACCTGTTCTGAGTCTTGATTCGAATGCTGACTGTACATCTTCCCATCTCACACGATCACTTCGCTTATTGCTATTTCCTGCTCCCTTATGCGCAATTAAAGACTTAAGCTGAATTTTATATCGTTTCAAGTGACACAAGGATGTTTGAATTTTTATTTTATGACCATGTTCCTTATTAATCAAGTTTTTGGTTAATAAACGAATATGTTTATTTATCAACTTCAACCAATTAATAATTAACGAGGGATCTTTCTCATGAACAAGAATTTTCATTGCTCTATGAAATAAATTGATGTCACATACCTCAGCCATTACTTCCACTAACAAATTTCGAATAGAGGTGTAGATTTATTTCCTGGCAGTTCTTTTGATCCTATGTACTTCAATCCGAAACTCTTCAACTGTTGTAAATGTTCTTTTAGGCAGTCCGTAGCTCTTTTGGGTAGAAACACACAATTTTCTTCTAGTTCCAACCATATGGCCTCACCGAACTGGGTATTCATTAGCCTAGCATCCAATATTTTATAAATGCGATTCACCTCTAACGTATTCAAAGAAACACGAGGTTTGTTTGCTGAAAGAGTAGTTATCGCATTAATTTTAGCCAAATCCATGATTGATTTTTTTTTTCTGAAATCAAAAAATAATCATGAAATGATAATAATCGAAAACAATTTGCATACTTACATAAGGTACTACTCAAGATCACACTCGCGGTGGTTGTAAAAAAAAAATGTTGTTGAGAATTGAATGAGTACAGCTTATATATTATTTGTGACGACACACAGTTTTCGTCATGTGTCGCCTTCCAGAGTTGCTGAAATCTGCAAATTTCGCATATTATTTGACCTAGATATGGTTTATTGAATGTATGAGGTCGACAACTGCTTCCTGATAGTTTTCCATGGAATTTGAATTCTTGATATTTATTAAAGTTTAGTACCTGTACCACAAAAATTATATCTGGGAATGTGAATTTCAATTGGTAACTTATTGATGAATGAATTCAGTAAGCCGTCTCCAACGAAGGATAACATAGTAGACTGTTTAACAATAATTTCAAACTTTATACATTATATTAGAATCTCATTATCAAAAAATCATCAGTAATAAGAAAGATGCGAATCAATCAGCATAAGTCAGTGTTACCCGTATTAAATTTAGATTTTCTCGATGAACAACATAATGATAAGAAAAAACATGGTGATTTATTTCCCAATAGTTGCAGATTTATATTTGCAGGTCCTAGTGGTTGTGGGAAGTCGAATACATTATTAAGTCTACTTTTTGATATAAATGGATTACATTTTGAAAACGTATATATCTATTCAAAAAGTCTGTATCAACCGAAATATCAGATATTAGAACAAATACTCAATAAGGTTGATGGCTTGGGATATTATCAATTCAAGGAGAATGATGAAGTGATTCGTCCAAATGATGCTAAGGAAAATTCAGTTTTTATATTTGATGATGTCATAGGTGAGAATCAAGATAAAATAAAATCATATTATGCTATGGGAAGACATAAGTCTATAGATGTGGCATTTTTATGTCAGACATATGTAGCTGCTAAAAAGCATATAATAAGAGATAATACAAATATATTGGTTATATTCAAGCAAGATGATGTGAATCTACGTCACATATTCGATGAGCATGTTTCACCTGATATGGATTATGAAATGTTTAAAAAAATATGTGCATTCTGTTGGAATGAAAATTTTGGATTTTTAGTGATTGTTAAGGACTTTACTTTGAACGATGGTCGATATAGAGTAGGATTTGATAAATACATAATACTAGAAGATTAGTTGCCAGTTCCATATGGTTCATGTTGAAATGAAGATCAATACTGTAGATAGAAATAGAAAGTTGAAATTGCAAGAACTTATTCGTGGTGTAAAGAGAAAATATGCTGCAATGAAACTTGGAAAATCTGAAGAAGATGAGACTTTAGATAGGCTGTATACTCCTATAACAAAACGTTTAAAACGTATTGAAGCTGAGCTCAGTAAACAAACAGACATATCATCATCGAAAATAATTCTGAAAAAACCCGAAATACCACAATTCACCTCAACACCTCAAGATCGTAAATACAAATCTACAGATGTCAAATTTGAGATGGAACAGTATCCTCAGAAAAATCTGTCATTCATCAGCGATCCCAATCAAACTGTTATATCAAAAACTGATAATAATGATTCAGTTTTTATTGGGGGAGATGATAATGATGAGCGGACGGAAGAATTTATTCATAGTTTGAATAATTCTGAGGTTGTTGAAGATTATTTAGATCAATATCCTGAAAAGGTGAGAAATTATATCTATTCAGCATTCACAGAACCTCAACAATATGATTCTACTTTTGGACCTAAATATGATAAACAACTTTCGAAATGGATGTTAGGTAAATCTGCTATGGAGTTTGATAGGAAAACTGGTGATGTATTGATTGAAAATGATAGATATCCTGGAACAACAGGACTCTACAATCTAATATTCAAAAAAGACCCCAATGGTTATACACAAGATGATATGAATAATTATGGAAAGATATTAGAAAAAACAAATGTTCATAGAAAACAATTTCAACCTGGTAATGCTATGAAGGGTAATAGAGGTTATAAATATCTAAAAATAATCAGACCATCAACTGGACATGGTCTCATGACATATAACAATAAGCCAGTCGAGTTTGTTTATTGGGATGATATAAACGAAATCGTTAACAGGTTCCGATTACTCTATGCATCGAAAATCGCTGGTAATACATCTGTTGAAAATGAAATCGAGTCAATAGTTGAAGAACTTCGAGAAGCTGAGGTTATATACTAAGTGCAAACATGTCTCTTGATAAGTTTGGACGTTCATCTCACGCCAATAGTAAATTGAAAAATTTTCGAACTAGTTCTCTACCGATTCCTCGTACTACAGATGGAGACTATGATTTCACCAATCACAAATTGTGTAATGTAAAAACTCCTACTGTGATGATGACAGTGCTAATAAAAAATATGTTGATGATGAAATATATGCTTTGAAATTTTATGATTTCAAAGAAGGTGTTAGTTTGTCATTCAACAACTTTCATATAGAGCTGAAAAAATTCATACAATTGGTAGAAAGTAAGTTCATCCATATAAAGGAGGAATTTATGCGTGAGGATGCAAAATTGACATTGCTTCTGAAAGATAACTTTGCTAAATTAGATCTCAGGGTGAAGCAATTGGAATTGAATTGTACTACACTAAAAAATGATATATCAGTTATAAAACAGAAGCATGGTACCTTTGAAGCTAATGTTATTCAAGCTTTCAATACCAATGAACAGATAATTGTCGGATTAAGAAATACCATCAACAGCAACAATATTTTGAATAATGCAGCATTCCAAGGAGAAAATGAGAGTGGTTCAGGAACTACATAAACCTGCACGTAAAAACTTCCCACGTCGTTCAATAATAATCCAAGGTCTTAATGAATCATGGCAGGCGGACTTGGCTCAAATGGATCTTTATGCTAAGGAAAATAAAAATTTCAAATATATTTTGATAGTTATAGATTGTTTCAGTAAATTTGTTTATGCAAGAGGTCTCAGGACAAAAACTGGACAAGATGTGACACGTGCTTTCAAGGAAATTTTGAATGATAGTAAGATCAATCCTAAAAATCTTCAAACAGATCAGGGAAAGGAATTTTTCAATAGAACTTTTGAATCTCTGATGAAAGAAAATGATATAAATCACTATTGTACCTATTCTAAAATGAAGGCATCTATTGTGGAAAGAGTTATAAGAACGATCAAGGACAAACTCTATAGATATTTCAGTTTAAATGGAACACATCGCTGGATTGATATTTTACAAGGAATCGTAGATGATTATAATCACACAAAACATAGAACGATCAATATGAAACCCTGCGATGTTAATCCCAAAAATGAGCAAACTTTATTGAAAACTAGATATAATCGTATAAAGATTGCCAAAAAAGGAAAATTGAAAGTAAATGATATGGTTCGAATTAGTAAAGCTAAACATATATTTTCGAAGGGTTATTCACCTAACTGGACTACAGAAATTTTCAAAGTAGTCAAAGTTCAATTAACCAATCCTGTCACATTTCTTCTAGAGGACATGAATAATCAACCAATAAAAGGTGGTTTTTATGAAGCAGAACTACAGAAAGTGATGTATCCAGATGTTTATTTAGTTGATAACATTCTTCGACGTAAAGGAAACAAAGTCCTTGTTCATTGGCTTGGATTCGATAACACACATAATTCATGGATTGATACTTCGAATAAACTTTGAAATGTATAAGAATAATTTAAATAAAAGAGTGATGAAATGAGTTTTTTTTTACTTATTACCCAAACGATCATTAATATCCTTATCCTTATCAATTAAATATCCCTCAATATTATACGATTGCAAACTAACATCTATAAATTTCCATCCAAGTTGATTTTTAGACCATTTTTCTACAACTCTGAAAGGATGTGGAAAATCTTGTTCACCACATCTTGGTCTCAACATCAACTTTAACGTTTCATAATTCAGAACCCCTGTCTGCTCGCTCAGGTTGAAATACTCTTGAAATTTTTTAACCGCATTAGATAATTTATTCAATTCAATATCTGAATTATTAGATTGCCGAAAATATCCATATTTCATTAAATAGGCTTTTGCTATATCAGTTCCATTGCTCGAATATGATGAATGACACAATAATAATAGGAATGATATAACACAGATCATCGTGGACTCCTCTCTGGTCGATGATTACAAACTAACATCTATATTCCGGTCCCTGCTCTCCGCCACTGGACTCTGCCGACCCACCATGACCCCCGCCCATGACCAAACCAAACCCAGCAACGCCATCTGGTCGATGATTACAAACTAACATCTATATTCCGGTCCCTGCTCCCCGCCACTGGACCCTGCCGACCCACCCATGACCCCCCATGACCCCCGCCCATGACATGACCCCCCATGACCCCACCAGCCAACGATCCAAGCACCGCCACGGCGTGTGACGTCACATCCGGTCGAAATCTCTCTTTGGTTCTCTACTAATATTTAATACATCCAGGATGCATTAAAGTTCCACAGTTTATACACTGCAACCCATTGTTGGGGGTATTATTGCACTTTTTACATTTCTTTGTCGGGAGCTCACTAACGCGCATCTTATCGGCCGCCATGTTTTCTCATACGTGACAAAGAAAATGTGCTTTTATTTTGTCCTTATCTAATTTTTTCAATTATGTAACCAGCAGGCAGCGCTGCTAGTGAGGGTAGGGGCCCGGAAAATATCTTGAACACAGGCCCGTGGTGGCGTTACTACGCCACTGCTCTGCATAAATTTAATGAAACTATTTTCAGTATCAAGGAAAGAAATCCAGAAATACCAAGACTAAATAGCCTGATAAAGTTACACAAAACCGAAAAAAGCATAAGACCTATCACCTCAGCAGTTTGTTCTCCCACCCATAAAATTTCAAAATTCTCAAATAAACTTATTAGTAGAGATTTGAATATAAGATCAAAATTCTCCATAAAAAATTCATTAGAACTCATAAAAGAATTAAATTCTGTCAAATTGAACCCCCACAGACATTATTTTCTTGTATCTTTTGATATTGTCAACTTGTACACAAACATACCAATAGATGATACACTCATGTTATTTAATGAGATCTTGAATGAATATCATAGAACAGACAATGAAATTAATCTAGAAACTGAGGATATAAGTAATATTATGCGTCTAGCGAAAATAGCAACTGAACAAAACTTCTTTATTTTTGATAACGTAATTTATACCATGAAGGATGGTTTACCAATGGGATCCCCACTAAGCGGACCATTGTCTGACATATATGTGAATCATGTTGAAGTCCAAATTATGCTTTTAAACCTAGCTCGGCATGTGGTATTTTGGAAGAGATATGTTGACGATGTATTTTGCTTATGGTCTGGGACTGAAGAAGAATTAACCACCTTTTTCAATACTATAAATTCAGAATTCAAGATCAAATTCACATTGGTGAAAGCACATAACAATTCAATTAATTTCCTAGATTTAAAAATAAAATAACACAAACAGATATCATAATTCCCTTCAGATCATACCACTCTACCCCCATAAAAAATTCAGCTTTCAGATTCCTATTCTATACACATTTGAACGTCCCATTATCTTGAACTAATTATAATAAAGAACTGAATATTATATATAAGATTGCAGAAGCTAACCAATATCCGAAAGAATATGTTGACAATATTTTTAAATCCATAAAAAAGAAGATCATCCTCAAGAAAATATACCCCCATTGTTCAATGAAACCAAATTATATTTCAATTCCATATTTTGAAGGTCTCAACGACAGATTGAACTCTACCGAAAATATAACTACCTAATAGTAAATAGAAAATAAAGAAATCTGGAAAACATAATTTTAAACAATAAGGATAAAATAGAGGATATGTGTTGCAGTGGTGTTTACAAGATATCTTGTGGTGAGTGTCCTTCATTTTATATTGGTATGACCACTCGGTCAGCTAAGATAAGATATAATGAACATGTAAAAAACAGACCAAAATCAGCTCTAGGCAAACATTTAGAAGAAAGTAAGCATCAGACTACAATTGAGAACTTGTCATTAATACATAAAGAAAACAATTACAACAAACTTATTCTTTTAGAGCAATATGAAATTCTGAAAAATAAAAACAACGATTTACTATTAAACGATATATCAAAATTTAATGGAAGACATATGTTCAAATTTTTATGAAATATTTGAGATATCTATATTGTGTATGTTTATATTTAATTTATTTATTTATTATTTTAGTTTTAATGAAATGTTTCAGATATCTATGTTATGTATGTTTTTATATCAAAGTGTGTCTCTGTGTTCCGGTTTAACACTCATGACAACTTAGTCTTATTCCGTCAATTTTCCTGCCTGCTTGCTCGGTTGGAGTCGTTTTAGTAGATTAAAACATAATAACCCTGTAACCTAGAATTGTAGAGTACAATTGTCGCCAGATATTTACAGTAATTGTTAAAGCACCCTACTGATGTATCTCGTTTTATTATTTTGTTGTTGCTTCATAATATGACGGTGAGTTTCATTGTTCAGGAAAAAGATGTACCTATTTACTGCCATTTTTTATCAATCTGACTGTTTTTTTGTGAGATTTTTCTGTATGTCGTTTGTTTTATATTTTCAGCTGGCCTGATGATGGCCAACGGTCGAAATCGATAGCCAATAGACTATTAATTAAAATTTAGTGTGTTTTCATTTCTTAATACAATAATCTTTATTTCGAAAATCTTACATATCTGAGTCTTCGTATATGTACTATGTAGTCAGGACGAAATATTCGTCAAATACAAAAGAAAATTTTAAAATATTTTAAGACAAAAACATTATCGTGAACTAAGATATTCATTTATGTATATGGTTCAAGTTGAACTAAAAATTTATGCACTTCGTTTTTGAAAATTTTATCATCCTGTATAGATCTAATCCTTGAAGGCAAAGCATTAAAAAATTTTATGCAGGAGTACTTTGCTCCTCTCTCAGTTATACTTAACCTATGGACAGGATACATACAATTGATTTCTATTATTGCAAGAGTGAGTTGGTACATTTTCATGAAAATATTCTCTATTTTTCAAGATGAACATGATGCACTCTTTGATGTAAAGTGCTGAAACAGTTAAGATGTAAATTTTACAGCGCCAAATTTGAGGGTGTAACGGCTTACATCGCTGTTAATTCGTGTGTTTTGAGGTTAGGTGGACAATGTTTTCGGCCTTTTGACATATGCGATTGCTATATGAAGGAGTATGTTGAGAAAATTTGTAATATTGATGAACGGACAATTCCAGCCAACGATATCTAATTAATTGGGGAAATATGTAGGTCTAGGACTTTCAGCAAGAAATCTTTATCTTACTAAACAATATTTGATTTCGAAATTGCATTATACAGGATGTTGGGAAACCGAAGTTTTGGGAGGTTTTGGGAGCTCCATATAAATGAAAAACACCGATATCGATGTAATTTGTACTGGTGCAAATAAATAAATAAATATAAAACTGGATACGTGAATGAGATGTTTGGAAATAATCATAAGCGGTTCTTCCATTCAACTTAATACGAATTTCTTTTAATTTATTTTTCTTATGTCTTATTAACTGAACCATCAGTAATTGTTTTTCAGAAGGTTCGGTGGAAAAAGTCACAGCTGATATTAAACATTTCTTTTTCCTGTAATATCGTTCATATTTCCAAAAGGACTTAATTGCATTTATCTATTCATTAAAATTTTAACTGATTTTTAGATCTAGAATAAGTTCCCAGAATATTGAAATGTTATTTTTTAACAACAGGATATCTTTAATGAAAAAAAGAAATGTGTGTATGCTTTATGAGCCCAAAAAAATTATATAAAAACGAAAAGCATTTCCAAATAATGATAAAAAAATCTTCAATGTCATTTCGAATTCATATTTCGCTCCTCAGAATAAAGTTTCGTTAGGTTATAAAATATAACACAGAATAGCTAAAATTCTTGCTAGAATCTCGATTTCTGTGTTCGCCGTGCTACGCGATGTAACATTCACGGCATCTTTTAAGGTGCGTACAGATATAGAACAAAACATCGTATAGTAACTCCGTCGCGTAACAAATGTTTGTTACGCATCGAAATACGGCGCTTATCAATATCAATACATCGTTTATCTTATTAGCGGAGCATGCTGCCGTTCCATCTTCACAACAGAAAGAGTTTTCTTGGTTGCAATGGAGGTTGCTGCAGCAGCTAAGGTGCGTACAGATATAGAACAAAACATCGTATCGTAACTCCTTCGCGTGACAAATGTTTGTTACGCATTGAAATACGGCGCTTATCAATATCAATACATCGTTTCATATCTTATTAGCTTAGCGGAGCATGCTGCCGTTACATCTTCACAACAGAAAGAGTTTTTTTGGTTGCAATGGAGGTTGCTGCAGCAGCTTATACAGGGTGGCCGGACGATTGAAGAAAAGAACAGGTCCCTCGTCATCTCATAGGGTATTCGGATCACCCCCATGTATGTTATGCGATTATTCACGGTTTCCGAGTTATGAATTTTTTTATAAACTTTTTAGAATTTTCAACTTGACCATTTTAAAAAAGATTAAAAAAAAGTACAAGAGTTTTCTGATCAATTTTTTTTGTAAATAAATCGCCATGAAATGTACTTTAATACATAAAATAACCAGCATCGTAAATTTGATAAAAATTATAGAAATGTTGGTCTCAAGTGAAAAAGTTACGTATTTTGGATCATGATCTAAATTTTCAAATTTAAATAAATTAAAAATGTAAACAGGCTACTTCATGGTTTGTCAGTAGGCTTAAGCTTAAAAACTGCGCTCAACACTCAGCTTTCAGAATCATTAATGAAAAATGGTACTCAACAGTCTACTTTTGTTAGAGCCTTCGAAGTCAGCGAGGTGGGAAAAATCAAAGAGCTAGACGTTTACTCAAAAATTATTTTTTGCCATTTTAAGATTTTTCTGATCAAGTTATGATAGAAAATGCTGAAAATTTGCTTTAGGAGAAAAGTTTTGGATAAGAAAAAGCTTTTTCTTTTTCTTATCCAAAACTTGGATGGCAATAAATCACACATTATGTAGATAAAATAAAATTTATTTATAAAAATTACAATAAAAAAAATAAATGAATAAATAAATTTTGTGAAGGTGTAGAATGTGTATTGAGGCTGGAGGTGCCCTTCTTGAAACCTATTTAAAATTTTATAAATAAATTTGTTTCTATCTACATGATGTGTGATTTATTGCCATACATTTTACTTTTTCTTATCTAAAACGTTTCCTCTGATGCTAATTTTCATTAATTTTCAGCATTTTATATTATAACTTGATCAGGAAAATTTTAAAAAGGCAAAAAATAATTCTTGAGTAAATGTCTAGTTCTTTGATTTTTTCCACCTCGCTGACTTTGGAGGCTGATTTTAGCAAAAGTAGACTGTTGAGTACCATTTTTTATTAATGATTCTGAAAGCTGAGTGTTGAGCGCAGTTTTTAAGCCTACTGACAAACCATGAAGTAGCCTGTTTACATTTTTAATTTAAATTTGAAAATTTAGATCATGATCCAAAATACGTAACTTTTTCACTTGAGACCAACATTTCTATAATTTTTATCAAATTTACGATGCTGGTTATTTTATGTATCAAAGTACATTTCATGGCGATTTATTTACAAAAAAAAAATGATCAGAAAACTCTTGTACTTTTTTTTAAATCTTTTTCAATATGGTCAAGTTGAAAATTCTCAAAAGTTCAAAAAAAAAATTTATAACTCGGAAACCGTGAAAAATCGCATAACATACATGGGGGTGATTCAAATACCCCATGAGACGAGGGACCTGTTTTTTTCTTTTGGACGTCAATCGTCCGGCCACCCTGTATATACAGGGTGTCCCGTAAAGACCACGTCAAACGAAAACGGAAAGTAGATCAGAATGTGATCTATCTGATGTGAAAAAATCGTTCATATGAAAGTCTCACAGTTTTCGAGATATTTGATTTTTTATGAAAATGTTGAATTTTTTCACTTAAATTGATTTATCTCTTGCGGGAGCTCAAATTAAATACTTTTCGAATCAGTTTTTTCCATAAATATTGTTAAATGGTCACTTCAATTCATGCAATGAAAAATAGCACAAAATATTATACAGGGATTCTGAAAAAAAAAATTAAAATTCTTGTTTTGAAGGAAGTGTTTTTTGTAGTGAATTCTATCTGACGTGGTGTAAAAAAAAGACACTATACCTTTTCTGCATATAACGTTAAAAAGTTGCCCATTTTCTGAGGATTCCGAAAAGGTAAATCACATGTGATAAACTTCTTCAGAAAAAAAGATATTCGAATGTTTATCGAAAATGGAGCATCTCTGTGAAAAAATGATTTTTTCACATTTTCCACAAATACTTTCATTTGCACTTCCTGCTGAAAATAATCAATCAACAAATCAATAAAAAGTTATTAAGATGCCAATTCACTCACTGAATTTTTTTATTTATTTTTCTTTGCCTAAAGAACTCTCGAACATCGATATGATGTGATGCGATTCAATTATTCAATCTTAAGATACTTAAGGTATCTATGGAAACGTCCATCTGGTGGAAGTTGATGCGTAACAGTATACTCGGTAAAATGTAATCAGAAAATGTTTCGTACACTGCAAGAGAATACGCCGACATGCACCTTATTTATGGAGAAGTACGTCTTAACGCTAGAGCAGCATCGAGGCTTTATTCAGAGCGGTACCTCAATCGCCGACATCCCAATTACGAAGTTTTTATCCGGACCCATAATGCAATCGTCGAAGGAAGAGTTCCTGGGAGTTGTGAAAGTAGTGGCCGGCCTTCGATCGTGGATGATGACACCATTTTGAATGAAGTAAAAGATAATCCTCCAGTATCAACCAGAATGATAGAGCTCATGACAGGCATATCAAAATCAAGTGCCCATAGAATCCTGAAGAAACACCAATATCACGCCTACCATATTCAGCGAGTTCAACGCCTACTACCAAGAGACTATCAAGCCCGAGTAGAATTTTGTCAACAAATGTTGCTGAAACATACAGAAAATCCCGATTTTTTCAATAATATCCTTTGGACTGATGAGTCTTCCTGTACTCAAAGCGGGTATATCAATCTGCATAATCTTTATAGTTGGAACAACGAGAATCCGCACAATATAAGGCAATATAGATCCCAATATCGATTTACGGTGAATTTATGGACTGGAATAAACGATGGAAAAATATTCAGTCCGACAGAATTGCCGCAATCGTTAAACGGCACCATCTATTTAATTTTTTTAAGGAACAGTGTACCCTTACTTTTAGAAGATGTACCACTGGAAATGCGACGTAGTCTATGGTTTCAACACGACGGGTGCCCAGCACACTACAGTCGTCATGTTAGGGAATATTTAAACCAAACATATCCTCACCGGTGGATCGGAAGCGGCGGTGAAATTTCGTGGCCTCCCCGTTCACCAGACTTAAATCCTCTGGATTTTTTTTACTGGGGTTTTTTAAAAAATGAAATTTATTCGAATCCCATAAGAGATGAAGCACAACTAAGGCACCGTATTCGTATTTCAGCAGCCAAAATAGCGGAGAGAAGTTTGTATGGTTTGAAAAGATCATTTCTCAATAGATGCAGGGCATGTATTAGCGAAGGGGGTGGTCATTTTGAGCATTTGCTTTAATAACAATCTTGAATTTTCATTATTAATATTATTATAATGTTTCTTCACAATAGATTTGTTGATGTTGAAGGTCCTGTGCGTTATTACGTATATCATTGCAATTAATGAATAATTTCACTTTATAAGTAATTTAAGGACTAACTGACATTTTTCAAGAGAATTATTCAATAAGTTACAGCAGAATCTGCAAAAGAAAGTATTTGTAGAAAATGTGAAAAAATCAGTTTTTCACAGAAAAACAGGGTTGATTTTCATGAATTATGATGAAAAATGAATTTTCCCTCCGATAACATAGGCTCACATCAAGGGAGAACAGATTTCATTGGCGTAATAACGAAATCTAGTGGAGTGATTGAAGTGACATTCATGAATTTTTTTCTCAAAAACTAGGCATTTGCACGGGATTTCGACATCGGGTTCGTAATCTACACCTCAAAATTAGTGAGTACTGAATTTTTCATCAAAATTATCCGATGGTGGCGAATAGTAAATAATTACCGAAACCGGTCCACCTGCTACTCTTTCGTTCGATGATGGCACGTTCCATTCAGTTCACTTCTTGATTTAGATTTCTACTTGTCCATTCCCTCGATTGAATAATCACACATTGAAAACAAAAATATTCATAAACTCTCAAATTGAATCTCGGGCGAATCCACTTCTTCATGTGCAGAATAATTGAAATTTTGGCTATCCTGGTTGTGTTCAAGTTGGGACTGCATAGAATTCGGATAGAATGATTGTTGGAGATGGATCCTGTCTGCTTTGAACAAAATATCCATAATATCTTTTTGTACACTCCTTTGCAATTCAGGGCAATATTTGGCTAGTTTTTTAGCCACAAGATTCCCAAATATTTGACATTCGGTTTACTCCTGATTAGGTTTTGCCGATGCTTCTGAAAGTATTTTAAAAGCTCTGTCTACTTTTTCCGAATCATTTCTCTTTTGTCTTTTCCTACAAGGTGTCGTTTCAATTACGTTTCTTCTCGGCACAGTTTCTATACTTTCTCGATTCTCTTGTGAAGCAGAACTTGTATTGTCACCTGATATTTCTCTTTCATTATCACCTTCTTCTCCTACCATCTGAAATTAAATATAATTTGATATAAGTATTAAGTAACAAGTTTATTCAAAAAATAAAAATATATCTCAGTTTGTGAACGCTGTATACAGGGTCCTGCAACAATGCGTTACGCTTCCATAGCTGACAAACCAGACGTTTTAGAAATTTCGTTGAAGAGAATGCCCTTTGTACTTCAACTTTGGGAAAGTAAGTGAGAGAAACCACTTTATGGGATTGCCAAAGTTTCGCAAATTCATTTTAGCATCATCAGGGCTCTAGAAAAACCACTATAAGTCAAAAAATTACATCACAACCAAACAATTTGAAACAACTTTCAACCAACAGAATCTGGGTTTTCTTTTGGTTGAATCATTTAAAACAGAAATATAAACACGGACAACACATATAAAATAGATTTTCCTTTGAATGACATAAATATAAATAGAATAAATATATAAAATTGTTAAATGATTGTAGGTACTTCTCTTGGTTTCCTGTTGGTTGAAAGTTGTTTCAATTTGTTTGGTTGTGATGTAATTTTTTAACTTATAGTGGTTTTCTATGGCCCTGATGATGCAAAAATATATTTACGATACGTTGGCCATCACATAAAGTGGTTTCTTTCGCTTACGTTCCCTAACCCAACAAGTATTTTCCTCTTGGTACAGGATGTTCCCAAATAAAATTATTCACAAATGAGTGGTTTTTTGAATGGATCACCCCTTATATTTTCGCAACTGTGAGGTATCCAATTGTCTACAATCTACATCATCACGGAAAAAATGCAGTGTGTTGAATTTGAAAAGATTGAGAAATAACAATTTGCAGTTCTTCATATTTGGACATTAAAAACGGACATCCTGTATATGACAGGTTGATCATTTAGGAACGGTGGGAAGGAAAATTCTTCAGTAAAAAAAATTCTTATAAAATTCATGTCACAATCGCTTTTGGGAATCGGTAGAGGAGTATTATCGAACCACTTTTTCCACAACTTCTTGTAGTTTTCTCTGAATAAAATCTGTATTGTTGGAAAAATATCTCTAACATTTTGGGTTATGACCATTGAAATATGCGAAAATATAAGGGATGAACCATTTAAAAAATTACTCATATTTTGATAAATTTATTTGGGAACACCCTGAGATGCAGAATTGAAAGTAAAAAGGGCATGCTCTCCAACGAAATTTCCAAAACGTCTGGTTTGGCAGCTATGGAAGCGTTAGTCGCTATTGCTGGACCCTGCAGCTAACTTGTTTTAATGAAATTTGGTTCAATTTTTACAGATACCGACAACACCAGAAAGATGGTTTGAAGTTGCCAAACAATTTGAGGACACCTGGAACTTTCCACATTGTCTGGGTTCTTTAGATGGAAAACATGTTATTCTACAAGCACCAATTAACACCGGAAGCGAGTTCTTCAATTATAAATCAACAGTGTAGTTCTTTTTGCCCTAGTGGATGCTAATTATAAGTTTTTGTATGTTGATGCTGGAGGCCAAGGACGAATTTTAGATGGCGGTATCTTCAAAAACTGCTCGCTTTAAAAAAAATTGAGCGGAAAACCTTAAATTTTCCTGAACCAGAAGCTTTATATAACAGGCAACAGAAAATTCCCTATTTTTTTATTGGAGACGAGGCATTTGCCTTAACTGATTCTTTAATGAAACCGTTTTCCGGAATACATCCTAAAGGATCATTGCAAAGAGTGTTTAACTACAGATTATCTCGCGCACGAAGAGTTGTTGAAAATGTATTTGGCATCGCTTCAGTCGTTTTTAGAGTACCTCGTAAACCGATGTTACTTGAACCCGAAAAAGCTGAATTAATTATAATGACAGTAGCTCATCTACATAATTTTTTGAGAGAAAGTTCCACATCTTGTACTTTGTATACGCCACATGGAACCTTCGATGCAGAAATAAATGGAAACCTTGTAGAGGAAACCTATAGAAGAATGAGTACTGAACCAATGTCATCAATATTTCCATTTAGAAATATTCCCAGAAGAGCAAACGAAACTGCAAGACGAATTAGGGACGAATTGTCATCGTATTTTCAAAATGAAAATCGACTTTTTTGGCAGGATAATTACGACTAACTATTTACTTACGGTGCTAAGTGTTTCCCGAACGTTGTCTTTGTCCCACAGGAATACCAAACTTTTGAAAGCATACAGCTTGAGAAAAAGACTTCTGTCGATTTGTTCCAAGCAGATGTTTTCTGTGGTTGTCTTAGGTACTAGATCCTTTGTATAGTTTAAGAAAAAATTATTGAAACGATCTGCTATGATTTTACCATCTCCATGAATTTGAATGTCTCCTGGAGGATCAGCTCCGTTTCTTATATTATTAATAATTATTGACCATACAGTTTTTGATTTGTTGTCAGACTGCTCAATTTCGTGTTGATAATGCTCTGCTTTTTTTTGGCTAATGTATTTTCATATATCTTCTTTACTTCTTTGTATTGTTTGTTTAGGGAAGTATCCACACAGCTCATCACATACAGAACATCTAACTGTTTCTTGCACCATTCCAATTCTGGGTCCTTCACTTGCTGGTTTTGTACCTTCCGTCTTAGT